>JAYKKI010000039.1:8180000-8570000 GCA_039881145.1 Druceiella hillmani | reverse complement strand
ATAGATCTCTATGTTATCCGGCGTTGGATGAGTATAAGTAAAAATGGATTAATAAATTCTTTTTGGGTAATAAATGGAATACATAGAAATTCCACAACCATAAATTAAAGTTCTGTAGTTGTCTCGCAAAATTTCAACCTACAGATATTTTGTAAATTCTTATGTCCTGCTCGTGCGAGCCTATAAAGCAAGATGGTAGCTGAATAAGGTTGAGGCTGCTATTGGGATTCGTATTCTGTATATTTTTTAACTGAAAACTGGAAAAACATTTTAAAATTTTTCTTAATTTACCTTAAATACTAGTTCAGTCATTTAATATTTTCCATCCGCCTTATTTCCCTGCATTTAATACATTTTTTTAAAGTTAGAATTAAATTTTAAAATTCTCATAAAACTCTATTTTCGGGATTTCTTTTACATTTTTCCCCAGTTTTGTTAGGAAATCGGAAAGAGTTGTGGCATATTGAAAACGACTTTAAAACTTAATAGTTCATAATTAGTGGAATATGGTAATTGGATCAGTTTCGAAAAACATTTCAATGATGCCCCACACGATAGGTTACGCTAGAAATACAATTTTTCCCGAATTCTTAACAAAGGTGATATCATAAAAAAGGAAGTATTTATTCTTGCTAGATATTAATTGAACTCTTTACTCAAAGCGTATACTTACATGTTATAATACTAATATTAATATTTCATCTACCTACGAAAGTAATTCATAGAAAATTAAATCGACAATTTGGATGGTGATGAGTATGTGAGATGCATGTCATCGTTACCATTTCGCATCTATAAACATTTCTCATCATATAAATTTCAAATGCTTACATTTGTAACCGTATTCCATTTTTTTCTTTGCATATAACTTAAATATGCTCTATAACTCTATAAGTCTGTGCGCATTCTTACGATTGTATTCTTTCACAGATGAGAGCATGCGAAAGTACTCTTATGTTTTCTATCACTATTATATTGCCGCAGCTGATAGCATATGTTCAAAAATTCGTTCGTTTCGCAGCTGAAGCAGACTAATAACTTAAGGGCAATTAAAACCATCCAGCAATTAACGAATTGTTGAACAAGTGTGTAATTCTTTTTATAAATAATTAATCGTAAAATTTGTTTGGCTTCTTCAGAATTAATTATTTTATTTTCAGCCACAATACATATAATAAAACTTTTTGACGAAAAAACTTGACCAGTTTCAAATAAGCATCGACTAGATAGAGCATAAAATAACGAAAATACGAATGCTCTTTTAGAAATATTGGGCTCCAAGATCTTTCCAAAAATAAATCATTTGTAAAATACTTCATGTGTAATAAAACTTTTTAATAAAAACAATTAACCAACTTCAAATAACTATCAATAAAACAGATTGAAGCGCATAAGATAACGAAAGTACGAGTACGTAGTCAAAACTTTTGTGGTAGAATATAGTTTCCACACATAAATAAATTTGGAAAGTGATGCTAATATTAGAGGTTTTTGGAATCGGTGCCAAGTCGACGCATCTCTTTTCTTATCACAGACATAAACACCCACATATACACAAATGGATGCCTTATTTCATTTGGCACTTAATAATATTACAAATGCAAAAGTTTAGACGGATGTATGGATCAATGGATGGAGGCAAGGAAGAAAATCAGAAGTAAAAATCATTTACGATACTCTTTAGATTTTTCGTGGCTCATTTAGCAATTTACAAAGAGATGTTGCGATAGCGTCAGATAAGATATAAATCCCGTTGCTTTAATTAAAAAGTCACGTGGATGAAGTTGAAGTTTAAAATAAGTGTAGAAAAATACACTTTTTGATCAATAAATAAAATATACTATATGCGTCACTTGGTCTTGAAGTTAGTTTCCCTTGATATTACTCTACGCTATTTACAGTTAGTCTTCTTCTAATAAATATCAAGAATCATGTTTTTATTGATTATGTCTTACCCTATATTATGTAGATTAAATTCTATGGTCGATTTTAGCACTAGAATATAAAGTCACTTGGAAAATAGCCTTAATGTAACAAAAATCTATATTTTAACTTTTCACGCTGTGAATTATTATTTTTATAATTGTTTCACTCATTTCTTCCTTAATTGTTTGCTTTAACATTTTGCTCTCATTTAGTTAAATAACTTTACTTAAGAACTTAAGATTTTAATGATCACAATACATGATTTTACTAATTATATTTAAAAAGTGACATTACTTCAATATAATCCTTAACCCTTACATTATGTGTAGTTACACCAGCAATATTCTTTGTTTGATTGAATGCAACAAAATAGAGGAAGTTTTACTGGGGTATAACTTCTTGCGATAAGATACTGTATCCCAATGTGAAGTGGGTAATTATATTTGAATTATTATCTCCTTTTACTGAAATAATCACCGCGTATAATTATTTTCTATTTATTGCATAATACTAATAATTATATATAAACGGTATATGGTATACAAAGTAAATATATTAACATTTAATTTCGTATTAAAATATACCAAAATGTATTAATAAGTCTTTCCCGCCCCGCAATTTTAGTCGCAACAAAGCTCTTCGTTATCAACATAATAAACAAAGCAATAATGGGATCCGAAAACTACAAAGTTACAAAGCTGCTTCAAAGGAATTTAACATGAAAGCCGCGCTCGAATATTCCAATCCGCTCAAACGGAAAAGCGATTTAACGGAATTAGTTGGCAACCCACCTGACGCCAGCTCTCTGTGTGCTTTCCTTCAATTATACTCACTGGACATAATGCGAGAATATTTTTAGGGTTTAAGCATTGGGAAGAGCTCAACATTGTAGGCGAGGGAGACTCAGATCGTGAGCGAACGGAACCGCTAAGAAAGTAAAATTTCACAGATTGTAATGATATTATGGCTTTGTATCAAAGATATTATAGTTGTTCGATGGTTATTAGCGTCTACAAAAGGTATACTGTATAAGGCGGACCATGCCATATTTTCTTGTAGCTAGGATGCCTTTCATTTACCCAGGAAACTATCGTTCGATCTTCGAGACCAAAATTATTCTTTTTATATATTTTTCATGAATTTTATTTTTGCAAATTAAATTAGCTTATATTATTTGAGTTATATTAAAAATCGATCGAGTCTAGCTCGTAAATCGAGAATTTTGTTAACTGGTTTGAAGTGAAATTATTTGTTAGTCATCACTTTCCTAGAGCAATAAATATTTTCCAATAACTAATATTACTATATATTTTATCGTGAATATCTCAAAATCTCTTAAATTTGGAAAGATCGTTATAGTTTTCTTATGATTTTTGCAAAGACTTCTAAAAACTCTAATTATTTGATCATTTCAAATTCACTAGTTTGGGAAATATAGAGATGGGGTGAATTTGTTTGTATATTTTGCAATGTATCTACAAAAATATCCTGTTTAATATTAAGAATATTCTTACACCCATATAACTGTACCCTTCAAACGACACGATAGTATGGATTTAAAAAAATTTTTCTAACATTTCCTATTACACGGCTTTTATTTTGTAAAGAATGAAGAAAGAAGAAATTATATTTTATTGAAAAAAAAAACATGTAATTTTAGAAGTGACTATATATAGGGTGTTCAGTGGCAGATTTCAATGTTTGAAAAATTGTAAAAAAAAACTACACCTCTAATACAAAGTAGGTTTATTTTAACTTTATAACAACAAATGCGGATTTAATTTTTTAAAAACCACGTTTTCCAAATGGCGGCCATCGAGTCTGACACACTCTTCGAGTCTAGCACGCATGTTTTCAAAAACGCGTTTGCAGAGCGACTGGGGTATCCTACTGACTTCGGCTCGAATATTTTCTTTAAGTTGTGTCACAGTGCTCGGATTTGTTTTGTAAACAACGGATTTTAAGTATCCCCATAAGAAAAAGTCACATGGGCTTAAATCGGGTGACCTAGGTGGCCGCGGTACGGTACCGTTTCGGGATATGTTTTTTTCTGGAAATGACTGCCGCACTGCATTCATGGACACATTAGCAGTGTGAGCTGTGGCCCCGTCCTGCTGCTGTCCTGTGAACCATGTGTTTTGGTTGAAGGATGGACTATTCTGTAGTTCTACTCTGAAAAAGTCATTTAACATCTGGGCATATCTCTCCGAATTCACAGTTACAGTTTGGCCACGTTGATTTTCAAAGAAATAAGGCCCTATGATTGCAGATGCAGACATTGCACACCAGACTGTTACTTTAGACTTATGTAAATGCTCTTGATGCATTTGTCTTGGGTTGTGGACATCCCAGTAACGAAAGTTCTGCTTATTCACATATCCTCCAATGTGAAAGTGAGCTTCGTCACTAAAGAATATGTTGCCCATCCGGGTAGCAGTACGAAATCTCAACAACATCACCTCCGCGTAAGTTTTTTTTAATTCAAAGTCAGAATCGTGTACAAAATTACGACAAATTAGTTATGTTAAACAAATAATAGTTACTCTTTACTTTAAACATTTCCATTTTATTAATACCTTGAATTCCTCGTAAGACTTTCTTCTCGCCCACCACATTTTAACATATATGAGTTTTTAATATCATTTAATCTATTACAAGTGAATTTTCTATTTAATCACAGGAAAATCCTTTTAATGTTTTACTCCTGAAAACGCGACATGTTAAACCAAGAGGAGTTTCTTTTTCTCCCATATCTACAACTGCTATATTTAATGTTAAACATTGCAACTTATGAATTGGAATTGCGTGAGCTAATTGTAATGGAATTGTTTCATGTAACAATTAGTGTTTCCACTTTTCCAAAATTTAATTATGGGCGGTATTGGAACACACCTACTGTTTTCATAGGTTGAATAAGAATACTTTTGGAACCGAACCATTATCACTCGTGGCATTTGGTCAGAAGAACTATAATTTTCTTCATAAATTACATTTTCAACAAAACCTGAAGCTCCATTATAAATCGTTCAAGTTCACCTAATTCATCTGCACTTACTGATTTTGCTTTAGAACTTTAGAATGGTCATTATTAGAAATTTTACAAATTTATCTATCTCGAAGGTCACCTTTACCATCACAAGTGAATTCATTAATTAATCAGATCTAGGCCAATTAAAACACGAGAACAATTATTTTCTTCTCGAATATTTAGTACCTTGCCTTTCGATTACATTGAAAAGTCACCGTTGTGGTCCAGATTCATAAACATTATCATACAATATATTTTGATCATCATCTTGCAACTTAAATTAAACGAAATATTTTGATTTTTTTAATACAATTTGTTGAAACACACTTTCATTATCCGTTAAAGATTGTAAATTATTTTCATCAATAATAATATCACTATCCCAAGAATTATTACTTTTAAGATATTTCAACGCAGCCTTAACATTATTACGGTTTACAACAAAATGTTTAAACCGTTTATAATAATTGTTTCTAATAAAAACATATCTTGGAATAATATCAATATAATGACGGTAAAGCGGTTGTGAAATCTGTAATGTCTTGATGAAAATTGATGACTGTCACACCATTGTAGTCCAGGATTCATATTATTGTCTGTGGAAAATTTATTGATTTCACTTTTTAGTCGAAATTTGTGACTAAGAGTACAAAGGCCATTTTGTTCAATATGTAAATAAAACCAACGACGATGACATAAATTGCAATGGGTCAATTCCATTTTTCCATGCAGTTTCTAAAGGAGCGGTATGTCAAAAAAATTAGTATTTTCGCGATAAAAATACAGTTCAGAATCTCTAGTTCTTTTCTGATATTCTCTTGCATCAGATGCCAAACGGTTACTGTCACTTTTTTTGTGACAATAACAAATCCAAAATTATTTAAATTATTTCATTTTAGACGAATAAAGAAGTCTCAATAGCGAAAGTTAGTTAAGTATATCCTTAAAATTTGTACTGTGTAGTAAAAAAGAAATAAAAAAGTAATTTTGATTTTTTATATGTTAATCGAATTAGTTTCATGTAACGATCTTATTATTGTAAGTATTGAATAAAACAATCTTAACAGTAGAAGTTGGTAAAAAACACTACCAATAAAAATTGTATGAATTGATGAAATGATGAATTGAAAGATTAAAGCTTAAAGTATTTGTAAACATTAAACTTCATCCCATTAAAAATTACGTGACAAACATTAATCAAACTTCTGATTTTAATAGATACTATCTAATATAACCTATTCACGTACATCCACAATTTTGTAATTCAGCGCTTTTCTATATCTTGTTTATTCGATTTATGTAGCTTATTTAACCTCAACAACTTTCTATCCCTTCATTTACATTATAAAACATTTACGTTCCACTTTTCGATTTTGTTAGTAAACTCTCTTTCTAGAAATATTATACGGTTTGTAGGATAGTGTTAGGACTTGCTCCGCTCGCCCTAACTAGGTAAAATATGTGCATATATTATTACCACGTACGTGTACGTAACCATAGTAGTGTGAATACTGCTTGTACTTTTTTCTTTATCCTCGTCCAGACTGATTTTGACTTTCACATCAAACAAATGTATTTACTCGAACTATCGTAACAAAAACTGCACCAAAAATGCGGGAGACCGTGAATTTTATATGGGAACTGAAAATTCAGTAATGGCGAATGTAAATGTATTTATTTATTTCGTGGAAAATCCGTTTCAACTTACAGATTTATGCAAATTGTTGGACATATGGAAGAATCTTAAAAAAAAAATCTTTATAAAATGTAATAAAATAATATAAAATACTCCGATTCCTGGAGAAGTCAATAGAGTAAAAAAAGTATCAAGACTATGCACATCTCACAATACCGTATTAAAGTTTGGAAAAGAAAAAAAGGTCGGATATTGACTGCATGTATATTTACACGAAATATTTCGATTTACTTTTGAATCCCTATAATCATTCCATCACAGAACAGCTTGAGGGTTATTAACATAATATTTTATTACCAAAAAAACTGCATGATCAAAAGTAATTTCCGTCAGAAAGAAAGGAAAAACAGTTGGTTATATTCACTAATCTGAAATGAATAAGTAAAGACAATGATGTAAGATGGTGGATAGTAATTGTATAATATTAATTTTATGAAAAATCACTTCCATCCGATTACAACTGTAGACACAACTTTGAAAATGTAGCCGACTCCCTGATTAAGACTGGTGAATTATTCTCAATGAAATTGGCAATTAAATCTAACGACCATTACGTTACAATTTGTAATCTAATGTCATGTCAAGACTCAGCATCTAATGAATAAATGTATGGATCCCAAAAAGAGACAAAGACAGAAGAAAGCAAGGAAAATGTTACGTTTTTGGGAGTTGGATATAAAAAGTTTGAAGGGACCATGAAAAATTTGCAAGTATTTTAATGGTAAACTTATTCAAGGGCTGCGTACTTTACACTGAAGTCTAATCCACGGATCTAGACATAAGCCAGTGTGACAGCCAAGTTTGGAAAAGACGAAAGGTCGGACATTGACTGCATGTATATTTACACGAGATATTTCGATTTACTTTTGAACCCCCTATAATTGAAAATATTTTTGACCTATAGATTTGTAATTTTTTGTACACTAAGCCCCTTTCCCTTACCGCCAAAAATCTAATACATTCATAGTTCAGTTTATTACATATACCTAAAATTTACTTTGTAAAAATTTTATTATTAATTATATAAATATTTTCTAGCAAAATTCGAGCCTCTAAATAGGTTTTGTAAAGTCGAATAAAAGTTTTAATGCATTATTTTATTCGGGGCTTATAAAAAAATTGTGTTTTTGGATTTAAAAACAATATTCATTGCAGCAGCAATTATTATCCATTACACTTCATCCTCTTTGCATGAACGCAGTCATTTCCTTCAGTTTTTCATGACGAAACTCAATCGGATCCAGCTATAGAAATTATATTAAATTTTTTTTATTATAGGAAATTTTTTTAACTGATAAATTAATAACAAGCCGCAACATTTCAAAAAGGAAATTGTTATTTTAATTTTTGACTATATTTTTTTCCCCCTAAATTTTAAAATTTAAATGAACGTTTGAAATATTCATAAAAACTTTTTTAAATCGGGTTCTCTTACCTCTGTGGTCGTGATTCATACAGAAGTTGAAAAAGGGCATGGTGCAACTTAGTTTTTGGTGAGTATTGCTGCTTTTTCAATGCTTCACCTATGCTTCTGATGATTGATGATACCAGGCATGCGTTGCTTTATTGTGAATCTGTTCGTTGCCTTAATACGATCTGTCCAATATATTGTTGCTTAGTTTCAGTCCCCCTTAACGTTCCACTCGTCTTTGTACTACAAGCCGTTCAAAAGAATTTTCGTTTCTATAAATATGTATAAAGAACTTTAGTATCCATAGTAGCACGGCCAATAAAAGCATTTTTTTATTTTCTCTTGCTCCTTTATGGTAAATACTTTTATGTAAATACCATCCTGGGGATTTTAAAAGACACCTTCAGTATCACATTTTCATTACGTTTAGTTCCCGGCAGTCCTGCACTCCTACGGACCAGCTTTTTGCCCCGCATAGGAATATTGGAAATACTAAACAATTTACCAAACGAACCTTGACCTTATTCATTATCTTTCTTCTTTCCAAATCCTCTCGAGTCTTTCTGCCGTAGTTCTAGTAATCGCATACCATTTTTTAATCTATTCCTCACAGTCGCCTCTGTTATAAATAGCAGAACCTGAATAAAATTGACTTTTAAATTATAAAAACTGTTAAATTATAAATTCCTTTACTTAAAGCGCTAGAAGGTATGAACATATACATATAAGCGCACAGGCTTATATATATATATTTATATATATATATATATATATATATATATATATATATATATATATATATATATATGTTTACACTGGCACACGAACATCAAGTCTATCTACTATTACCTCTTTCATTCCTAGCAGTGATAATAACCACAATAATAAGTGCAGTTCTACTTCTGTTAAATGTATACAATGTAAATGACTTTTATTCAATAATCTTTGCGATCATACTCCTCAAACTAAATTAAATATATATTTAAATTACATACATAATATACCAGCGAATAAAAATTATCTGAAACCTAATACTCTCTGGAGGAGAAAATTCAATTAGAACAACAAGAAATCCTGTAAATAATATACCAAAGAAGACGGTTTTTATAAGACGCAATCGCGTCCTTATAAAGTCGTGAAATAGTTTGAAAAGATAATGTGACGACAATGCCATGTTTTATTAAATTAGTCTGTGGATAATGCATCCACATCTTTCTGTCTTTCATCTTTATTCCGCTGTCCCTAATTGGAACTTCCAGTCATTACTAACAACTGTTCGATAAATATTTTATATGGTTTTCTCTACATAACTTTACTATAGTTCGCCCACCATCATTTCTTGAAAGAGTCTGTGATATTATGAAGATACCACACAGTGTAGTATTGCGCTGACGGCTTGCAACTTTGTAATAAATGGAAAATCTATCCCTTTTCCTATATGATGTATTAAGTTTAAAATATTAATAGCAGGAGACATAATAGAGTTATATTATAAAAAGCTTCAAAATATTATTGTAAGCAGCTCTGAAACTGTATAAGATTTAATAAGTTCTCATATGAATCATATTTGGTCTAACTTATGACGTAAATTTATTTTATTTATATTAAAATTCTTTTAGTGAAAGTTTAAACTAAATTAGCGTCTTATTTTACTAAATAATAATTGCACTACGCACCCATGGGTATACGAATGCGAATAATTATTTATATTTTGTAATTTTATGACAAGAAAAAATACGCTAATTCTGAATACATTTCCTCCAACTGACAAAATTTCCTAGAACTCAATCTTCGATAATTAAAGTTTTGCCTCTCATTAGAGTAGATTTCCCACCAAACGGAGCAAGAGAAAAATAACATTTTGCTATCGATTATAAAGTTAACATTTCAAAGTATTTTGAACTATTCTTTTGGAAATTTATTGAAACGAATTGTCGGATCTATTTATATTTATTTTCATTTAAATATATTTACAAAACTTATATTTAATTATCTGGTTATTATCATGAGAGTCCTGACTAATATATTCCTAAATTTTGACATAATGTAAACATAATGGCCATAGGTATGCATGCCATTAGATGTTTGTTTATGTACATATACGTGCATTTATTTTAATAATCATTTTCTAAACTTTTAAAAATATCTCTAACGTTCTTCATTCCAAAACTGTAACACAAATTTAATTTCATTACATTTTCAGTGTATTACTTATCCAGTTCATGAGAAATTTTTACTTTAAGGCAACATTTACCAAAATAATTTGTGTAACTATTGTGTATAATATCTCTTTGAAAATAAAATTATTTCTTTTGTTTACTTATTGTCCTTAGTTCTCCCATCACTTCTTGTTTTACCTTATTTTTTTAGGCAAAAAGAAAACTCATCTTTTATTAAAATTGATTAAAGTTTAGTCACAGAAATTATAAGACGGCCTGTTAAACCATTTTATTATTGAGTGAAAGTGATAAGTAATTGTAATGAATTTAAAATACCTACAAAATAAGAGCGGGAGAATTTTTTTAGACAGAGTTTGTTTTGCTCAATTTATATATATTGAATGTCATTTCTCCATAGCATGATAACATATGGTACTATATAATTGTTAGCAAGGACCACAGGTCCATAGGACCAAGGTATAGTCTCAATACTTGTCTAGCATTGAAAACACATTATTTTTAAGTAAAACTATTGATGTTTCAAGACATCAGTTGATTTGTCATAATATCTCACAACCGATCGCAAAATATAGTATATCCATAACTATACATTTATCTTCTATAAATACATAAAACCTAGTGTAAATATAATATCTGTTGCGGTTTATTGGTTAAGTTGACTTTTTCGGAGGAGGTTCTGGTTCGGCTTTCGGGACCGGAACGCCATGTTTTTTTTAATATTCAAAACTTAAAATTTATGCATACTCAAATAAGTATAAATGAATTTTAGTAATTTTTCAAATATAATGCATGACTGAGTGTGTAGTGAAGCATGAAACAAAGGGATTTCGGACAACAACAATAAAAAAGCACTTGTTAAAACATAATTTATTATATTCCATGTCTGTTTTCTTCTTATTATGACCAGAGAGTGCATGAACTTAAAATTTTATTTCCACGTGAAAAGGGTTGGATCTGTATAGAAGTTTAGTGTGAAATGTTTTAATTTAAAAAACAAAATTACCCAAGAATCGTGCAATATGGTTTTGTGTAAAGATCATAAAAAATTAAATGGACCAACGAATAAGGTTGTCGGGAAAAAATTAAGTTTTAAATAAGTTTGAATGTTTGAAGGCAATATCATTCAGAAAAATATGAAGTGGTAACGTTTCCTATATCTTCTCCCTTTTTTTCACCTATTAACGTTACTTCTTTTATATTCCATGTCTGATGACCGGACAGAACAAGGCGGTTCTTTAAACAATACGTTGCTGCGGGTGCGCGTGCTTCCATGACTTTCTCATCTTACGTATCTTTTTTATATTTATCCTGCCTATATTTTTTCCGACGTATCTTCTCCCATAATTGGCGATCTTCGACAACGGTTTTATTTCCTGAAACCTTCAAAGCTTCTGAAAACGTTGCTTCTGAAGATCTTTGCTAATATGATTAGTTTATGCCTTCTTTGACACAGTTCGTTGAAATTTACACGTGATCAATCTTTCCCGTCAAAAAAGCTTTAGTAGTAAAAGATCAAGTTTCATTCAATAAAAGTATATATATATATATATATATATATATATATATATATATATATATATTGAGAAAAAATCACGGCAAATAATTTGTGAAGAAAATTCATGTCTCAATACATTATGTTTGGTACGGCTTTTTTGATGATATATCGAGAACAGATTGCTTGATTTCGGTCAACAATTATTTTCGTCTCGGCTTTTAGAAGTTTCGTCATGCATTGCAGAAGTAAGAAAATTACAAATAATTTATATGAGTATAAAACGTAATATGTGATAAATAACTGAAAAATAAAAGAAAAAACATTTCAAAAATGGCAGACACGGACAAAAATTATAAATGGTTTTCAATAATTTTTATTCAGTTTTCGACTGTTATTGCATTTGAATTCGATTAAATTAATTCTCTTCAAACGATTTTTTCTGAAATTCTTCTGCGGAAAGTGATTTCAAATCGTTGAATTAAGGTTGATGACGTGCATATTGTGAAACGTTGTGACTTCGAAGACGTTTACTTTGTGAGGTTATAACGTTTGTGATTGTCCCCGATAATTGCTTTATCATATAATTTTGAATTGTGTGATTAATTTTAAAGTGTTATTTACAATGCCTGATCTGATCTGATCTGAATGAAGATCTGATCTGTTACAACGAAATGTAATACAATTTGACCTCGAAATATTGCGAATCAATCTACTGCAGATTAACAAGAAATCACACAAGAAGAGCGCTGCATAAGTATCGCGAGCGATCAACAAATCACAAGGCCAACCATTTAGTGTTTATAGCCTGAATCTAGAAAATTAATGTTTCTCTCATTGTCAATTATATGTAGCACGTGCACGTGTCGATAAACCATTCGCTTTGTTCGTTCTCGCACCTGACAAGAAGTGTAGTATATCACAAGATACCACCCACACAGTAAATAGTTTAACAGAAAGTAGCGCAATGATGCTACGCGAATCATTTCAATTTGCTTCTGTAAAATAAATGACTTGCTATCACGTGAATTACATTCGATTTAATGTAATTAAAACACTTTTTGAACTTAATTAATTTTGAGTATCCATTTTATTTTAATAAAAAACTGAATTGAATTCAGCTAAAAAGTTAACACAACATTTATTAATTCTGAGGCGGTATATATTTATTAATAGCAGTGATGTTATAACACCTACTAATTGCTTGGTCAGCTAGTATATATTTATTAATAGCAGTGATGTTATAACACCTACTTAGATACTAGCTAATTCATCCTGATGTCCCCCAGTACAACGCAAAATAATAATATTTTTTATTCTTATAAAATTGAGAAGAAAATCACTGCAACCTACAAAATCTAACACAACCAATAGCTAGAAACATCATGTACGTACGTTGTACAATCATCATAAAATACCATTAAATTAGAAATACTAAAATAAACAAAATAAAATTCCGTTAATAAAAAATCTTATAACTTGGGCAATTTTGTTAAGTATTATCTCCTCTAAGTAAATATCAGTTACGTTTATGATATGGTAATATTGTCTAGAAGGTAATATTGCCTAAAGGGAATCAACCTACTGATTAATATTGAAACATTCTCCATTTTTAATTTTACTAGAGGATATCAACTTATTGCATATATGGAAAATTCAGATGAAAATTTCTAGGTTTTCATCATTGCCAGTATTATTTAATATTTTCCTATTATTTCAAAAATTATTCAAAAGTCAAGTATTATTTAATATCTTTTATCCTTGGAAAAATCAGGTTCTAAGTATTCCTAAAAGATATTTTAATAAAAAATTCTCAAATTGAATGATATTTCGCAGGTTCTCTAAATGTAATGTAAGGAAAAAAAATGTAATGTAAGGAATATATTTACACTCATATGTCATTTCGTATGTATAAATGTTATCTTATAAATTAGGTTAAGTTAATCTAGATATATTAATTGTTTCCTAATCCTTCTAAGACGTTTTAATGCTGAGGTGAAGGTAACATTTCACCGACAAAAAAACACAGATTTTATCAAAGAAGAGTTATCAGTTTAGTAGTCATGGTCTACTTTGATTATATCATAGCTTTGAATTTCAAAGAGAAGACACTACATCGTAGTTAATTATCATTTTTCATTATGTAAACAATATATTTTTATGCCTTTTTCAGTATATATATCCAGAATATTCCATAAGATTTCAAAAAGGTATTTTAATAAAAATAAGTGAGATACTATATTCTTCAAATTAGACACAAACAAAATTAATTCCGGTACGGGGAATCTAACAGGAGCCTCCCAGGTGAAAGCCAAGTATCCTAACCACTAGACTATATCTGCGGCAAGTATATACTGTTGGAAAAATCCTTCCAATGATTTCATTCCTAATTTGAACCTTACAAATGTAAATACTTTTTATAATAACTTTACATTTTATAAAATAATACTTCAACCAATGATACTCCAAACTTTACATTTTACGAGAATAATAATTCATATAAAACTCTTTACCCATACGTTTTTCAACATTTATGTGGTGACTCGTAGCCTTCCACTGGGTTTTTTTTTTTAGATTTTGGAATATCTTTTTTAAATGGTGGGACATACTTTATAGGTGATCCCATGTAATTGTGATTCACTCCAAAGATATCCTGGGGAACTCTTCAACGGATGAGAGTATAAGGCCCCTTTAAAAATTCAAGACCGTGTTTGAACTCATTCATCCTATCTTAATAAGTAGTTTAACAGTGATAGATGGTGGCAATGGTCTGATGTTGAAACCAAGTGATAGTGATAGTACTTCTCAATCGCGAGGAGAAAATTCATTGCGTTTGATTTCGTATTAATACTGTACCAGTTGTAAACAGCAGTTTTAAGGAAACGAACAATTAAATTGTTTAGAAAATATATAGTACAGCATTTCGGAGAAAAGTTTTTCGACAAAAATATTTTTCACCATTTAGAAATAACGTTTATCCCTACATGTTTTAAACATTTTTATTTTGGCTCAGAGGGACCCTACCACGCCCCCTCCCTCCCATCCAGCTCCGCGTACATGCGATGCGATACTGCATTGGTGCGATCAATTGCATGTAGCGCGGCAGATGGGCCTCTTTGAAGCGCAAAGTCGAATTCCAATACTATTAAAATTTAAACAAGGTGGCTGATGATTCGACACGTTAATTGTGCAAGCATAGCTTGCACTTGACTCTACTATCCAGATATATTTTTATAAATATTCAAAGGTGTTAAGAGGCCTTTTTTGGTAGGTTTTCAAAACGGATTTTTTCATTCACTCCTTCCTTAATAATATGTTTGTCAAATATATAACGATAGATATTTCCACTACGACGCTACGGAATTTATGAAATAGACAACTATATTATTAGATTATTTCATAATTAATTAAATATTCAATTAATACGTATGACGTTCTATCAGGATTGCCAATATTCTTAAATTTTGATTTCGGGAGTTGGCATTCCGAAAATTATCAAAAATCTCCTATTTTTATTTGCTGGGCTGTCACTCACCAAAAATTATTTACTTTAAAATTGATTTGTTTTCAATAGTTAAAGACTTTTTACTGAAATTCAATATAGTTTTTTGTGGAAAAAGTCAGATTATTTTTTATGCCATATACATTGATTTAATTTGTGAGTTAATTTTAATTTAATTTACTTCTCAATATTTAAAATGTCTCATTCAAGATTATTATTCCTCCCTGATTTTTCTCGTTATAATTTGATAATTTTGTATACAATATACCCTAGGTACTAGGGAAAAGTTCCTGTGATTTTTTAATATTTAAATCCTGTCATATGTACTTGAACATAATTAAATTTACAAAATATTATAAATGATTTCATAGATAAGCTTAAGTAAAACACAACAATTCCTCGCTGTTAACAGCTTGTTATTTAATAACACTTATTTATTAACATCCTTGCCGTACATACATGTATCCATGCAAATACATATCCAAATGCTAACAAGCATATGTTTTAAAAAAAAATTGGCAAACCATCGGTCACGTAAGAGGGGAAAATAAAAATTATCGTATTGTCTTTCTTATGTACAGGGAGCTACTAAATAATTATGAGCATTTATAATTAAATTATGCTTCAATCACCTAATGAATAGATTCAAAGGGAACTAAATAAAGAATTAAAAACATAACTGAAATCCCAAATTTTTTTCCACATGGAACCACTTTTTCAAATTTTTTTTTGTGCGAAAATGTTTAATTTTTTAATTTTGATGCGTTAGTCTAATTATAATTTTCTAATAGCAAAATTTATTTGTGGTTTTAGGAATATTAAATAAAATCAGTTACTTTATTTACTCTTTCCATGATTTTTACATAAATATTTTTGAGTGTTGACTCTTTATTAATATTTCATACGAGATAAGAGGATTATAAAACGATTATTTCATAATTTACACAAAATTATGAAAAATCGTTTTGTAATCTTCAAAAATTTCGCTAACAATTGATACCTGAAACGACATATCAAGTTTGAAAAAAATAATCCTATCTCAGCCTTTGCTAAGTTAAAATTTCTACGTAAATATTCTGAAGTATTAGCTTCGGAATCTGATATATATATTAATAGTTTTATTACTCTCCCAAATTATACGTCAAATGGTTTCTACAAAAAACAATTGTGACCGACGAATACATGTATATTCTTATACAGGTTCTGTTTTACCCCGTTTAATGTAAGGAACTATAAAAAACTCTACAGACAATTTTGACATTAAAGATGAGAAACTATAAAAGAATATCTAAACTAAATAACTAGAAATACTTCAGTCGCAAAAAGAAATTGTTCAAGCTAAGATATTAAAAGTTTGAAAGTACCGTCGAAGTGACGAATAATTAATTTACAAAGTTTTGACATTTAAAATATAATGATACACTGGGGAATCCAAGCCATTTTCGCTTTAATCGCAGGTTTTCAAATAATTTTCATGGGTCATTTGTTTTTTAAGTACTGTCATGGGAAAGACATTTTCTTTCTATTCAAGTTGTTTCTTTAATTTTATTTTTCTCGCCGTTATGGTATTTATCACTTGAAGATCGCTATGTGGACTCATATATTTTAGAAATTTTGTACTCTGAATAACGTACATATATGTACATGACTCATAAAAGACATGTTTGTGATTCATATTTAGGAAGTGTCAAGACTTTAAATTTCTTAAAATAAAATAAAAATTTGTTTGATGATGGAGAAAACCTAACTGTTCGTGCCCGTGAATATTGTTCATCTTCCCTTTTTTTTTAATTTTTATTGGTTATTCCTTTCTTAAACATTGTACTACATAGTCTTAACAGTAATTTTTACGCAAATTGTAGAGTAAGGACATCAAGAGTTGACCTTGATTTACTTTGTTGTTAAAAGCTCCTAAATATCACATAATACACCTGATATCGAAAATTCAATAAATAAAGAACTCAAGAGACATAATGTCCAAGTAAAAAAAAATAAAATTGTTCTTTTATGACATTTTTGAATTCACTAAAATCATCCAAAATCATAATCTAAGGAAAGGAGCTCCGTAAGGGCATTCACTACCCTTTAAGGATCCAAGTAAACTTCGTAAATTTTCTAGAAAAAAATATTTTTATCGTTAAATTTAACCGGCCCACAGCAAAATATAGCCATTCTTGTGATTTTTGTTCTACCTACGCACTCAACTCATTCGTAACACTTCAAACAATATAATTATTTACAACTACCTACTATAAAGTGTAATAAATGACTAAAAATTCACTAACGCGCCGATAAGACTACTGGAAACATTTAGACGACAGGTAAACAAAATTTTAGGATGCCCTGCGAACACATAAGCCGCTCTCTTGCCTGAACAATAATACACTGACAATCATGAAAGTCTATCGTCTCCCTAAATTTCCTCAAGTAGTTGAGTGTATCATTGCGAGATATCATCACTTTACATATTTTGTAGAATGCAGACTTTGATTCACCTTAAAGATCAAAGTCTGCATTTAGCGTCCTTCCTCTAATAACGACATAAGTTGCTGATTTCAACACTATTTAATATGAAAAACTTTCGTCTTAAGACTTATTTAAGGCTTAAGATTTTGATACTAATAATCTCAAAATTTTTAGTCTTAAGAGATCGATTTAACAGAACGACATTTTATTTTTATATCTATCCTTGAAAGTCGTCAAAATATCCCAATATAACTTTCATAAACAAGTCACATAATCTTTTACCATATTATAATAATTTATAACAGTATTAATATCAGTAGGCACAAATTCAAACTTTTCTGCAAAAGAGCCAAATTATTTCTAATTTAGTTAATTTCAATGTTTTATTAATTTATCACAAATATTACGATATTGGAATGAAAAGCTAAATTCTAACACTGAACCACGGCTTCACGATATGCGGCACGCGTAAAGTTGTAGGTCTACTGTTTTGTATAAAGATCTGTTTTCTAGATGATTGCAAACGTAATTAACAGTTTACTATCATGTGTGGTATTACTTTCAATGTACCGGAGGCATAGATGATTGAGAAGCGATGTATCATATTTAACTAATTTCTATGTATTGGTCACATTTTCACATTTGCTACTAATAATGAATTCATTAATCATTAATAACTTATTAAGCGTCTGTGATACTTACGGTATTGGTATTAAAACAAAATCTAGGAGCAAAACATCAGCTGGAGACCTCTCCTTAATCTCAACCTTATATTTTAGAAATAATATCTAATTTATTAATGCAGTAGAATCCTTAGGAATGTCGTTCAAACGATCGCGCTTTTTATTTGGGAATAATATCATTTTACCTGTCATATGAATATTTCTTTCTAATATTGCAAAAAATTATCTTGAAAGTAATTTTGTTCGGTATAATATTAACTTATGCCTTCTTGTAAACTGGACGCTGTAACATTCTAAACAATGTCAATTAATAATTTCTTGATAAGTCCATATTTGGGACCCTAAACACAATTTTTAAGGTATGAGTCATTAATTTCATTGCAAATTCTTTAGATAATATTCCATCAGTACAAAAGTAGCCGCAATTTTTCTTTTAAAACGGCGAATTTTTGAAATGAAAATTGAATTAACACTATTTAACTGGAGATTCTTAGAAAACGGATAAATGAATAAACAGACAAAAAATTATACCAAAAAATATTTTTACTTTACGCAATTCCAGACATGCCCTTGACATAAAATGTTTTAAACTTTTCTAATATATAAACTACCTCTCCGAACGATTTTAAATAAAGGTGAAACAATTGATTTAAAAACAAAGCATTTAAGGAGTTTATTAATATTCCTACATGCAATTAAGGCTGAATTATGTGTAACACTGTTCAAAATTATTTACAAATTGTTTTCCCGCTCGCCCTAAATAGATGCGTCCTATATCCGCTCACGTTGAGATAGCCTCCTCTTCCTATTAGTTTGAGTTTATTAAATTTTAGGGTACCTTTTCTTTATTAACTGCATTATGTATCATTGCAAGTGCTCATGTAATGACTTTTACATCGAATTTTCATAATTCGTATTTTGCGCTGAAAAATTCACTAATGGAAAAATAATTATTTTATAAATATTATATAAATAAAATAAACACGATGTAAAAAATTAAACACTGTACTTACAATATCTTGCTATGACGACTAGAAACTGTCAGTTAAAATGTCCTATTGTTCCCAAAATTTACTATATCTACATTTTCTGCCGCTGTGTACACATAGTCCGGTATGGTCTAGGGGCTAGGATATTTCGCGCATTCTTACCAAATCAGAGAAAAATAAAAAATAACTTTAGAACTTTAGGTCGTTAACCGGTTATTATTCTCCAGAGTAAAGTAGAAACAAAGGCATGTTCTTACTGGCCACTTTACTACTTTTAATACTTTAATACTTTTTTAATACTTTTTCTATCCTATATTTAATGATACCATTGCAAGAAATTCTCAAAGTATGACATACCAAGGCTGCATGTAAAATTTTCAAACAGTAATAAGCTGAATACTTGGAAGAAGTAGTTGCGAATCATATAATTTTCTTATGATATTCCATTCTTAATATTGATATAATAATTTGCTATAATGGTGATTTTTCAGTTATGTTTGCCTTATCTCGTTTGAATATAAGTCTTTCTGTCAATGCATATTTTATGAAGATACACATATGTTTAAGTACTTTATATATATAAACACATTTATATAATGCTCATAGTAGCCAAACTCTTCAGACACTCGTTCTTTATTGCAACAAGGAAAATGATACGTGCTTTAACTATCGAGTTGCAGTCAAAAGACAAATCGGGCTTTAATTATTGGCGTATCACAGCATTTTAATATTAGTTTTCATAAAAAATAGTAATGTCAAAACGATGTTATGCCACTTAAAAACATACTAAACTCCAGTATTAAACATATTCAGATACCCTTTTCTATATTTAATAATATGGTAAATAATCTGACAACCAATGTATGAATTACACATCGTCGATTTACACTTTATATTAAAAAATGTAAACACTTTGTCACAGAAACCAAAAAGGCATACTCCAATTATTAAATAATCAGTTAGAAGGAAAAGGTCAAATTAAAAAAAAAATTAAAAAGAGTAAAGCGCAGAGCCGTAAGAACCTGAGGTAGGGAAAAGTCGTCAAGCGTAAAGAATTAAAGTTTTTGCGTGTATAAAAATTCAACTAATTAAAAAAAATATTTAGAAAATTAATAGGCCTTTATTCTGATAATTAACCAATCGATAAAAATAGAATCATAATCGGTCAAAAATTACAACTTGTATCGTGGCATGTTACAAGGCCATACGTACAAACATACGGATGGAGACATATGTTTTTATTCAAAGGTAAAGGGCATTAATAAGGAATAAAAAAAAACAAGTAGTGTTTTATAGAAGGGAAGAAGTCTTATTTCCAAAAAGCTATATTAATTTAATGCATGTAAAATTTAAAGATTTATAATTCCTCGTGTCATCAAAATTTGAGACTGGAGCACCAGTCGATTATTAAAGCAAAAAATCGCGGGGTTTACAATATAAGATTGGTCAAGAATGTATCGAAACATACATGAAGTAGAGTTTGATGGATATCTACTCCCTTAATATTATCGATACAAATTTACTGTTAAAAAAATGAAGGAAAATTCTATTCAATAATAATCAAATGGTGTTGATTTTTTTCACTTTTTTCAAATACGTGGTTAATAAAACAGAGCACGAGAACATATCATTTTGAAATTTATTTATTCGCAAAATTTATTTTTGATTGTATTTTTAAGAACTCGTATGTCATTAGGATGGCGTGGCTAAAAATATTTCTTTTCGAAATGTTTTACCATGTATTTGTCGTGATCAAGCCTCTATGATGGTATAAAGTTTCATGCACGAAAATGTAAAACGAGAGAAGCAGTGACGTTCTAACATTACGCAACTCTGAACAGAATTAAGCCTTACAAAAACGGAAAACTAGAAGCTGGCTCGTGTTTATCTCAAATGTACCTTAATTTTATTTCTTCAAAGAGGAATTTTTGTTTTTTATAGTATTTGTTTTCTGCGTGATGATCCGTTTAGTTTGTTACTATCAAAGTTAGAACATGGTGTTTACGTAGCTGAAGATTTGAGAACACAAATAAAAAATTCAAGTAAGTTCTTTTATTGCAAATGATTTAGACCGAAATTTAGTAAAAAATATACCTGATGTATTTTCTATAGTTTTAGCCATTGAAATGCAGTAACAATATATGATTAAAAAGGCATTGCTAAAATAATAATTATTTTGCAACATGTATGTTTAGTTAAATATTAATACATACATTTCAAATTGCCTATTTAACCCATTCTTTCCTGTTGTCCTAGTTTTAGAACACTACATTCGAAATTTTTTTTCACAAGTTTATATTTCTGTTTTCTATTGTTTCGAGTCAAATTTGTATTTATACACCATTTTTTTATTAAAATAATTTTTTGGCGGTGAAACATATTTACGTTATTTTATTTCATTTTCTTCTTTGGTTTCTGGCGAGTGCGTAGCCCGTGCCATATTAGATTCTTTGAACATAGTGGCCAAAAATTTTGTTATAGAATATATTTTTTTAAGACTATTTTGGAATAATTTTTTTTTTAAAACTACGAACTTCACATTTTATATTTCATTTTTTAATTTATAAAAATACTGCTTAAAGTTCTGATTTATTTGACAAACACCTAGAAAATATGAAATCGGTATTAATTGGCTATTGCTTTTTAACTAATATTTAAATTTTAAATCTGTTAAATCTATGTATTAATATAATAAAAAAGCAATCAATATATTTGGTAATGGTGGCTGGACACTGGAGACCTCTACACGAAATGAATTTAGCACAAAAATACTTTAGCTTCATATCGCCTTTTAATTCAAATATGATCAGAACCAACTTCATCACTTCAAAATAATTTCAATTCAATATTTTCGAAAAGAAAGGCATTCATTTCATTTTCCAAACAAAATACCCGATAATTAGTTATAACGTATTGACATTTATATTTTTTATTTCAAATAAGTATTTAAAAAAAAGTTTTTTATAAATTCTGATATTATCATTGTAATAAAATATTTAATTTTGTTCCTTAACGTATAAAAAAGTCTCTGCAAATTTATTCAGGTCTAGAAGGACAAAAGTCTAAAATCTTAATTTTAATTGAATAGGTAATCTCATTTCTTAAGGCATAACGAAGTGATGTATATTTTTTCAACTGGGACGTGTTACTTATACAGAATGAATATCAATTAAGTATTATAAAGTACATCTCTCAGTGTACTTTATGATCATTTTTAATGGAAATACGTCAACATATTGTTTATAGCCTGTGATACTCTCGTTATTCGAAATGCACATTCTTGAGTGTTTCATTGAAATTCTCTCAATAATTTCTCAGGTTACCTTGAAATACATAAATACATACAATATATTTAAAAATGTACGTCTTTATAAATTAATAAAAATTTGTTAGCCCATCAATATATAAACGAAAAATGAAAATTTATAACGATAAATAGACATTTTGATTTTTTTATATACGATTAATGAAAAACCAGCCAAGTAAAAATATGAATAATATGAAAGAAATATGAAAAAATAGAAATGGAAGAGGAAAAAAGGTTAAAGAGGAAAAAATAAATATTGATACAGAATTTATGATACTGTATCATCGTTGCTTATGTTAATCAGACAGGAGTCAATGCAAATATATAATATAGAAAAAAGAGAATAAAACTTTATGGATGAAGAAAGTCGGATGTTAGAACTACTTACTGAAAAAAGGAAAGTACGAGGAAAATATTTTCACCTTTCATGTCAGAAAAACTTTATCGTTATATTAAAAAACATCAATTATTTTTCGAATATGTTTATCTTACGAAATAATCTTACTATCATTTTTCTCGCACATTTTAAAACGTTTAATTTTGATCTTAGTTTTTATCCTATCGAAAAAATTTGTCATTTAATATTTTCATTGACTGAGGTTGCATTTTACCGAACATTTATCTCGGAGATGTTGTCAATTTGAATAAACAATAAAAAATCTCATTTTTTCGACCTGGAAACAAATGATGTAGAGTGAGCTATTTTAGCTCATGTTACTTACGATATTTAGAGGCATCGAATGGCATCTCATTTATTAAAATCAGTCAGGTAACTAGGAAGTACTACGAACCGATAAACAACCGGCAAGCATAACGCCAAGTTCAAGAACACAGTTCTCTTTTTTGTTATGTATTCGTTAAAACGACGCTAATTAAATCAACTAAAATAAAAATAAGTAAACACTGGATTCTTAAAATGAGATTATTTTTAATTCGCTCATGCCAAGAAATTTATATCTTGCCATTTTGACTGCCGCCTATGATGACCATTTCAATCCTTAATTGCCAGGACGCTGCCCCGTAATGCTCTTTTGCCAAACAGCTTCCATGTTTAATGTACTTACAGATCATGAATCTTAAAACAATATTTATTAATTTGGTGTTACCATGAAGTGCCAGAAAAATAAAAACACACTTAAAGAAGAAATTAATTAGATTTCGTCAACGATTGGATCCGTAAAGCATGCTTACCTCATGTTGTTATATAAAAGCTTAAATTTGTTTATGTGCTTGTTTAGTTATTAAAGGTTATATTCAGATCTTTAAAATGTATCAACACGTGGAGGAATCATACTGTACAGGAATCGGAAAAGCAATTTTTTTCTCATTTCTCGTAATAAAATTGCGAATATTGGCAAAAATTAGAAAAAAAATTATGTCAGAAAAATTCCTGACCTAAAAAAACACGTTCAAATGCTTGTCGGATTATATATCAATTAGGGTTCCGTAGTCATTTCACAAAATGTCAAACTACATATTTTTTTTAATTCTTATTTGTTTGCATATGTTTTTCTGAAGTGCGCCAGTAATCTAGTAGTTTTCGTCAGCGTTATTTCTGCGTAGTTAAAAAATCCAAAACTAAGGAATTTGGATACTCAAAATAACTTCAGTGAGGAGTACTCTACTCACCAAAACTTATTTTAGGATTTTTTTCAAATTAGCACAGCTTTTGTTGGATGTTGAATTCTCATATTTCCAACATTTCAAATGATATTGAAGCTGCAACATGTCAAATGATGCAACATTTCAATGAAGCTTAGTATTTCATAAACGGGGCTATAAAATGAAAAGTGGTAAATAGATTTTCCATTTTATTTCAAAAGACCTTTCTAACAAAAACCACACAATGGAGTACGTCAATTTTTTTTTCTTTATACTTTTTAATAAGAAGGAGGACCTTAACCAATTTTGGAAATGTTGGAAGAATTAGGCGGGGAAAACTTATTAAATGTTACTTTGAAAATTAATATTTCACCAACTTAACTCAGTAATCAAAAATCTCAAACAAGACCTTATTTCTAAAGACGTAATTAACAATATTCCATTCAGTGGAATGGGCGAAAATATTTGCTCTAAATTTTCATCCATTAAAAACACCTTTCTTACATACTATAAAATTCTGCGCACAGTGGTCTAAAACTATGGAAAGTGTGAGGCAGGATGGATTGACAAAGTGAAATTAAAAGACTTCAATATTTCAATAAAAAACACTTATATAAGCAACAGTAACTGTATAAAGTCGTACCAAAGTAAACAAAGCTATAGGAAAATTGAATTTAAAAGAAAAGCGTACGTAGACACATTGATCAGCAAAGAAACGTAAACTACCCATAAGAGAATGAATTAATTAAATTCAGGAATGTCTGGAAAATAGTAATCTAATCAGATATGTAAATAAAAGAGCGCGGGTGAAAGCGTTTGAACAAACCCAAGGAAGCGTAGCAAAAATAGCGAGTATCCGTTTGGCTATAAATAGATATAACACAAAGGGAGACAGAACATAATGGGTGTCCAAGTATGTAGATAGGTACACAATGAAGTAGTCTAAATGTAGCATACGATCAGTACAGGGTCCGCACATAGACGCCTCGCGTGCCTATGAATACCCCCGTGCCGAACGCGCTCGCGTTCGCACTTTTCAAAACAATTGTTTATTGTTCGATTTTCGACCAGTGTAAATAAGTCTGGAAATTACAATGGGTTTGGTCATCCTTGAATAAATGGTAGTTGATACAGCATGATGTAATACAGTAAAAATATTAAGGTAACTAATAAGTTTTTTGGACATGAATTCGGAATTTTTCTAGAAGTCTGCATTCATAAACCAGGACTTTTCGGGAAATGTAGAAAATTTAAGACATTTTATCATAAAGCATAAATAAAGTGCTCAATTAATGTAGGTTAGTGTCAAGCTTTCAAATGTATTGAATCAAAGAAATTAAATGTAAAGTTTATCAGTTACGTACTTTCAGGCACGTACTTTTAAAAAAAAAATTTATTGTTCGATTTTCGACCCGTGTAAATGAGTCTGGAATTACAATGGGTTTGGTCATCCTTGAATAAATGGTGGTTGATACAGCGTGATGTAATGTAGTGAAAATATTAAGGTAACTAATAAGTTTTTTGGACATGAATTCGGAACTTTTCTAAAAGTCTGCATTCATAAACCAGGACTTTTCGGGAATGTAGAAAATTCAGGACATTTTATCATAATGCATAAATAAAGTGCTCAATTAATGAAAGTTAGTTTCAAGCTATCAAGTGTACTGAATAAAAGAAATTAAATTTAATGTTTATCAGTTACGAACTTTAAAAGTTAAGGTTTGTTAAACTTGGAGGAAGCAATTAGTAACTGGCGATGGGAAATAGGTGACAAACTTTAATCAGATAACGGTTTCATCATGAACCGAACATAGATACTCGTAGATTACCAAAAATAAATCGATAATGTGGCGCATGCATTCTAAGCTTCCCCGCAATCTTTACCAGGCTATGTGTCCACTTAAATGGGAGCCGTCCCGCCTTGCCTCCTCCCGCACGTGTTTGCAATTCGAGAACTTTTCTTCTCCAAGGATCAATGGCTCTGAACGTTAAATAGGTTTCCCATTGTTACTTCGACCTGCCAACTTTATAAGCCATGTTGATAACACTAGCTCTCCTATAGGTCTCCTCATTACAAATAATATCTTGTAGGGAAATTTCCTGCATAACTGTTTTCGTAGCTCGCTAAGTGACTTGGATTTTTTCAAGAGGTAAGGAGCCATCATCCATTACCTACGTGGCACCTTATTACTATTGGCTTAATTTCATTTTAGTCCGACTAAAGCCACTAATGACAGACCGCTAAATATTGGGTTGGCTAAAAAGTAATGAGTTTTTGTGTCGAAAATTATCTAGAAATTATGGGAATGTTCTAGGAGTTTCTATATTCAAAGTTATGTAAAGGGAGTGCACACTCGTAGTAGTAACTAAAACGCTGCACTGTTAATATATATAAAATATGGACGACATTAAGATTCATGCGAGACTCTGTCTCCTCTACGAGTACTAATCTGGTCACTCTGCTGCCGAAGCCACGCATAATATATGCCAACGCATAACTATTGAAGCAATATCTGAAACTACTGCAAAAAGGTGGTTCCAGTGGTTTTGCAATGACGTTTATTCTCTGAGTGATCAGTTACACTCTGGTCAGTCGACCGGGATAGTTCGTAGGTAATTTTTTTCATTTCAAGCCACCTGAATTTTATGTAGATTCTATCCATTTTCGCCAGTGCGTTTGAGACATTTAGTACAAAATGATGGTGATTATTATAAAAACGATTAATTAATTTCAAATTGTAAATGTAATAAAATTATGACGTTAATAACCGCTAATTACTTATTAGCCACCCCAATATTTTTGAACTTTTAGTACATACTCGCTTATACAATAAAACTATTTAAAGTAAAAAGATTCATTTAAGAACTTTATTTTGTTTATTAATGCGATTACAATTTGTATTTAATTTATTTGCTCTTTCTTAATTGCCAGCCCCTGAATTGCTAGAGGTTTTATGTTAAAAAATACCAGCTCTTTTAAGTTATATTTTATATTTTAACGCTAGGTTATCTTTACCGGTATCTTTTTATTAGACCAAGTAGATGCACTTCCGTATTATTAATTACAAAGCAAATAAATTTGTTTTCCCAAAATAAATTGTTTCGATTTACAAACAAATGGATTGTGAACTAATATTATTATTTCTTACATAATTTACGGGTAAATAAGCCATTTCTATTTGCGAATTCATCGCACAATGCAATTTAACGTGAAGCATCAAAAATCGGTCAACATTTCATCGTGATTTGAAAACTCATGAAAAATTTTAATATATTTTCAATTTACCCTCGATAGGAGAACCAATTACGAAAATTTATGTGGCCCATAGGAAACTACAGCCTAAATGAAACATAATTAATACAATGAACCTGAATATATAATTTACTGGGACCATCAAACTTATTTACGAATTTGTCGTGAGTTTTGCAACTGTATTACTTGTTTATTTATATCATAAATTATATCAGAAGTCTGATAAAATACGGTACTGCGGCAACATCAGAACTGAAGACTCAATGTCTGAGATTCTGTTTGGGAGTGAAAATACTATTTTAAAGATAGTAGACTCTTAAGTCTCACAGTTTATGCAGGTAGTATCACTGAAATATCAGAATTAAAGAATTAAAATCCGAAGTTCAATGAAAAAGTTGCTACTTGGAAACTGCAATAATAATTTAAAACAGTAGATCTCATGGTAAGGCAGGCAGTATACCCGCAGCATCTGGATTTATGAACCAAATGTTGAAATTATATTGTACCAACCCTTGTATATTTAGCCACCTATTTACCCTTTTAATTTTTTGTTATATCAAGTTTTTGTTTGTGCTCGTCACTGAAGATTCCGTATCAAAAACTTCCGGCTCCATCATTGCACCCTGATTTGATAAATAGCAAATTTGTATCACTCTTAGGCGCGTCTTAATAGATTCATTAAACTTGTATAATTCAAACTTGATCATGGCATCTGTGGTGTATTAAAGAATTCTCTAGTGCATCTTGAATTTTCATATCCAGATTCCAGTCAAATTTTTATGGGACCTTAACCATGACTTTGAATTATATACAAATCCAAATAAAAAAAGATTCATTTAAATTGATTCAGCAATGCCGGTGATATGAAATAACATCCACCATTTTGAAGTTGATTAAACAATTTAATTTCCCTAATTAAAGGAAAAACATATCAGACTCCTATTTTAATTTTAAATACAAGTCACAATTGAGTTGCAAAAACTTATGATAAATGCGAAATAAGTTCAACCCCTTCAATAAAATGTGCTTCTAAACTCGTTAAATTGGTTAGTTATCACTTTATCTGCAGCCTCCGATGGGTTTCACAAACTTTTTTCATCAATTTTCTTACCGAAACTGAATCGATCATTTTTTTCATTCATTTGTGAGATTTCAAATCACCCTGGGATATTGATGGATAAAGTTTTTTGATGCTCCGCATTAAATTGTGATGAATGATGAGATCGTAACATTAATAGCTTTGTTATACATAACCTACATAAAATTTGGTGACATCAATTCGCAATGGGTCTTCTTAAATATATATGGAAAAATTAATTGTATAGGAGTCCATTGAAATTTAAGAAATAGAATATAATTTTAAAAAGTTGCTACATTTGGAAAATGAAAACCATATAATTTAGAGGTTAACATTGAACAGAGAATAAAAAATAAAATATATTTTTAATCGCAATATTGATTAAAAAGATCGTAATGGACGCGCTTATATTATAATTTTAGTACTTAAATAGTTGCTAATAAAATTTAAAATATCAGATTACTTCATGTCCAGCTCTTTTAGTCTCGCTGGAAATGCAGATTTAATGAAGAGACAATACAGACAATTTTCATATATATTAATGTCAAATGTGAAACGAAACACTAAATTCATCACTAAAGTCATGTTTCGTATATGAGTGTGGATATATTAAACAGTATTTGTGTTTTATTTTGAAACTAAATTAGATGAGATCCAACTACTACATGTTATTACTTGACATTCAAAATTATTAAAATTGACCTCTAACTTCTCCTGACGTCTCTTTCCCGTTGATCTGCATTATAAGTTAAGATGAGCTAATAACGTATAAGCTATACTATAATATGAATAAAAGTGAAACTTTATTGTGAAAGCAATTAAATATATATTTCAAAATACATACGCATAATCATTGCAAATATTATAAGCTGACGTCTTTAATTATTGAGATTTGTAGTCATAACAATAAATACGAAAATTGCTGTCTAGTTTTAAAACAAATATCAATATACAGTCCCTTTAAATTAAAAATTTAAAGAAAAAATGTGTTTATTTAATTGTAAAGACATTTTTTTCTTTTTTAAATTAAATTAGAAAAAATGATTCATCTCATTAAAAATTAAAAAATTATTGACTTTAACTCAATGATTTTTTAAATTTTTTTTATTTAATTTTTCCTTTATGTAAGTGACTAAAAACATGCAATATTCACATGTTTAGAGTTTCGTACCTCAATAGAAAAAAAAGCTTGATCCTTATTTGATAATTTAGATGTCCGTGCGTCTTGGCGCTTTTTTTCAGAAACCAATTGACGTGGAAACTTGAAGTATACACAGTGATAAAGAATATTAACCCGCAGAGCGAACACTTCAAACTGTTTATATGGAAATTTTGGTCGACGAAATCAATTACTCAAAACCAAAATTTTAAAATCCATATGTGGTTTGGGTAACGTTTGAAAGAGCTAGTTATGAGCACTAGTTATGAGGCTTTATTGTAATTTTAGAGAGCATACCTTTAGAGGTAAATTTTAAATTATATCAAATTTTAAATGAAGTTATATATAAATGATATTGAAAAAAATGTCTGTCTGCCCCCCCACTCTTATTTCCAGACACTGAATTAATAATTGAGAAAAAATGAAGATTCCAAAAAATGTACTCAAAGGTGTGTAGAAAAATTATAAAGATGATAATTTTTAGGATATTCTAGATATTCTTAATGTATCCTTTATCTTAATTATACTAGGTAGTATTAAATATTTATTGCACATGAATATAGATTAATAAAATAATTTAACTTGAAACGATGTACGGAAATCTCAATGCGCAATCCAGACTCGCGATTGGTCGGCTTTTTTTTTCTTTAATAAAGTCAGTAAATATAAGACCACCGTGCGGAAATTAAAAGTTTAAAGCAAATGTAGTTTTAAAATCATACTTTCAATATAAATTACCATTTAAATTTATACGTTTACTGAAACATTTATGTACTTTATAACCATACAAAATAACAATAGAAATGTTCTTCAATACTTACAAAATATTAAATCAGAAGTAAATATTCTTAAAAAGATCACCAACGGGCATATACACTGTTAAAAGGTGCGTGTTCTTATACAATTATATAGTAATACATACTTGTTTCTTGTTAAATATGTTAAAAAAGTAATAAGGCTATATAATCACACACAAATGTACGTATACAAATTACCTTTTTTTTCATATTATAATCTACTGAAATACTAATATTATTATAAAAAGTGAAATGTTGTATGTTTATTTGTTTGTTTGCACGTTCCTGTTTCCTTACACTTCTAAATGATTCACATAAACGGTGTTTCTTTCATTTTTAATTTGTCAATTGTAGGAGCTGAGCAATACATGCTGAAAATTATACCATGCACAAACCTGCCAAAAAATGCACTGCCAAAACTACAATCAAAGTTCACCGCGTTTTACAGGTAATGTATATATGTGTTTTAATAATAAAGTATTACTGCTAAACAACATATTCATATAATGATGAAACTTATGAAAATTCATGCAAATAGGTTCCACTGTGGGCAAGTAAATATATTTAGTTACAAAAGTTCCTTCGTCACTGCGTACTCTTCGTCTATTGTTTATTACTTAAAGGATAATTCATTTATTCTTGTATCTATTTACGCGTTATCTATATTGGCGTCACCTCTACAGCTTCTACATTTCATATACCAAATCTCGTTTTAGCCTTTCTAAACACAATGACAAAAAACGAAAACCTTATAATTTCAAAGTGTTTGTCTTTTCGTCTGTATATCGATCCATATATCACAGCATTATGATTCTTTTAATTTAAGTTTAATCGTAAGAAAATCTCGCAGATATATGTTAATTAATTACGGTGAAATACCATAGAGGTCTTTTAAAACCAAATATATATATATATATATATATATATATATATATATATATATATATATATATATATATATATATAGACCACGTTTGATGATTTTCATCCATCGATTAGTTAACTATCGTAATGGATATTTCGATTCGTAATGATTAGTGAAATATTTCAATTTTTCACTTTTGTTTTTATCAACGGTTTATTTACTTGCGTGGATAAAAATCACAAATATTACATGGAAAGAAGACAACAAGATGCTAACGAGAAATAAAATTAGAAGAATGGTTTATATAGTCAGTGCATTGCCTTCACCCTTGATTGTAGTTCTTCTAGCTTTGCAAATTATGGTACTTACAAGTGACTGAAGACAGAAGAATGCTATTACCTCACTCATCAGAGGCGGTGGTTAGTCGGGTAAATCCTTTTCTGACCTTTTTATATTTTTTAAAGGCCTTGCATAACCATGATTTATTCGACTTACCACCGCTGCTGTCGAGTGAACTAATAGTAGTCTTCTGCCTTCAGCTAGTTTTGTGAGATATAAATTCATCTAATTTGGATTCATTCGACTTGCCTTAACATGAACAATAAATTAAAATAGTAGTTAAGTATGTGCAAGTATAAACAAAGGAATGAACCAAACAGGATATTTGTTAGTAAGTATTGCACAAGTACACACGGAGGTAGTATGTTGAAACTAAATAATTGTAACACAAGTAAGTAAGTCATACACAATTATAAACAACTTCATTAACAATATTAAGTAGAAGGTTTAAATAAATTGTTATTATGGAAGAACTACCTTTTTATTGGGCGAAATTATCAATAAGGGAAATTTATGGAATCACTGCAGTTTCCAGCCGTCAGTCTGCCTGTCTATTTGTCACAAGTAATTTTCTCGAAATCTTTTCAGTGTGAAAATTATAAATTTAGCACGGAAATAGAGTGTGATGATCTAATTGTAGCGAAGAAGGTGAGTTTTGATTCTGGTGTTATTTTCAGGAGATAAATTGGGAAATAAAAGAAATTTTTTTAAGAGTATAATAAATCCAACCATCTACGAATTTTTAAAATTATTTTTCAGTAAAAACACTTAAATATGTCTGCCACGAATACCCTCTCTTTCCTCCCTATCGTCTTTCTGAGCGAGCTTTTTGGTGGAAGAGGACCAAAAATATCGCTCAGACAGACCTGAAAAAAAACATGAACATGAATTTAAATATAGATTGATGGAAAATAAAAGAACCATTAATTTGTGTACATAATTTGAAACATTTTCATAAAAACAACTGAGTAATTAGGTTTAGAGAAACAAAAAAACATTTCTCACGATGTAAGGAACACTTTTGTCCTCACATCGTGATTTTTCAAAATGTTTAATCTACCTCGGTCTAAACGCTATCCACTCAGCTACGTGTGATACGGTATTGATGCGGTTGACACTTGACATTGAAAAAATTTACATGTTTTTTATGTCTCTTCCCAAATTAAATAAGTTACTGTCTACATAAACTTTTATCAATATTCAATGTAGTTAAGACGCCTTTTCAGCAGGTTCCTAAAACTAGTTTTTTCATCCGCAAATTGCCACACAATTTTTTATATATGATGCATTGGAGAATAGAAGCCATAATCACTTTATGACGTATTTTCAAATCATTTTTATGGGAAAGATAATACCTTTATGTTTGAGTAATTGTTTTCCAATTTTAGTTTGTTTGCCATTATGACATTTATCACTTGAAGATCGCTTTGAGAAATTTGTACTTTAAATAACACACACATATACACACGCACACACTCACTCGTGTGTGTGTGTGTATGTGTGTGTGTACGTGACTCATAAATGACATATTTTTTATTCATGTTTGGTAAAGGATAAAATGTTTACCGTTTTTTAAATAAAATTAACATTTTCTCTTACTACAAATATTATTTGAATGCTGGCGCCAACACGAAATGTTTTGAAATTGTTTATGTTTCTTAAAAATTGCACTGCATAGGCCAATTAATTATTCTTACACAATTTGTTATCTAAGGGCACCAAAAGTCAGCTTTAAGTAATGACATTAAAAGTAAATTGACTTCATTTATTTTATGATCAATAATAATAATTTTATGATAATTGCACCCAAAAATAGTCATACGAAAGATTCAGTAAATTAAAAATTTAACGACCATAATACTTTAATTTAAAAAACTTCATTAATATTGTTTTTCGAGGCTAATTTTTTAATTTTCTAAGAATACCCAAAAATTGAAGTGTGAGTAAAGGGGATGTGCAAAAGAATGGATTGATCTTTGAGCACCTAAGTGGAGTTTTTAAATTTTTCTGAAAAAATTTTATCCTTCAATTTAGCAAGGGATGAAAAAACTCAAGTTGTTCTTATAGAGTGGTAATAGAAATAACGTAATGCCTATCACATGATTATGCCCCAGTCTTTTTTTGAACACATTTTTATATACTTAAACGCTATTATTAATAATATTTTTAAATGAAAAAAGTCTATTTATTGGTTTGCAAAAAGATCTTTTTTCTGGATTATCTCAAACATAGCTTACAGTTTGCTGCTATGGGTATTACGTTCAATGCACTCCAAGCATTGATACCTTAACAACGTATCGTCCCTAAGCTTACTTCTATGTTTTAGTTCATATTTTCACACACTGTTAATCTTTAATTAAGATAATGAAAACTGTTTATGACATTTATGTTTTAGTATTAAAACAAAATCCGGGAGCCAAACGGGTTATGACACCATATAATATTCACTTACGAATATCGTTCAATTATGGCTTTTTTAACAGGAAAAATTGTTTGATACGTAAAGCTGATTTTAATTCAATATTAACAAATTATTATTAAATGTGTATGCGAGAAGTTAAATGATATAAAAATTTGATTTAGACCGAAATTTTTGGGAAATATAAGAACAAAATTCTTTTGACTGTGTGACCTAGACATACCATAAAAAGCAAAGCCTTTCTTTCCATTATTATCCTTGCGTTGGTTAACTGTTTCAGCGCGCGCGTGTGTGTGTGTGCGTGTATACATGCGCGTGTGCGTACGCGTGGGCGTTTGCATGTGTGTATGAATGTGTCTGTGTGTGTGCTTGTGTGTGTGTTTATAGAGGTAGAAAAATACTTTTACGTATCATGAGGACTTGATGTTCTGCCTTGTATGTCGGACTCGGATATTCGTATACGACTCGACTAAAAACCTGTCGACTAAAAACTTCCTCTACCTTCGGCCTCTATTTCCTCCACCGAATCACCGTTAGGCATTAATTCATGGGGGGAGGATCTAACTACTGCTTTTTCTTCATATAGGTATAAGTCACTGCTTCTTTCCTTCTAACCGTTGTTATTTTTTACTCCCTTCCCTTTCAACGGAGATCCTGGAGGACCTCTGTCACAAATACGTTGGTTGCTTCTCAGGCTGCCTTCGATGAAAGTATCGCTTTGACTAAGGACTTGGCCAAATTTTCTGTGCTAGAACGGTTTCCAGAGTATTGCTTGATGAGTTGAAACGGGAGCACGCAAAGAACATGTGCTCTGCGTTTTCACTGGCTCCGGGGCAGGATGGCTACTCCGGATAAACTTAATGTTTAAACGGTGAAGAAATGCTCAAAATCACACATGACCTGAAAACAACTGCGTCGGGTAGTAGTTGACTTCGCTGTGTTTGCTGTTTAGTCAGTCATTTACTCGTGGTGTAAGGCGATACGTCCACCTGCCCTTTGTTGTTGCATCGACTTGCACTGTTTTGCAGTTCTTCTGTTCTGAACTCCTCAGAGCTCAAAGTAACAGATCCCTGACGCCGGAAAAGAGTTTGTCGCTCCTCAGCTAGGATTTTGATGCACAGTATCCCAGAAAAAACGCACACTGCTTTAGAGGTTGCCCTATGGGCATCTTCTTCTTGCCTTTTTGATTGAACTAGTTGTCAATCCGTTGTCTTTATCTTGTCGAATTGCAGTGTTACCTGCTTGCTAGGTAGGCTTCCTCCTTGTTTACGGGGCTTAGTGTTTCCTCCGTTCTGGATAGGGGCAGTATTGCTTCCCTCTCCGGTGTCTGTCTCCATCTTCGACTTGGCAATTGCTTGAGCATGGGATAGCGGTTATATGCTAGCATACTTTGACCAGGATGAAGGGGCGCCGTTGTTCCCTTTGCGTGTCATCCTCCAATGATTTCAACCTCCTGAAGCGGAACGCATGCTGGCCTCCTTGGTTTTTATCTCTTTATGAAAGTTTACTTTCATGTCTACCAAATTTTTCAGGTCGGTGATAAGCTGCTCCAGGTGTTCCCTCGATTCTGTCCTCTTCACATCAGCACTTGCCTCTAAGGCTATTTGGTGGGGGTGTTGCCCATTGTTAGTTGTTTTAATATCATCATTTTTTTTGTTTATTAGTTTTTCCGTATCGTTCCACGAATACGTAGGGAAATATCGGTCCACTCGAGCAGAACCCCGGTTGCCGGAGAAAGGCCACTACATACACGAGGGGTAGGATCTAGTTCCCTAGGGGAACATTTACGATGCCGTAACTCCGACGCCATGCAGTCCTCGACACGGTATCTTGACACATTGACTTAAGGTGTTTTGTCCGTGGGAGCTATTTTATTTCACTCCTATCTCTACTCCTACTCATTTAAGCAGTAAGAATTCTTCTATATATATATATAATGTATACTTTTCCTCTTCACACTTTAATTTTCGAGGTAATAGAAACATCCGACAAAAAACACTTAGGTAAATTATATATGGCTGAATTAAAATTTAAAGATTCGTAAACTCACAAAATAATTTATGATTATTGATGTTAAACACAGGTCAACTACAATAAGTTTGATATATTGTATTAGAACTCATAACAAACACTTATCCTCCAACGTAAATTTAAAATTCAAAAGAACCAAAAAATAAAATACTTATCATTGATTGAAACATAAATATACACGCAACGTAAACACAATACATATATATTCTTTACAAGCATTTTTAGTAACTTCCAGGTGAGATCAACTTGATGTTCCAATGGACAACATAATTTAAAAATCTGGATATCTATATTTCTGTATCATCAGAAAAATTAATTTAAAAATGTCTATTCCTATATGTCGCATAACCTGAACAAACATTTTTACCACTTCAGTGGAAAAAGTATGATATTCTATTCGTATCTTTAATATCATAATTTGCTCTAATGGTGATATTTGAATTATATTTGCCTTCAATTCTTTGAACGTAAGCCTTTCTGTGAACGCATTTTTCATGAAAATAGATATGTTTACATACTCTGTATGTATAATCACATCTGTTCTGTATTATATAGAAATAACACATGCCTTAACTATTCAGTAACAGTCAAAAGATAAATCGGTATTCAATTACCTGTGTGTCATAGCCTTTTTAATACAAGGTTTCCATTGCTGGTCATAAAACCAATGAAACGGGAAGCAATGAAATTACTACTAAAAACAAATAAAAAGTATAATATAATAACGAAATCACGTCACTTAAAAAATACAAAAAATAGGTATTTAAAATATTCAAAAACTTTTCCATGTTTAATAATATCATAAACAACTTAATGACCAATATTTTAATATACCAATTAATTTACACCTCTTCGATTTATTCCACTCGAAAATGTAAGCAAATCGCGTGTTAAATAAAAAGGGCATGCACCGGATTTTTATTCTTTTATTGTATAGCCAAATAAAAGAAAAAGTTCAAAATTAAAATAAATTTAAAAGCAATGAAGAACAGAGTGTACAAAACTAAGGCCGAGAACAGCTGTCAGAATGAAAAGAGGAAATATTTGTGTTTATAAAAATTAATCACAATCATTGAACTCATTGCCAAAAATCTTTATGATAATCGATAGGCCTCTGTTAAGATAATTAATCGACCAATAAAAGAGAATAAAAAAAACAATTAAAAACCGGAGTTAAAACAGTTAATATAATTGCTTAAGTCATAATGAAGCGAAATCTATGTATCCAACCGTGACCTAATTCGGGATTTTGCGATCAATCTCAATTAAAATAAAGCTAAACAAACAATGATTATTAAATTAAATAATTTTTTATTATCTTACCTTAAGAAATTTTACTCGCCATTTCAAATGCCGCCCACGACTCTCATTCGAATCTTTAATCACCAGCACTGGGTCCCGTAATGACATTTCAACCAATAAATTACGTGCATATTTTTATAGCTATAGATCCTGAATCTTAAAACGATATTTATTTTAGTAATGACATTTCCACCAATAAATTACGTGCATATTTTTATGGCTATAGATCCTGAATCTTAAAACGATATTTATTAATCATACATTTAAATACCTTTTGTCAAATAGTATTGTAGACTAACCAATCTATTTTTGTAGTTAATATGGAATGTTAGATTAATAAAAACACACATAAAGAAGGAAATATATTATTGTCGTTAATAGTTAGTTACATAAAAGATGCGTACCCCGTGTCAATATGTAAAACTAATTTTCTTTATTTGTCTGTTTAATATCACGTAGAGGAATCAGACTCAGCAGGAATCGGGAAAATGTGTTTTTCGATTATCATAATGGTAAAACTTTAACAAGAATGGATTATGTCCAAACAAAATAATGTTATCTATTTAAAAAAATACAATGGTTGAGTGTGTGTGTAGGATCACGAATACATTAGGATTTCCTAGCTATGTCCCAAAATATGAAACTATATATATTTTTTTAATATTGAGTACACTAGCAAGCGCAGACATTCATTAATTTTCATCAGTGTTGTCTCCGTAAAAATTAATAGTTGGATTACTCTAAATAAAGAAGTTGGATTACTCTAAATCAGGCATCCATTGAAACTTATTTTTCGAATCTTTTTCATTTTTTGTTTGATAATAAATTTACAATTTCAATTTACCGCTTTTCAATAAAATCTCTACATTCCTTATGGAGAGATTATAATGAAAAGCAATAAATTTAAAATGAACTTCATTTTAAAAGACATTACTGACAATAACCCACGCAATGGAGTACGTAATTTTTTTTAATACCTACCACTTAACAATGACATTTACATTAAAATGTAAACAAAAAGAGTTCTTAATTACGTTTTAATTGAAATCTTCTTCAGAAACTTGTATTAAAATTATGGAAATTGCTAAAAAACACACGGAATAGTCCTAGGTTTTAGTCACAGATGCCTAAAAAGAAACAATAATTTTTTTCCTTTGTTTACATTCTAATAATCTTATAGACTTAAATTAAAAAACATGATCATATTTTTGAAGCCCATGATATAATACGGGAAACTGTTTCGCCATGGACCCAGTTCTACTGTGGTCCTAGTTTAAAAAATCGTATTTCGCTCCTTTTTTTCGCTATACTGGTAACACTGGTTCATACATCATCTCTTAAATGTTATGTACAACTAAGCTGTTGGCTTGCTCGTTCTGGCACTGGAAATGCAAAAATAATTGTTCATGTGAATAACTTACTTCCCATGTTAAAAAGTGTAATAATCTTTCTTGTTTCCGTATAACGACTTATTTGGCCCTGCAATTCAGCATAACACTGTTTTCAATTTCTAACCTATAAATCCAAATTAGTAGTTATTTACTAACTATACAGGATGTTGTACCTTGGATCTAAAACATCAGTTGGTCCATGGATAGGTCCATGGTACAACATGTTGAACAGTAGACTGTAGGTATGCGTATTATTCCATTTTAAAGGAATAACTTAATAACAGTCCTTATAGATTTTGATGCATATGATGCTATAGGACAATATTAATATTTAAATAAAACAAATAGTTTCGTTCTTTTACAGACTGTTGATCATCATATTTCTCACAAATAAGAATGCCTTGAAGTAAAACAAGAAATATGAGATCACCGCTAAATTACGCCAAAATAAAAGAGGCGCTAGGCGCTAATTAAAGACAAAAAATTAACAGTCGACAATGCAGCTAAAACTTAGAATTTATCAAAAACTACTTTGACCCGTCATTTGAAAAACAAACGAATCTATTGAACTATTTCATTTTCTGTCTAAACTTGCAAGTCACAAAATATTTTCGGATAATGAAGAACTCTTGTTAGTAGATTATATTAAGGGAGCTTGTCAGTTACAAAACGAACTAACAATAACAAATCTGATGAAATTAGCATACATGTTTGCAAAGTCTAACAATATTAAATATCTTGATAGTTGGGACAGAGATGGAATGGCAGGTGTCTATTGGACAAAGTAATTTCGGAAGAAATTCAAAAAAAGAAATTTCTCTTAGAAAACCAAAGGCAACCAGCTTGGCTCATTCTACAGATTTTAATAAGCACAATGTTGCACTTACATTTACGAATGTAAAAAAGCATTGGAAAAGTGTCCCCATATAAAAAAGCCCAAATATTGAATTGTGATGAACCTGTCACCATGATCGCTGAGATCAATGCTAGTGGAGGGTTTATACCTCCAATGCTGATATTTCCCAGAGTACATTTTAAAGCTTATATGCTCAATGGAGCACCGCCTGGGATAATTGGTGGCGCAAATCCTTCTGGCTGGTCTAACGAAGAATTATTTTTGAAATTTTTTGATCATTTTCTTGAGCATGTAAGATCTTTAAAGGAATCTCCGTGTATTCTTCTTATGGATGATCATGAGTCTCACATTTCTGTTAAATTGATACAGTGCGAAAAGAATGGAGTTATTATAATCACATTCGATTCTTATACAAGCCATAAGCTCCAACACCGAACAGTTTTCGGTTCATTTAAGACTTACTACAACGGTGCAATGAATGAGCATATGCTAACTCCTGGCATTGCTGGTAAGCCAATTATAATATCACTTTAAATATAGCACTACTGTAGATAGATGACCATAAATGTAGATGTAATAAATAATAAAATACACCAAGGAGTAGAAGATTATGAAATATTTATTGAAAACAAAAAATATGTCCATAGTACAACAGGTTCCCCTACAATAATTGTTTATTTCTATAGGCAATTTTTAATGCGATCTATTAACGCAGATCGACTAAGAAAATAAGATTGTTTAGTAAAAGTAGATTGCAAGAATTATTAAAATCAAATAATAATTTAAAACTGATAATAGTTTTGAAAATGGCGATACTTAGGGGATCATTTCTAAAACTTTTAATACCTTAAGAGTAAAAGATAACGGCTACTTTTTAAAATATATATTTTTTATTACTCAACGTAGATAAATAAAATTCGAGAAAATTGTATTCCAATGGATAATAGAATAGAGCATTATTTTTAAAGGCTTAAAAAAACTTAGAAAGCATTTTTTCCTCACATGTAATTTAAAAGGCATACTTTACAAAAAAATAAAATTAGGACCAACTTACAATTAGGGAAGACTAAAAATATTTTATTTATTTTCGAAAAAGAGGAAGTGATAAATTCCTGACATGGTGATTAAATGTAGCTGAAAGAAGAAAAGGTACGAAGATAAAATAAAACAGAATACACCATCTAAGTGAATTTTGGGACATGCACACACCAGATTTTCGTAGTTGTATATATCTCGTGACGTCATTTATGCAAGTCAATCGAAATAAATAAATATTTGATTTTTTATGCACCTGCTAGTGTCTAGAATTTTTTCTAATCGTTCATATGCATATTAAAACATCTATATGGGGAGAACATATTTAAGGTTAATTTAAAGATTGATTGTTCGTGAACTGAATGTTGAAATCCAAAATACCTAGATAATAATAATACTTAGTGGGAAGGTCACATAGATAATAAAAAATTAACAGGAAAGCGTACACATTGAGCAGCTAACAGTTGTAAAGTACCCAAAAAGAAATAGATGAATACCATTTAGCAATATTTTAAAACGATAATTCAATAAAATACATGAAAAAAGGGCATGGCTAAAAGTAAGTTAATAAAGCAAACGAAGTACAACAAAAATTCAGAGCATGCCGAAGCGAGTACTTTACTGTAGTTTGATGAAATAAAATCGATTTTGATGTATTTACGTCGAATTCCTGTAACACCAATTTTTTTTTTGACAAGATTCACCTTTTTATAAAAAAAAAGTTCTTTTCCAGCCCGAATGCCGAGAGGAGTAAGCATTCCTGTGGCTTGATGGCGGCATGTTGCTTAGAATGACCGGTCAGCACGCAGGCAGGCGTCGCACAGAGTGGGTCGTCACGCAATTGTCCTTATTATTTGATTGCCGGGTATACACGTTCTGTTCAGAACACTCTTTTAATGTTAGATTTTCAGACAGCTTAAGAAAGTCTGTGTAGTTATAATGGCTTTCAGTCATCTTTTACTAAAGAGTGGTTGACAGTGTGATGTAATACAGTCAAAATATTGGTTTGACTAATAAGTTTTTAGAAACGAATTCTGAGCATTTCCAGAAATGTTACGAGTTTTGGACTTTTTGAAAATAATGTAAATTTTAGGATATTTGAATAAAACATAAAATTGATCGAAGTGTGCTTAATTAAAGAAAATTCGTATCAAGTACTTTGCAGCAAAGAAAATAGATTCAAAATTTATCAAGGCGGAAGCATTAGTAACTTGTAATGAGAAGTGGGTTGCATATAAACTACTAAAAATACCTTATTATTTGGCCGCTTCATGTATTTATATGTACTCGTGTATGATTGTCTACGTATTCATTTTATTATTTTCTTGTATAAAATTGAACGAGGTTACTCATCCAGTGAAAAGTTTCTATCACCATCTTTCGGCTCCATTATTATACCTCGATTAAATAAAAGGATAGATTTATGCGGCTGTTGGTTGTAAAATGTTCTAAAACAAATTTAAAGTCTTTATGATTAGATTATCATTCGAATTATATCATCTAAACTCAATCTCGGTGCCTGTGCTTTTTATTATCAAAGAGTTCTGCGCTGTATCTTTAATTTTCATGGTCAAATTCTAATCAAGTATCATCATATTCCACTTGGGCCAGTCAAAGCAGAAGAGGATCAATTAAATTTAATACAGAAATATGAGTTAACATACACAAAATAGACCGTGCCACTGCAGTATCAGGTTGAAAGATTGAAATTCAGAATTGAATAACAAAAGCTTGTGGCCCACAATACTACTTTAAAAGTAGCAGGTCGTCAAGTCTCACTATTTAAGTAGTACTCCTTATGCTTCGTAGGCAGCGCCTACGCAACATAAGGAGTGAGGATTAGGAACCCGGTGTTTAATGACCGAGTCATAGCTTGAGATCCACAATATTAACTTAAAAACAGCATTCCCACGGGTATCAATATTAAAACGGACATTGCCCTCATACAGTAAAAAAATGAGGCAGACTCCTCAAGTCGAAGTTTAGCAATAAGAAATCTATTTCAAACTCAAAGTATTATTTTAAAACTGCTCGTACCCGAGTGTCAAGGTGTATTATTCCTACAGCATAAGGACTGAGGACTTTGAACCCGGAGTTCAAAATTAGAGTCAATGCTTGAAACCCAAAACACAATTCTTAATATAGTAAGGGTCTAAAACTGTTTAGGCAGGCAGTATTCTTGCAGCATCAGAATTGAGTAATTTTACCTCAAGGGTCATGGAAAGGGTCTCTATTTGAGACCGACAACATCGACTAAAACACATAAAATATTCAAGTTTTGCATTTTAAGCTATGATTATTCATAGCTTAAATAGCACAACTTGAGTATCTTATGTGTTAAGTGTCAAGGGTTATCCCCTTATTGTCAAATTTGAGTTGCTCGAACCCGGAATTTAGTGACAAAGTAGCTTCTTGAGATATATAATACTAACTTAAAAACACCAGAGTATCAAGTTTAACGATGTAAGCAGGCAGTACCCAAAAAGCATCAAGACTAAAAATATGAAATCCGAAGTATAGTGGTGGAGTCTCTGCTTGAAGCCAAAAACACTAATTTAAAAACAGAAGATCCAAAAGTTTTACAGTTTAGACAAGCGGTACTTCTGCAACTACCTACATTAAAATTGAAGATTTGGAATACAGAATTCAATCTTAGAGTGTCTCCTTAATTCCGACAACACAATTTTATAAAGATCAGTCTTCACAGTTCACACAGGCATAACCTAGCATCAAGACTGAGGAGTTGGAACTCGAAGTTCAATGAAAATGTTTCTGCTTTATACCCAAAATACTAATTTAAAACAGTTTATTTTTAAGTCTCACAATTTAAGCAGACAGTACCCTCACAACTTCAAGACTGAAAAGTTTGAAATCAAAGTTTTGTTGCAGTGTATATGCTGGAGAGCCGTGATACTAATTAAAGAATAGCAGGTCTATAAATCTGAGGGTCTATGAAGGCAGTATCCCTGAAATAACAGGACAGAGGAGTTGGAACCCGGAGTTCAATGTCAGAGTCTCTGTTTAATATGCACAATACCAATTTAAAAACAGTAGATGCAAAAATCTCACGATTCAGGTAGGTAGTACTCTCTCAGCATGAAGACTAAGGAGTTGGAACTCAAAATTTAGTGGTAGAGTTGCTGCTTGAGATACAAAATGCTATTTTGAAAACGAGCCTCAAGCCTCACGATTTAGACAAGCAGTACCTTGGCAGTATCAGGACTGAGAAATTGGAAACCAGAATTTAATGATTGAGTCTTGCTTTAGACCCCCCCCCCATACTAATTCAAAAACAGCTGATTCTCAGGTCTGACAATTTAAGCAAGCAGTATATTCACAGCGTCAAAACTGAGGAGTTCGAACCCAAAGTTCAATGAAAAAGTCTCTTCCTGGGATCTACAATACTAATATGACAGTAGATTTTCAAGTCTCACGGTTTGGGCATACAGGATACCTACAGCATCATAATTTATGGATCATAGGTTTTAATTATATTGTATGTACCACCGTAAATTTACATTTAATTTATCCTATTAAATACTCACCACATGAAGCTAAATCAAACGTATCCAAACTCTATGAGTTTAATCTTCGTATCTGAAGAGTTCTTGTTAACACTTATCGACTTCATCATCTCACGCTGATTTTGGTAAAAAGCAAATTTATGTCATCTTTAGTCGTGTCTTATTAGAGTAATCTAATTAGACCTAAATTATTCAAGCTCTTACACAGCATCTGCACTGTTTAGTGTTGAGAAATATTATAAAATATCTTTAATTGGCACAGTTAGATTTTAGTTAAGTTTCATGGGACCGTATTGGCCGTATACCCTTCTAATTAAAAAAAAAATAATCATCCAATTTGTTTGAAAAATTCTGTAAATATGAGATAACTTCTTTTTTTTGAAGTCGGTTATGAAGTATCACTTTCTAATTAAAGGAAAACAAACAGATGAAAATCCTAATATAATTTTAATTACAAGTCACGGTTGAGTTGCAAGAACTTACGATAAAGGCAAAATAAATTCAATCCCTTCAGTAAAGTGTCTTTCTGAACTCAATTAATTAATTATTTATCACTTCGACTACAGCCTCCGATGGGCTTTACAAACTTTCGTTATCAATTTTCTTGCCGAGGCTTAATCAATCATTTCTTTCATTTATTCATGAGATTTTGGATCCTGCTAGAGTATTGATCGGAAAAGTTTTTTGACGCTCCGCGTTGAATTGTATTGAATGATGAGATCGCGACTGATAATAGCTTTGTTTTCCATAAAGTATATAACAATTTATAATATCGGTCGGTAATTAATTTGTTTAATAGGCATTGTAAAATTAATTGTGTGCCTGTGCATGCATTAGGTTCCGTGAAAAGAAACCAGAAAATATAGTTTAAGCGTCAGAGAAATAGTATACGATTTAAAAAAGGTGAAATGTTTTAATCATAAAAAGTCAAATAATTTGAGGTTTGACTAGCAAGAAAAGCAAAAATTAAATGTAATTTGAACCTGATGCCTGCGTATGCACTAGGTTCCATGAAAGGAAACCGGAGAAAATAGTTTAAGCGTCAGAGAAATACTATATGATTTAAAATGGTGGTATTTTTTAAATATAAAAAGTCAAATAATTTGGGGTTTGACTAGCAGGAAAATAAAAAATTAAATAAAATTTGAACCACATTTTAAAACACAAAAATCTTCATAAACGCGCTTATATCTATATTGTTAATATGTCAGGAACTGTTAACAAAATGCCAAAATAATAGGTTACTTGCATCAAGAACTGTAAGTATAATGAACGAGAACGTCTCTGATATATTATTGTCAAATTTAAAAAAAAAACACTAAAATAATCCCTAAAATTCTATTTCATATATTCAAGTGTATATATTAAAATTAGTATTTGTTTTTTTCATTTTAAAAAGAAAATATACAGATACCAACTACATGTCATATGTTGACGTTTACAATCATTTAACTTTACTGCAATTAAAATGATCGTGGTAATTTCGATCTTCATTTTGTATTTTCTCGTTGACCTGCGATATATCTTACGATGAGTTAATAACGTATAAGATTTATTGTAAGACCACCAAAAATGAAACTTTATTACAAAAAAATTAAACAAACTCTTAAAAATACAAGTAAATCTTTGTATGTAACAAGTTACGTTATTTGATATTTACGTTTGTAATAGGAAAACGAATGCAGCAAATATTGCTAATAGTTTTGTGCGAAAATAAAATTTAGAATATCTTTAAATTAATAAAATCGAAACAAAAGATTTACTTAATAAAAAAAATAGAAAGAAGCAGGACCAGCAATTACATTGAAATGGATATTGGCGTGAAATTCAAATATCACCTTGAAGGAAATAATTGATTAATTTTTTTATTTAATTAATTACTGAAAACATAGGATATTTAAGTGTTAAGGGTTCCGAATCCAAAAAGAAAAAAGAACGGAATCCTTAAATGATAAATTGGATGTCCGTCTGCATATCGCATCGGTCACAAAAGTTTTTTTCAGAACTGCTTGACGTAGGAACTTAAAATAGGGCACAGTTATAAAGAATACCCGCACATAAATTTTAGGCGTGAAAATATTTATTTTTTCTTAATTTCATGTATTCCATGTGTTTTATATAGTTTGAAACGCTAGTTATGAGTTTTTCCCTAATTTTAGAGAGCATACCTTCAGAAATAAAAAATATATCTCCCCTCGTCTTATTTCCAAAACTATTGAATTAAAAGTTATGAGAATACCGAGTTTTCGAAGGTTGCTCAAAGGTTTCAGGAAAAATTATAACCATGACACCTTTTGAGATGTTGGCCATACGTCTACCGTTTTAATTAAAATAGTTGTAATTAAATATTTATTGCACCAAAACATCTCTTTTAACGATAATATATGATAAATAAAGTATTTTGACTTGAAACAAAATACCAAACCCGATGCGCGAGCCAGATTCGCACGTAGTCGACTTTCCGCTTTAAAATTATTAGTAAATATGAGACCTACGTGTGGGAATGACAAGTTTAATTTAAATACGCTTTAGTAATCATATCTATACCAGTACAAAATAACAATAAAAATGTTCATAAACACGATCAAAATATTTAATCAAAAGCAAATATTCTTAAAAATATCACAAACGGTCGTAGATATACCTTTTTACATATGTTTTTCCCCACATAATTATATAATAACACATATTTACTTCTCTTTAAATATGTAAAAAAAACAATAGGGCTATAATAACTACGTCAGACAAAAATTTACCTACACAAATTATTTTTGTCTTAAAATGATACATATAGTTCTACGAAGTAAAAGTGAAATGTTATCATAACTGAATATACCTATTTACCTACAAAACTTCCTTTGACACTCATCATTTATTGTTTAATAGTTATAACCGTAATAATTTATTCTTACGTATATTTGTGCGGTACCCACGTTTGCGTTAATCTACAGTCAAACTGTCGTCCACTGCTTGCATTTTTCATTTCCCAAATCTCCTTTTATTCTTCTCTATTTATACTCAAATCTCTTTTTATGCACAATGACGAAAAACGAAATCCTTGTAATTAAATCGTGTTTATCTATTCGTATGTATGTCGATGCTAATATCACAGCATTCTAATTTTCAATTTAAGTCTGATCGGACTGCAATTTTGCGGTAATACATAAATTATTTACGGTGCATAAACAATTATAATTAATATTTTTAATGTATGAAGATCCGTTTAAAAAAATTAAAATCATACATTTATGTCAGCTATACGTCAAACTTGAAGATAAAAAATATTTTTTCATGGTCTGCGTCGAGTAAAATACCAAAGAAAAGATCTTTGAAAATAAAATCGAAATCGTTACATATTTATATTTTTTTAAAAACTGAGATGCGGACTTCCAAAATATCAAATCATGAGACTCCCTTCAACTTTTTAAGTGTGCCCGTGAAAATCTGATATCGGCATTTAGTAAACATTACGATGCGTTTCTTTTTTAACTACTCTTTACAATTTAAATATACTTGTAACCTTTACGGGTATTTCATTTACCCCTGTCAAATGTACATTAGGCTATATTTTTACATAATAGCTATACCCCGCTGTTATTCCGCGTTGAAATATTCTAATTACTGGTAGAAACACTTAAATAAAATTTTCCAAAATTTTGTGAAAAGTCTGTTCCTTATAGTACTTCGGAATATAATACATTCTTTTTTTATTTTAATGGGGTAGAAGTATAAATTGGTTTTCACCACTGATTGAACTAGATAATGCAATTTAATTTGGCCGTAAGAAATATATATTTCGTTGAAATCGATTTCAAAATGTTTGAAGGTTTGACCTTGGGATTTATTTACCGTGATGGCAAAATATATTTTTCGAGAAAACTATATTCTTTTGAAAGCCAAAGGCAAGTCAATTGGTAATACTTTGTGTATATATTTTCCTTAATTCTTTAAACAAAACAAAACAAAAGAAACAAATTTATTCAATCAAACGTAAGGATACTAACGCAAACAAACAAAACAACAAACATATATTTTCGTTTTTTTTAATATTAAGACACATCTAAATATGCTCTTAATATGTAGGGAAAGAACCTAAGTAGTATGAGTTGCACTCATAATTAACACTTTTTTTCATTTAATTTTAAGGTAAAACTTCCTGCAAAGAAAAAACGCTGCCGATAATTTCATAGCGTTCCACCAACGTGTGAAACTATAGTAATATTATCGATAGGCAAATTTTCCTTATAATTGATAGCAATACACTTGAAAATTTAACGTTATCATGTGGAAGTAAATTTGGCCGCTTTATTTTTCCTGTGTAAACTTTGAATAATCAACGGTGATTGAAAGGATCTCTCCTTTGGCGAAATTATTATGAAAAGTGAAATATCTGTATACAAGTAATAAATGGTAATATATAAACAATTTTCCGTAATTGACAAAGTTATATACTATTGTACATAACTACACTATAATTAATTAAGCTAATAAACTCAACGATAAAGCTGTAAAGATGATATTGCAATAATGGTCACGTCAAAGTGTGATACTTATCGCAGCACGTGCTACTTATTGTACTGTATCCAATGTTCTCAACAAGGTTATTCTATCCATAATGATTAACGGCGTTAACGTATATTGATGATCCGAAGTCACTGCTATTACTTGAGTTTAGGGTATAATATATGCTTTTGAAAATAGTATTTTTGGTGAAAACAACGACAAAGGACCTTTTTTAAATTGATCCTTTGAATCGATTAATTACGTTTAAAGTATTAGTATCTTTTATCCCTTTTTCTTGGATTTCTTGTTTCAGTATAATTTGTTGTATGAAAAATTTGTTATCGTAATTTGTATCTCAACCAGTTTTATTATCATTAAGATCGTAGCTGCTTTGCTGACAAAAGATATAAATACAGCTCAATTTTTTTTGACTGAACAGGTCATGTTTTTTCCATTTAGTCTGTAGTAAGGTTTGATAGGTACAATGGAAAGAAAAAAATGTATTCTACACAGAATCATTTTACTAAAGTTGAAAACTAATTTTTTTATATATTTTAAATTAAAAAAAAAATAATATGAGTACAATGACAACATTGTTTTCAACTAACAGGTTTGAGTATGTATATCCAGAGGTTATTATTACAACCGAACCTTCAAATATAGTGTATCAAATGTTATGGCACTTGAAACGATCATCCGTGTTAGATTTAGATGATATAGACAGCCATCTAAAATCCTAAAATTTAAACCTCTCAGAACCTACAGAGAGCTAAGACTTATTATGAGTCGTGATAGTAATATCACGATCGGCCTAAATCAATTCCTTTATAGCTTTATTCATTGGTGCTCAGCGACCAAACAAAACAGTCATTCTCCGAATGTCACTGAAGATTAAAATCTAATGAAAAAATAAGGAAATCTGGTGGAGAAGAAAAATAATTTAAGTCGTAATAAGCAGGTCATATTTTCCTAAAAACAGTATTATGACAGTATAACAAGTTAAAACAGTATTTTTTACTACCTTTTTGTTGTAATCTAGATTACATTCTATATAGCAAAACAAGGCCTAAAGTTATTACTCTAAAGTTATTAACGTAAGTAAAACGAAGAAAAATTAAATTTATTCATTAATTTGTGTCCCGGAATTGCTAAAGAAAATTATAAAATAGTTATATCAATAAGCGTAACAAGTAAAAAAGTTATAGGTGATAGGGGACACAGTGTTTAATATCATCCTTTAAACACACTATCAGTGAAAAAGACGTATTTTAAATATTTTTAAATATTACTAAATCGAATTCGAACGATTTGTAACTATAACAATTTGAGATTCTTATGATCTTTTACTTTGAAGGTAGGGAAAAAGAAAACGGATAGTGCGAAATCGTATTTACTCACTCTTCAATGATATTAATAACAACATATCGCCATGTGACGAAGACATTCTCTAACACGCAGTGACCCTTAACGCACCATCTGATACAGTCTAGTGGCTAGGATAACCTGACTCTCACCCAGGAGCTCCGTTTCGATTTTCGGTACCGGAAATAATTATTCGGATACGTTAACGTATATCGGTACAACTTTATGTGCACCGTGTGTAAAACTTAATAGTACTTTATCCATGACGAAATGTATGTTACTAATTTATAAAACGTTAAAAGTTCTTTATCTATTATATGCCAATCGTTTTCAGAAATTGTTTTCCCTTTACTGAGGTCAGAAATAATTATTATGATACTTTAACTTAACATTCGAAATAAATTAGGAGAATTTTGTATGCGTTTTCAAATGTGGGTCAGGTCTAATGAAAATAATACAAAAACAAAAATAATGATGGTTGTTTTTCCGTAACAAAATTTATATCTCAATTTATGAAAGATTTAATGCTCTTCAAGTGCCATGTGCCAATCATTTACGGGATTTTTTTTCTTTTTTTTTTTTTTTTCGTATTACAATCTGTCCAAGAGACATTCAGCAATATTTGTATCAATATTATAGGTTTTGCAAGGTAAACATCCTATGACATTTCCTTAATTAATTTAATATAAGTCCTGTGGTACTCTTCTTTTCAGTCTCCGAACACTTGGGAATATGTCATCCATAAGATGGTGTGCCAGTTCATTTGGGTGTATCTGTAGTCTCTCTTTGTAAGTTTTAATGGTGTCTCTTATTACTTCCTTCACAGATTTTACACCAAGGTCGTGGTGAAGTCTCTCGTTTGTGACATACCATGGTGCATCAACTATCATTCTTAATATTTTTGATTGGAATCTTTGTAAGACTTCCAGGTTTGAGTTCGCAGTTGTGCCCCACAGCTGTATGCCGTATGTCCATATTGGCTTTATTATGGCTTTATATATTAGGAGTTTATTTTCCATTGATAATGGACTGTTTTTATTAATTAACCAGTACAGCTTGCGTACTTGTTGACCCATTGCAAGGCGTTTAGTAAAAATATGTTTCCTCCATGTCAAACGACGGTCTAGATACATTCCAAGGTATTTGGCCTCTTCTGCTTGTGGGATCGGTATTACAGGCGGGCACGTTTGTCTTCGGGTAGTAAATGTGACTTGAACAGATTTGGCTTCGTTCGCCTTAATGCGCCAGTCTTTTAGTCAATTTGTTATTTTGTGTATCGTTTCTGTATCGTCTGCAAATGTCCCCATAACGACATCATCTGATATTGGTAAATCTGCTGTGTACAGAAGGTACAGAGTAGGTCCCATTATACTTCATTGCGGCACTCATGCTAGGATTTCTTTTAGCTCTGTTGTTGCTTCTTCTTGGCTGACAAAGAAGTGTCTACCAATCAGATACGATCTAATAAAGTTGAAGAATCTTATTGGCGATGTCATTTTTATTTTATATAACAGGCCGGCATGCCAAACTCGATCAAACGCCTGGGATATGTCAAGGAATGAGGCTGTGCAGAAACCTTTCTGTTCAAATGTTTTGGTGATTCCCTCAACTAGCCTGTGAATTTGCTCGATTGTACTGTGGTGTCTTCTAAAGCCGAACTGATGGTCAGGTATCAATTTGGACTTTTTGATTATAGGATTAAGCCTCTTCAGGAACAAGATCTCCATGACTTTGGAGAGAATTGGAAGTAAACTAATTGGTCTATATGACTTAGCTTCTTGCGGACTTTTACCTGGCTTAGGAATCATGATAATTTTTGCCACTTTCCATTGTGGTGGCACACATTCTCTCCTTATAATGGCATTATACAACTGTGTTAGGACTCTAATACCGTCATCAGACAATTCTCTTAAAACAGTCGCTGTTATGAGGTCGTAGCCTGGTGCTTTCCCTACGTCTAGTTTTCGGATTGCTGATTTTATTTCGGCTTTGTTGAATTTTTCAATTGGTGGCTCTAGTTGGTGTATTGTATCTAGAAATTCGCAGACCATTTCAATTTTTGTGGAACCGACATCTGGATTGGGCTTGAAAACTTCTTGTAGATGTTCCATAAATACTTGAGCTTTCTCTGCATCGTTAGTGGCCCAAAAGTTATTTGCCTTGCGAAGGGGTGGCTGGTGACTTATAGGACGTTTGAGATATTTAGTTGCTTTCCACAGTGAGTAATCAGTCGAAGGTTTACTATCCAACTCTTGTAAATACGTCGTAAGGCTTTGGTTACGGTCATCACCTAGCAGTTGTTTAAGTTGTGCCGTCAATTTGTTATATTTTGTTTTATCACCTGGATATCTTGTAGTCTGCCATTTTTTTCTAGCCTTACGCTTCTCAGCCAACAGTTCCCTGATAGTTAGAGAACAATGAAGACCGTCGTTAGTGGTGGGAGGAGGCTGAGGTGTAGCTTCCCATTCAGCCTGTTAGATACTATTGGTAATGTATTCCACTGCCTGTGTGAAGTCCTCGTCCGACTCTAAAGGTATCGTTGTATTAATGGAGTTTGTAATTAATTCCCTGAAGTAATTCCAATTTGTTCTACGGGTATGAAGTCTGCACGGTTTTTCCCTTCTAAGAATTGTACGACTTAATTTTATCTCAACAGGTGAGTGATCAGAAGATAGATCTGTACTGGAATTGCAGCTAAAATATACGCTGTTGATACCTTTAGTGACACAGAAGTCTATTAAATCTGGTTTCTTCTTTGTGTCAGTAGGCCAGTATGTTGGCTCACCAGTAGAAACGACTCTAAGATGCAATTTTTTAATAGTCAATAATAATTGCCGTCCCTTAGGTGACATTATCCGAGAACCCCAGTGCGTGTGTTTAGCATTAAAGTCACCACCTGCGACTAATCTTGGTTCCAATGTTGCAAAGTACTCCTCATAGTCCTCTTATTTTATGTTATGTTTAAGGGGACTGTAAACGGCTTATAAGGTCACAGGCCCAGACCAGTCTTCTATCACTATGTTAGTAGCCTGCAGTTTTTCTGTACAATAGTGGTTAACCAAGTAGTGTCTAATATTATTCTTAATTAAATTTGCACTTCCTCCGTGAGCTTTACCGTCAGGATGCGTTGTGTGATAGAATTTGTGTCCTAGTATACTGAAATGATTCTTCCTAGTAAAGTGCGTCTCTGATATTAAAATTATGTCAATGTTATTTAAATACATATATTGTTTCAACAAGGGTATGTTTTGACAGTCCATTTGCATTCCAAAGAGATATTTTTATGGAGTCCAGTTTGGAGTTAATTTGGACTTGACATTTAGAATAAGATTTGTCATAGCTGTTAACTGTTGCATCATTTGTTTCATTAATGTCATTAATTCTCTTATGTCATTGTTATTACTTATGTCATTACTATTACTAATTTTATTCATAGGTTCTTTAGGTTGCTGTTTATCAGTTGCATTTTTTGTAATTTCTGCATATTTAAAGCCTGTTGTTGTTGTCATGTTAGATAATTGTATTGTCTTATCGATTTGTGGAGGTCTCTTAATTCTTTCTGGTGGCTGTGCGAATTTAATATTTTGTAGCTCTCTGTAGACTTTGCAACCCTTATAATTTGCTGGATGGTTACCTTCACACAGTATACACTTTACTTGGTCAGATCTGCTTTTACGGGGGCAGTCAGCTGACTAGTGATCTCCTGCACATTTTATGCATTTTGGGTTTCTCCTACAGTAAGCTTTTGTATGTCCATATTGAAGACACCTTCCACATTGAGGAATTTCCCTCTTAAGTCTAGGAGGTTCAAATACTACTTTGCAGTGCAGTAGATGTTTTATGTCATAAATGGACTTATTATTTTCTTTCTGCTTTGTTTCCACTATAAACATTGATAGTGGTTTTTTAGTCGCATGTTGTTTTATATTCCAAATATTGGTGCTTACATGATCAAGTTCTGCTAATGCTTCTTTTATTTCGTTAATGTTTGTGGAGGGATGCATATTTTTTAAGACCACTTTGAAGCTCCTATCTTGTTTTGGTTTATATGTGTAAAATTCAGTTTCTTTTTTCTCCAGATCTTTGACGATTTTGGTGTACATTTCTGACGTTTTGGGTTGAATCTTTACCTGTTCCTTATGAAGTATCTTCATCTCATATTTATTGAGAGCACGAGCTTCTAATAGGTCTATTAGTGGTTGGATATTTCTCACTCTGTCAACGAAAATTGGAGGTGGCTTACTTGTTTTTACAATTTTAGTGTCATTTTCCGTATTAAGATGTTGTACTGCTTCATCTTCCAAGAGAGCAAAGCTGTTTGATGTAGGTATATGTGAGGGTTGAGATAGCCAGTAAGAATCAAGTTTGTTTTGTTTCTGGGATCTTAGTGGTTCAGAGCTAGACCGTAGTCGTTTTTTATTTGTAACTTGAGCCCAGTCCGTTACCATTTCTGTGGTTTGTTGGGGTTCTGCCCGAATGTCACTGGTCGATGACGATCTTGGCCCGTGGAACATGCTTGTGTGGAATAATTGCTGTGTCAGCGTTTTTTTTGTCTTAATCTGATTAAATTGTCGTTGATTTTCAGATTTTGATTTTTTCGTTGCCTCCGTCAAGTCTATACTTTCTTTTGTCTTGCTATTTGTAGTCGCCTTCCCAATATATCCATCTTCTATAGAAAGCGAAATTTTGCCCCCCCAGATCCTGAGGGGCTGCCCGAGATTGACTCGGGGAGGGATTCTCCGGTAATACCGGTACTCTCCTGGGGTAGTTTAGTTTTATGTTCCGCTTCCATAATTAATTTGGTACTGTCTCAGTAGCCTGAGCCACTCTTTTTGAGAGGTATTTAGTCCCCCAGGGCTTGTGGTAGCCTATTAATATAGTTATACCGCTATTGACTCGCCAAAGCCTCGTCTGTTGTCTAGCAGGGAGCACCACGGAGGCCAGTTGGCCGCCGCCGCCATTCAGCGCGTGCAGGTGAGGTTGACACTTGGGTCGGTTAAGATGTTATGAACCGTTCACCCCTTACCTCCCCAATTTTTTAAAATTATTTCTATTTTAAAATAAAAATTTTGATACGTTAACTTAAAATTCCAAGTAAAATAGAAAAACTATGTACACTTTCAAATCATGGTCAAGTATGTTGAAAATAGAATACAGAGGCAGAAATAATAGTGATATTTTACCGTGGTAAAAACTATGTCGCCATTTATGAAACGTTTATTGTTCTTCTTCTATCATTTGCAAATCATTTTCGAAAATAATTAACTTGGCTATCAGCGTACACTTGCGTGTTTAGTGTTAAAATGTTAATTTCCTTTATATGCAATCTCATCGCTCTTTGATGTATAGTACTTTATTCATTTGATAAATTAAAATATTTTGCATTTTATTTTATTCATTAATTTGCCATAAAATTTTGCAGGTAAGTACGACGAAATAACCAAATACTTCAGGTGTTTCTTTACTCAAAAGTTATGCTGAATGTAACAAATTAATTAACGAAGACGAGAATAAATATAATACGATACTACATTTATCATTACACGCCTATTGCTTACAGACTGTAAGAAACTATATTGAAAAAAATGTTGACAAATAAATTATACCTGCTTAAAATGACGAAGCGCACATGAAAAAGTAATGCAAATACGAGTGCTTAGTTACATTTTTGCAGTACAATATCGTTTCTGAATATAAATAAATTTGCAAAATACAACTGCTGCCGCTTTTTGGAATTGGTATCAAGTCGACGTTTCTCTTTCTCTCTCACACACATGAATGATACATTTCACTTAGTCAACTTGAATCAACTTTTAACATAACTTATAATAAGGTGATCTTAAAAAATACTAATTTTTTAAATATTTACTATGGATCCTTTTTGCTTATTACATTTTTACAAAATTCGCCTTGTAAAATTAATACATCTCTGTCAGTTGGTCTACACTTATGTATATATGTACTAACGAGAACATGCAATAAGTCGCAATTCTTGACCGATTTTGGTTATATTTTTTCTGGCTATTGGTTAATGACAACAACGAAAATCCATTGTGATTCATTTATGAGGTTTCCTTACATACGTGGTATATTTGAGTAGATTTATGGAAGTCAGAAATAATGTCGGGAACGATAAAAACAAAATCAAAAATTGAAACAAAATTACGAGCATTACTTTTATTTTTAATGAATTACCTTTACTCTAAACTGCAGTTCTTTTGGTTTTACCAATTATATTAACTTAAATTACAAAGTGGCTGAAGATAGAACAGAACTATTAAGATGTTGACAACACCAGATTGAATTTATTTTAACAAAATCTCAATAAAATATACTAAATTTATGGCTAATAAAAGAAAAAAATATATATGTATGTATATACATATATATATATATATATATATATATATATATATATATGTATGTATATATATATATATACATATATATATATATATATATATATATATATATATATATATATATATAATTCTTGATAATATTTGTAAAGTCCTGTTTGTTTTCAGAACACGACTGAAATATCTTCTACATCTGAAAAAAAATCCAAAAACATCTTGTAACATAAATTTTAAACCAAATTAACTAGGTTATTTGCATACTTTATGAATAGAATTAAAAAGACTAACCATTAAAGTCTTATTTAAAATCTTGGTTGATTTTTATTTTCAATAAAGTAAATAGAATTCCAATAAAAAAATATAACACATTTTTTCTCTCGAATTAAACAACAGACGACGAATTTTGTCTACTATTTAGATTTTGACTATTAGAATTTTGTCTACTATTTTAGTCGCATTGTCTACTATTAGAATTTTGTCTACTATTTTAGTCGCATGAAAACCGACAGTATGCGCTGAGACGCGGTGCTAGCCGGATCTACGTCGCTTATTTTCCCACCCGCTCAAAAAGCTGTAAAAAAAGCAATCTAATTAACTTAATTTTAATCTTAGCTTTGGATCTGTGTTCAGTATCGTAAGAATAAGTTTAGTTTAGCACCAATAATATTTAGACATTTTATTAATAGGACGTTGAAGAATATGTATTTGATATTGAATGAAATATATTTTTTGAAATACGTCGTGTATTTGACAATATATACTTTAGCTCGCGATTATGTGTTATAAAAAAATCCATTTGAAACCATTCGTAAATTTGTTTACGCGGGAATATGTTTTAACCTTTTTTTCTTTCACGTAATACACCTTTTTTCAATACTCTTTGCTTACTCACTTTTGAATATTTTGGGTTTGTCTTTTTTTATACTAATTCGTGTTTGTGTTTATAATTTTTTTCACATGATACTTTTTGCTTTTTAAATTGTTGGACGCTTTGAGTTAGTTGCTTTTTTATATCAATGCGTGTTTGTATTTATAATTTTTTTCCGTAATCTTTTTCACTTACTGACTTTTGGTTGTGTTGGGTAATTTTTTTTAATTAATTTTTTTTTTTTCATAAACTTTCTACAAAAGTTTTTTAATAAACTTTTTTTTAATTTTTTTATCTTTTTTAAAAGGGTTACCCTTTTTGATTATTCATTTGTTGAATACCTCGTTTGGTTTTTTTATATCAATTCGTGATTGTATTTATATATTTTTTTAAATAATTCTTTCTGCTTAGTAAAATTTTTGACGTGTTTATATATATAACCTTTCTTTATGTGATGCTTTTTGGTTATTTAATTTGGATTTGGATATTTAGTTTTTTTTTAAATCAATTCCTATTTGTAATTATATGTAATCCTTTTTGCTTATTAAATTTCGGAGGTTTTTTAAATTATCAATTCGTGTTTGTATTTATATTCTTTTTTCAGTAATCCTTTTTGGTTGCTAAATTTTGGTTGCTTTTATTTATCCATTTTTGTTTTTATTTATAAACTTTCATTACGCTTATTCAATTTTTGGATATTTTGGTTTATTTTTTTATACATAAATTTTGCTTTCTAAATTTTGGATGTTTGGGTTTGTCTTTGTCTTTGTTTCTATAAATGTTTTTATGTGACCATTTCGGCTTATTAAATTTTTTTTATTTTGGTTTGCTCTTTTATAACAACTCGTGTTTGTGTTTACAAACTTTACACAGTAGTAGTTGGAGCACCGGGGAAAGATATAGGCTACATTTCGCCCCAAGAAATATTATTCTAAGTAATATTATAATCCCAACTAATATCATGAATGCAAAAGTGCGTTTATTTGTATTACCTTCAAGTCATAATGAAGCAAAATATCAATGTGATTTTCTGCATAGAAATAGTTGGCAAGCCAGGAAAAAACCTAGGCTACTTGTAAACGATGGAAATTTTATTCTGCCTAATAGAACAATCCAAACTAAAGTTAAAAATTTAAATGTGTATTTATTTTTCTTTTTTTACATCGGCCAGGAAATAACATTCTTCCCAATCTGGGAAATATCGTCCAAACTAAAAAAAACAATATCAACATTTAGGAAGTTTGTTTGTTTATCCTTCTTTCACGTCTCAATGGAGAAATCGATCAGCGTGGCTTTCTGCACATCGATAATTGGCGGGCCAAGAAATTACATGGACTACTTTCCAACTTGGGACATTTTATTTTTACTTAAACAACAATAACAACTAATATTAAAAATTGGAAAATCGTTGGTTATCCTTCGTTCGCGATGCAATGAAGCAACAGATCGACGTTACTTTCTGCACAGAAATAGTCGGTGGACCAGGAAATGATATAGACCAATTGGCTACCCGAGAAATCTCATCCTAACTAATATTACTATCCCAACCTAAGTCGAAAATTTTGATAATGTGTTTATTTGTCCTTCTTTAACGTCGCAATGGAGTAACATATCAACGTAACTTTCTGCACAGAGGCGGTTGGCGGGCCCGGAAATAATCTAAACTCTTTTCTAATCTAGGAAATTTTTTCTTAACTGAAACAAAAATTTCAACTACTATTAAAAATTCGAAAAGGTTTTTGTCATTCTTTCACGTCTCAACGGAGCAACAGATTGACGTGAATTACTGCAAGGAAATAGTTGAGGGAACAGGAAATGACATAGGTAAAATATCAACCCGAGAACCTACCCTAACTAATATTACAGCCCCAAATAATATCAAACATTCAAAAGACTCTTTGTTGTTTTTTCTCTGACGTCGCAATGGAGCAAAAGATCAACGAGTCTTTATATACAGACATAGTTAGCGTGCCAGGAAATAATACTGGCTACATTCCAACGAGGACAATTTTATCCTAACTAATATAACAAACCCAAAATTGACAAATCAGGAAGTGCATTTGTTTGTCCTTATTTCACGTTACAATGGAGCAACAAATCAATGTGATTTCTTGCACGAAAATAGTTAGCGGACCGGTAAATGACACACGATACTTACCAATCCGGGTAATCTTATACTAATTAATATTACAATGCCAACTAAAATTAAAACTACAAAAGAGTATTTGTTTGTCTTTCTTTAAAGTTGCAATGGAGTAACGGATCGACGTAACTTTCTACACAAAATTAGATGGTGGATCAGAAATTGAAATAGCCAAATTGCCAACCCGAGAAAACTCATCCTATCTAATATGACGTTCCCAACTAACATTAAAAATTCTTAAATATATGTGTTTGTCCTTTCTTCACGTCACAACGGAGCAACCGATTAACGTGACTTACTACGCAGAGATAGTTGGGGAAACAGAAAATGACACAGGTCAAATGCGAACCCTGGAAATCTCATCCCAAATAATATGACAATCCCAAATAATATTAAAAATTCAAAAATCTGTTTGTTTTTTCTTCTCTCAAGTCACAATGGAGCAATAGATCGATGTGGCTTTCTGCACAGAGATAGTTGGCGGCCAGGAAATAATACAGTTTTTTTTCCAAATTGGACAGTTTCGGCGTAACTAATATAGCAATCCCAAAATTTTCAAATCAGTATATTTGTTTCTCCTTATTTTACATTACAATAGAGTAACATATTAATGGGATTTTCTGTAAAAAAATTCTTTAGCGGATCCGGAAATGACACACATTACTTCTAACCTGGTAAATCTGATCCTAAGTATTATGACATTCCTAATTAACAATAAAAAATCGAATGTGAGTTTGTCTGTCCTCCCTTTAGGTCGCAAGAAAGCAAGAGATCCACATAATTTTCTACCCAGAAATGGTAGGTGTACCAGGAAATGATATCGACTAATTACCGATACAAGAAATCTCTTCCTTACTGACAATGAAGCAGCAAATCTACATTATTTTCTGCATGCAGATAGCGGATCAGGTAATAATAAAGAATATTTTCAAACTCAGGAAATCTTATTCTAACTAATAAACCATGAACAATATCTCGTCCTCATCGGTTTCTAGTAAACATCAATTTACTTTATTGGATACCTGTGAGTAAGAAGTTAAAGCAAAACTTCTCGCGATAAAATCCAAATCCATGGAAATTAATGGCTTAAATATTAATGATCTTAGACCAATAATATATATTGTGTCTCCGATAATCGCTGATATTTTTAATACCTCTTTGGTCACTCCTGTCTTCCCTTGGGAATGGAAAAAAGCCTACATTGTGCCCGTACCTAAAATTTTATTACCTACGTAAACCAAGGATTTTCAGCTCATATCTATCCTACCGCTTCTATTCAAAGTCTTTGAACGTATTGTCTATGGTTAACTCGTTACTTTCTTCCATGCTCATAAGTCTCTGAATCCACTTCAATCTGGCGTTAAGCTGGTCACAGTACCTCAAGTTCCCTTGTTAAGGTTACTGATGACATACACTTGGCTATAGTTAATGCACAGGTCACTGTCCTTGTGCTTCTTGATTTCAGCGGTGCGTGCAACTCTGTTGATTTCAATATTCTTCTTGACCCTTTGAAATATCTTAATATATTCCAACATTCACTTGAGTGGTTTAACTCATATCTCCATGGACGCAGGCAATATGTTACGTCGTCAGATGCGTATTTTGGATACCTCAAACTTGTATTCTACCTCCTCTACTTTTCTAAGTATTTATTGAATATTTCGTTAAGAATAATAGTAGTAATTATCATCTCTATGCTGATAACCTTCAAATTTATGTGCATTCGAACCTCAATTCCTTATCAAAAATCATCGACATTCTTAATAGACTTCTCGCTTCAATTGGTCAGTGGGCTCATGAAATGGGTCTTTTGGTTAACTCAAGCAAATCTCAAGTTATCATCATTGGTAGTCAAAGACTCATTTGTAAAGTAAACCTACTTAGTGTAACAAAATTAGTGCTAAATAGTAAAATAATACCATATACGTCAACTGTTAAAAACCTGGGCCTCGATCAAAATCTTAATTGGCGCTCTCAAGTAAATGATGTTAGTCGTCGTTTTCAATAGGATATACTCTTTCAAACACCTTAAACCAACTAAAAGGAAACTCTAGCTTTGTCAAATACTCCTATTACCAACAATTAATTATATAGAATATCTTACATTCTACCAACTAAATTTTAATACCGATCGTTATGGTTGATTGAAATACATTGCTCATGTAGTAATAAGTTCGCCGTATGTATTGTGCATGAAAGTTGATAAATATAACAACCCAATAAATTTTACACATTCCAAAATGTGTTAGTTTGTCCTCTTTTCACATCGCAATGGAGCAACAGATCGACACGATTTTCCGCACAGAAATCTAAAAGTAATAATTACATTTTAAAATTAAGTCTACTCTATTACAGATCTGTGGACTTAATTGTTCACTAACCTTAATTATTTAAACTAGCGTGACCCGTGCGAAGTCTTCGCATTATTTATTCCATTATGAAGCTCAGATGACAGATCAAACAAATATTTTACTAAAATTGACATATAGAGGCGCAAGTATCAAAAGCATTGAGCTAAAGCGCCACTTTATTTATACGTGAGTGGATTTGAAATTAAACAAAAATTTTACCGACCGTCAATCATATTGACGTTGAGCCGTTAGATGCCAGCATTGCTGTTTTGTGTATATAATTTTAATAATTAATTAATTTGCAAAAACAATAGCAATAATAAATTTTTTAGTTGTGGATGCCGGTAGAGCAAGCAATTATCTATAAAATGATATATAAGTTATGTGGATTAGTTGTGAGGTTTTTTCTAAAAAGGGAGAGTAACATCTTAACCTTAGCGTATTAATATATATGATGATCATACGTGTGTGCATGTACGTATATATTTATACATACATACACACGCACACATACACATACACACACATACACACACACATACGCACACACACATATATATATATATGTATATATACATATATATATAATTAAAAATAATAGACACTAAGTTAAATATTTCACTTATCTAAAAATAAAAAACATCAAAAAATAATCTGTCTAAATTATAAATGCAGCTTTGATCTATTTCTTCATATTAATATAATTATACTACATATTCCTAGAGTTTATAATTAACTTTGAAAAAATGGACGTTTTTCTTCAAATATATAAATACAAATACCCGTACACCTTCAAATAATATTTAAAAACCATATTAATTTTTAAAACAGTATAAGTTCACAAATTATCATCCGCGCAGCTAGCGAGTTATTGACGCGGTTAATTTAATTTGTTAATATGCCTGGCTTGATGCCAGTTCATGGTAAAGGAGCGGAATTTGAAAATCAAATTCTTCTTGGTCGCCGAGAGAACTCATTAACACACTCATTAGTGGCAGTGGTAATCACGTTTATGCAAAGCCTTCACTTAAATATCAGAGGCCAGAAAAGGGTGACCATAAAGTGAATACTAAAACTAAATATTTGGTTAGAAAAACGTAACTCGAGATAAGTTTAGAAAAGACCAAAAAAACGTATAATTATCAGAGGAGATATCACATGTAAAAAACATACCCCCAAATATTTTAATAAAAATGGCTTAAAATTCTAAGTTAAACAATTCCACTTATGGACTGTCTCGATTCTAACGTGGCAATAATAAAACATGTCTTTCAATAAATGATTACCATAACCATCAGCTGCAAGGCATGCACTGCTGAACACAGGGTCTTCTCATATATATTAGAAAAGACCATAGGAGAAAGAGTATGTTGGCACTTTCGTTTTTCTACGGTAAACCAAATGATTGTTAACCAAAAAATTAGAAGAAAATACTCTTAATCTTTGGATCTCATTAAATGCACCGCTACAAAAACTCATTCAAAGGTGAAGCTGTTCTTACTAGTACATTTAGAAGGTTTTATCCTAAACACCGCCTCCAAGGAGATATTGCGGGTAGCGTACACAGCGCGTCCTTTAATTAATTTGAAAGGAAAATCCACGCATTTGCCGGAAATAGCCCATCCGCGGCTGGCGCTATATTTTATTCACTCGATCCTCTTCCGGCTGGCTCACGTTATGGACGAATAGAGAAGCGACTGTTATATCGCACAATGGCGTACTTTTATTTATAACTGTTTGTGACATATGACATACTACAAGACAATAATTTGTCGTGTTGTTGTATTTGTTTCCGTAACTTAGAAATACATTACGGTCTGTAGATCGGTCATAGACATCTGTCGTGATTCTGTACCTTAAAAATACACTGCGATCTTTAGATCGAGCACAAATATTTTTTCTCAAAAACCGTTTGATACAAAAACTTTAAATTAAGCTTGATAAGGAAACATTAATCTGCATATATTTTCAAAATTAAGACTAAAAAAATATCTGTACGGAATTTTTTGAAAGAGCAAATGAAATGTTCCAAAAGGATTATTTTTACATTTTCAAGTGTCCTGTGAGGTGTTTGTTTGCATTAAATTATACGATTTTCCAAAAAATTAAAAGCATTGCAGAACTATTATTGTTATTAAATAAGTAAAAAAAATGTGGAGATTTTATTAAAAATGCCCATAAAATATGTATATGTCATCTCCAACACTACTAAAGTCAAAACTATGAAGAGAAAAATACTAGAAATGTATGTACACTTCATCGGAAAACTATGGTGATAACTTTAAGCTTTACAGTTTTTCGAAAATTCGCTATATTAATGAACATGTAAACGTATACTATGTATAGCAGTATGTTTACATTTTGACAAATAAAAATATTTTTTTGAAATAGTTTAACAGGAATATTGCACAATATATCATTAAATGTAATATAAACGATAAACTCGTAATAAGAATTCTACTTACATCTGACAGATTTTGTTTTGTAAATTTATATGAATGTTAAAATTTAACCAACACTTTTAACAAGAAACGCGTCAGTCACACACAAATACTAAAATCTCAACTTGGTCTGTAAAGAACAGCAGGACATAACAGGATAATTTTTAATATATCATAAAGGGGATATAAAATTCAACCGAATAAAGTATGAATGCAATTACACCGAAAAAAGTATGAATGAAGGGGTCACGTTCGGTACCTAGAACAAATGGATTTGTGATATTCGCCTATCAAAAATTTAAGAACCCAGTGGGTATCATGTTCTATTCATTTTCTTTCAAACTTATTGATAGAAAGTCTCTTCCAATTTACTTGAGGAAACATTTAATAAAATTTTAAAAAGTGTTTAACACAACAAATTATACATTTTTCCCACCAAATCTTTCATTACGAAAATTTTCTGGTTTTTTATAATAAATAAACGAGTCGTGTATAAAAACTTGCCATACAAATTACATTTATAAAATGTTAGGTTGTTCCACGACGAACGACAGAATATAACATATCATCACATCATCACAAAAGTTAAGTAGTGACGACATCCCTGTTGAGAATTTAAGAATTTTTTAACGATTCAGGGATTCTACAGGTATTTGTAATATTATTTTCATTCAATAATTAGTTTTTCTCTCAACAGTTTTGGATAAGGAAATGAACGTTACATTCTCACATGTGGCATTAATTAATCGTGGCTTTACGTAGAAACATGTTAATATCACAAGTAAAAATATAATTATACCATATTTTGTAACACAGAACAATATTAACCACGAGGGTGGATAAAATTTAATCCTTAAATCCTTAAACATAATTTTTCATAAAGCAAATCAATACCAAAAATATCTTTGTTTTACATAGTTTCCTTCTTTAAAGACATATTTTTTCCAAAGGACTAGATGCAAACTTCGAAAGGCAGATCTTCAACCAAATTAGTAACAACTGTAGGAAGGTGTTCAGTTTTAGTGTAATCATAGCAGCAGTATGGAAGTAGATATCATCATTGAGAACAAACATACTTCGAACTGGCCAATTTTGCGTTTTGATTTTATATAGCTTTACTTTAATTCTTACTGACAGATATATGCCATTTTTGCCTATAAAACATTTAATGTATCTTAGATATAAAACGTAATAATATAAATTGATCTTACGTTATTAAACCAATAGTAACAAAACGAAAAAAAATTAATTACCCGGAGCGAGATTGCATTTTAAAATTCATAACGAATTCATTATTTCCATTCCAACAGCCGATTTCCCCTTTTATTAAATGTGCGCTGCCCTTTCTTCGTGCCAATTATTTGTTCCACTTACTCATGAGTGGTTGAGTTTTGTGAAGAATTTGAAAATAATAAATTGAATTTCACTATCGTGATAAGCTTTAATTAAATTGAAATGAACATGACACTAAAGAATGGTAAAATGACATTATTGCAGCATGACATTCAGATCTGTTAAACTTCTAAGTATTAGTTAAACTAACAATACGAGGTTACCGTAAATACATTTAAACATTTGAAGGTATATTGTCTAGTATATCTTTCATATAAACATATCGTGTATATCGTAAAATGTTGTGGGTCTTATTCGTTTGTTTTCGATTGCTTCCCATAATATACATGAAATTAAAAAAAATCAAGTGTTTTATTTAACCCCTTAATGATTTTTATTTTTATTTTTCACTATTATGTTTCATCTTTGTTCCATGTTTAGAGATTCTACGACAAACAGTTTTTATTAAAAACGGTTATGATTTTTTTAGAAACGTTTTAAAAACTACCAATTTTATTGAATTCTAAAACATTTTTTCTATAGTCATCATAATCTTTTTCAGTTTAAATGTTTCTGATTTAAAGAGATTTACTGCCTTATATCGACTATAAATGGACGTAGGAATACAGTCCATTACAACCAACAAAATTTTCTATTATATTTTACAGCAAAAAAAGTTTCATTGAATTGCGTAAATATTCCTTTATTTTGGCATTTAATTAATACAGTTACTCTGGCCCACTAACTTTTGAAAGATTAACACTTTCGGGCAGATACCGTAATCTCATCCTTCTTTCTTTACATTTCTCAAATTATACAAAAGAAAATAAAAATGTCGATTTTTTTTATTTTTATATAGACATTGTTAAATTTTAACTGTTTAGATACATGAGAATTAATATGCCTTGTCACAAATCTCAACTTTCTACGTCAAATGGTCTATGAAAACAAACCGCTCGGAAGAACAATTGAATGTTCTTACAACAAAGTTCCTCTTTTGCCATTTAAATTTGAAAAATAAACGTTCGTAAGAATGGTACAAATAATGAAACATAAAAAACAAAGGAAGAAAGTCACTTTTTTAACATAAATGTGAGCACAAGTATAATATCGTGAAATGAGTCATAGACAATTTTGAACACCAGATGTGTTACAGAAACCTTTCTATATATAAAATGAACCGAAATTAAAAAATATCTGATTAGGAATTTCACTAACAGGCATAAAGTAATTAAATTACGAGTACTTCTTTGGAACATTTACAATGGCATAACCAATCTTCCCCAATAATATGTAATGTTTCTCATCACAACTATCATTAAAAATGTCTACCATATATTCACACTTATAAGTTACCCTCAATTCTCGTACTGCTGTCGTTCGTTTGATTCGCCTGCAAATGAGAAAATTCAAGGTGGCAAGCATTTGTTGAAGACCTGTTTTTCAGTAAGAGAACATTTTGTCTTTTCATTTATGGGGATGTTCATTACGAATGCATTTTGACTTCAAGCATTTTCTAGTTAATTTGACATATTTATAATTAACTTAATAATGCTGGCGCCTCCCCATCTCTCTTTCACGTACAAAATTTTAAAAGAGGGATGGAATTGTGCATAAACTAGATTGAGATATGATAAAATACTTCAAAAGAAACTAAATAAGTAGCATTTCATTCTGCATTGAAAATAAATAATAAGAAATAGAGCGTTATAATTTAGAATTAAATAAAAATTTAAAAGAGAAAAAAAAACAAATTACTTAAAGGCACAATAACAGCATAAACAACGATATAAAAAGAAATATTTGGTTACCGCAGTTCCAGATGAGCACGTTTCTAACAAACCCAAATTTCAAATAATACGGAACCATAAATTAATGCCTATCCTATACATACTTGGCCAGTATTGGTTTTCTTATTAAAATTACGTTGCGGTTTAATAGTTTTATGCGATTTATGTGCGGTTGCACAAAAGCAAATATCATCGTGATTTTAAGTAAGTGAAGGTTGTAAACCAATCAAACTAAAAAGCCTACAAATTGTCTCATTGATTGCTAAATTGCACATTCATAAAATAAATGTCAAAAAATAATATTTTTATTTTTTATGACTAATCCGAAACTAACGATACGAAACTTAATATCAGATTTTAATAAAAGAGAACGGTATTGTATTCAAAATTCCGTTTTCAAAATTACATTTTTATTGCAGCTACGTGAATGATCTTGAAGCTCCATGTTAATATTGGTTATTTATAGCGTAAGTCCACTTTAGTATTACTTATTATATCACCTAGTATTGATTCAAGCCTTTAGGCAAATTCAACAATAGGCAATAAAGTCACATTGCAAATAAGTGGCGCGGCGTAGTGTCACGGAGTTATATATTTTGACAATTCACGCTGTGAAATATTGACAGCGTGAATTGTGAAAATATATTTCCCAACTGTTTTGTTACTTTAGAATTATGCTTTAATTTATTTCAATAAATTCTTTTCACTATCATTTTTAAAAATGTTATCTTTATTGTACGCAACCGAAGACGACTTACTTAATATTGTTGTCATAAAATAAACATAATCAAGAAAGTCATAAAAAATAAACCTCCAGAAAAAATGTTAGTGTTGCCTAATAATACGTATGATGGTTTATTTTACTCACAAATACATTATTTGTTATATTACGTCACCGTTATTATATATATTTTATGGATACGTTCTTATTTCCTATATTAATTACTTTCATAATGAACTGATTTAATGTACAAGAGTCGTATGAGTTGTTCGATATTTTGAAACCTTATAGTTATTACACAGCTAAGTTGGCGTATTACATAATACTGATAGAGTTACACTACATAATTACATGTTATTTCAAATAATATTTAAAAAATAGTGATCCAACCTTAGTAACATTGCACAGTTTTATTCGTCAGTATTTAGTTATACCCAAGATTTGAACTGGGAATATTTTTTGTATATATATATATATATATATATATATATATATATATATATATATATATATATATATATTTATATACAAATATATATATATATATATATTTATTTATATATTAATATATATATATATATATATATATATATATATATATATGTATATATATATATATATAGATTGAATATGACAAAATAAAGAAAGTGTTCCATTGCGATACAACTACTTTCGATACGATACACTTTCCGTAGTGGCATGGATATTCCCCTTGTTATTTTAATTATTATGTTTTTTCGATGAAATATATAATTATTTCGCTAGCTTTATTTGTTATCCATTATTCTATAATACTAATACTTAGCTATAAAGAAAGCATATGAATGTAAGTTAAATGTATTAACATTAAATCTTCGTATTAAAATCTGCCGTAAAGTATTAATTAGTTATTCCGCTCCGAAATTTTAGTCCAAACAAAGCATTTCGTTAGCAACGCAGTAAACAAAATAATAATCGCAGTCGAAAATTACAAAGTTACAAAGCTACTTCAAAGGAATTTAACATGAAAGCCGCGCTCGAATATTCCATTCTGCCCCAACGATAAAGCGTTTTAACGGAATTAGTTGGTAACCCACCTGGCACCGGTCCGCTGCGTGTGCGCCTTCAATTATACTCACTGAACATAATGCGAGAAGGTTCATAGAGATTAAGCATTGGGAAGAACTTAACGTTTTAGTCAGGGGACCCTCTGAACGTTAGCGAATGAGATCGTTATTGGGCGGGCGAGACTGTGTAGAATTGTATGAGATTGCAAGTGATATGGTTATCAGTTGTTTGGTGATCGGAATTTATCAAGTGAAATAATGGAATGAAATAAACGTATATGTGGTATGTAAGGGCCTTTAAAATTGTTGCTTACTGCAGATATGGTAAAGGGCAAAGGAAGAAAACAAAATAAGTTTTTCCGTAAGTTCTGAAGTAATATATTAAATCAGGATATGATTTTTGAAATTCCGACAATTTTTTTTATATTGAAGAAATACAACCAGTTTTCCACATAACGTTTTATTTTTTGCGGTATTTTAAGCAATTTTCCGTACTTGCAAATAATATTTTTTCTACTTCAGATATGAAAACGGTTTGATATTAGCAGGAAAAAAAGCTTCAGTTTTAGCTAGATCTTTCTTTTATTCTTATTAACGAATTTCATTTTGAACAGGAACTGGACAGCAAAGTACGATATCACTTAACCTTCCGTAGGTCGCACAAGGTCAGTCAGATCGCAGGGAACTAATTTCAGTCGTATTTAATAACCTATACACTACAGCTGGCTTTTGTGATTGTCTCCAGGAATGGTACTCTGTGGGTTGGGTAATACTCCTCAGTAGTCATTAGTCGTTTGTCGTTTACGCATATGTCAAGTGATTTGTTTTTTCGGTCTCATATTCCACGCACGACTATTCGTGTAATACAAAAATAGTATGTAGTGAAATTTAAACATGGGTGAGTGTTTCATGTTATTTGTAATTTATTGATTAGAAATTGATCTTATTTTGGTGAAATGTGTTATAAATGTTTAATTATTAATTACATTGTTTGGTTGATAATTATTTTTGAAGGTTTTCAAAAACGTATTGCTCACTTGTTAGAGGCACCTGCATCACATTCTAAAAAGTTTGATGACATTTCAGAAGAAAAGAAGGTCCGAAATACTTCGGTAGCACGGGAAGAGTGCATTCAATCCGACATTGAACTAAGTAGTAACGATAACAATAATATGCCTTTGTCATCTCTTAAATTACAGAAGCAGCTAAGTGGTACGTATGTTAGAAAATAATTTTGTACTTTGGAATAAAAATCCACGTATTCCTACCAGATCGGCATTTGCTAATATAATTAGAGAGGAACTTTTTAAAGTATTACCACCTGTTCGTTCTTTGAGGTCACCTAATAAGTTACATTTTTATTTCATCAGTGATGAGTAAATGAGCATTTTTGTAGATGATGATAATAAATTCTCAAGAAAAATTCTCACTATTCTTCAGAAAGAGATGCTCAAGAGACAACGCTATCAGAAATAAACGGGTTAGATGATTACTCTTTATGTGTACTATAAGACAATGTAGCCACACGAATGCCGGTGACTTATGCAACAAAAATTGTTTATCTATGAAAATTGACAGGCTATTTATGAATCAACGTGGATTTTTATTTCTTTTACGTTGTATGAGATTTGACGATAAATATACTCAGATCGATAGGATGACATAAATACGACACGATAAACTTTCACAGTGGTCTAATATAAGTAAAACATCATGTTAAGTATCGTTTTCAAATATATTTTTACTTTATTAGGCTGCTGTAACTATTGTGACAGAAAACCTCAAGATGAAATTCCGTTGCTTCAAAAGTGGAAAATGTAACTGAATATGCATTTCTAGTAGCACCAATCACGGTTTCCGACAATAAGCAGACTGAAAATTTTTATATAAAGTTGCCAAAAGTTTACCATTTTGTTTTTGTATTTTATTTTAATTAAATTAGGTGAGTAAACAAAATGTCTTGAACAAAAATCTTAGAAAGTTAATGTGATTTAAAATTCTTATAACTTGGTGCAACTGATGATAATGTTAAATAATTTTTACTGTTTTATTTATAAACCTAATGGGGTTTAATATTGTAAAAGATAATATTTTATTGATTATGACCCTGTTTTTCACCCTAAAGTAAATTTTTAAGCTTTTGGGGACCACTAACTCTTTAACACAAATTAAAAAATAATTGTAAATATTCAACTTTTTATTAATATTTATTCATATAAACAGACTTATCCTATCATAAATTACACAATAAAATAAAATATTCATTCGTTGTCTCAAAATAAGCACATAAATTTGCGGTCTCACACACCACACGTGTTTTCTGTCTGCGCATCTGTATTCAACGCAATGGTGTGACCAACGAAAGGTAAAATTCATTGAAAAAATGTTGTTATTGATTTGATGTCAAGGTTACTTCTATATAAACATGTAATGGCTTTTTGAAAACTGACTCCCAAATTATACATTTTTAAGACCAATTAAAATGCAGCAAGATATTAGGACTGAACATTTAGAATATTTCAAACATTTCTGGATCCCTCATTGTCTCAATGAATATCCAAGTGTTTTTATTCAGTTGTTTTATCCTCGTATTCTTTTTTCCTTTAACCACATTTTATCCTCGTGATTTTAACCTTATTATTTAATAACTGAATACTAAATTAATTTAAAGGTTAATCTGGATTATATTAAGTAATATAAACAATTTCGTGGTCGACTAATATCTTCACTTGTGCAGTTTTATTCATTTTAAGATTTATACCCGAGTTGTGTCTTAATATTGATTTAGTGTAGAACATAGAAAAGTTTCAAGGTATTTTTATTTTAAATTTTTTAGCCTAGGTTTTATTTATTAGAAAATAAAAAAAAACAGAAATAAAACGTCCTTTTTAACAAAACTATCAAAATGAAATATTTCGAAACTAAATTCAACATATTAACAACGTCATGTAAAAATCAGTCGTAAGTAAGGAACATAATTAGAGATCAATAAAGTTTATGTGAAGCTTATACTTTAAGACTATTATTTTATTAAAATTGGAATAACAGTTACCTTTACGAAAATTGGACTAAGAGTTCCTGTTTCGCGAAAAACAGAGGTAATTGTCACATTTTTGCAAAAAACTATATTCTTTTGGCGCATACAACGCGATGGTTTTGTACCAAATCCATATTGGCTAAGTATACAGCAGCTTTTGCACGGCGTTTCTTGGAAGGTATTGGCTTTATAAAAATCTAACGCTTCTTATGTTATTGTTCAAGTTCTTTATAATCTTCATCTTTACCTCCATCAAAACTGTTTGTAATACGTTTTGAGCCCAAATTCAATTAGTAATCGCGCAGCTGTACAACAATTTTTGGTAGTGGTGATATTGATACGTAATCTGAATTAATAGATGGCGCCGAAAAAGCTTCTGGAGGAAACAATGTATCATAATTTTGTCTAAACTGCTAACCCCTCTAATCTGGTAGTAATTAGCAATTTGATTAAGGAGGTATAAAATTGTGATCCTCATCCAAATTATCTCCGAAAAAACCAAATTAAGAGTAATTTAAAGCTTCAAATATCTCGTTATTCATCAAAGCTATAACAAAAATAAATATTTGAAAAAATCTTCCAATGTACTTTATAAAGTACAAAGCGACCCAAACTTTTATTAACACTTTTATTGCCTACTTTTGTCCTCTGCAGAGAACATAGAAAATAACAACAAGATTACTTGCGCGTTATAAATTTTCATGAAAAAATAACACTCCATATCTACATTTGATACTTTAAATTACTTATTAATAATTCTAAAACGAAATAATTATTTGGATATTACTTCTATCTATTAACTTATTGCCGCATGAGCACAAGGTCACAAGTCCCTCGCCATTCGGAAAAAAAATTATATATAGGAATTGACAACTTTATTTTTTAAGTCTATAAAGCCAATAAATGCCATTAGTAAAATATTTTGTTGTTGCCATTTAAAAACTAGTAACAGAATTTTTAACAGGTTTTTTCTTCTTTGTGTAGTACAAATGTACACCTACATTTCCTTCATACAAATGTATACTCATGTTTTATTATTCTACGAGGATAGCGAAACAGTACCCGTAGAGAGTCACTTTCAAAGTCAGAATGTATAATAAATTGTACAATACCATATAGTCTCACAGGTAGGATATCTTTCACTCGCCCAGGAGGCTGGAATGGACGAATTGTTTTAGGAAGATATATTAATACTAAAGGTAAACCTTATTCAAAAATTTAATACAAGATACCGAAATGAAAATAAGATAAGGTGCCAAGAAATTATTTAAAGGAAAAATATACTCCTCAATATAACTAAAAATATGTCAAAAACTTAAACGTATTTATAGATTCGTAACAAACTTGAAAACGCTTTAACTTTCTTTTATGAGCAACGCAGACAAACGATTTTTGTAGGTAATGAGTTGGCGACCAACAACTGCCGATTTTCGTGGAATAAGGTCGTTGGTTGATTTTCCATCGAGTCGATGCTTGCTTCGAAACATACGCCACCGAATAAATGTCTCCCGTCTCCATCAGTTAGTGTTTAATCATACGTTCAATCCTTTTCCATTACAGCATTTTTACTCGCATCATCTGGACTGTCGAGAATTAATCGAAGTCGCTCCGATTTTTTGCGGGAGCGATTTTTGTAGAAAGTGTATCTACGTTCCAGTTATGCGGTTTTAACGTAAACTGACATAGCCTAATACGATTATAAGCTATGTTATAGCAATCCAACATCAATATTTTGAGAAAGATAAGTTAACATTAGGAAAGAACATATTAAAATAACGCGCCTGCCAAATGACGGATTACACTAAATTAGTGATTTAATTAATTACCATAAGAACCAAATGCAGCATTTAATTGCATCTACTAAAACACACCGGCGGAAAAGTTAAAAGTAAATTGGTATTAAAAGATAGATAAAATAGCAAAATTATCTTTTCAGAATTGTATTATAAGATACATACCTTATATAGTTTATGTGAATTTTCGTTATTTACGTGGCTTGATTATAAAATATGAAACAAATGAGCCACTAATTAAACACTTGCGACAAAATTGAAAAGTATTTTAGTTCACCTGCGGTAATACCATTGGTTATACTAGCTTTACGGCAACACAATTACTTAAATATTTAGGATTCTCTACCGTAAAAGGAAAAAATACAGATGTCTTACAAGACCTTTGGCAATTTGATTAAGGAGGGATAAAATTGTGATCGTCATCCAAATCTTCTCCGACAAAGTCAAATTAAGACTTATCTAAAGCTTCACATCTCTCGTTATTCATCAAAGCCAAAATAAATTCTGTCTTGCAAGACCACTCACTTAATCGACTGCTGTCCTTCTGTCACATGTGTTTTCTTAGAAGCTATTCGATATAGAAACTTGAAGTTCGGCTTAATAAAAAGCATATTAATTGGAATAAATTTATACAGCTTTTTTCAAAAAAAATTTCCACAAAGTTTAGAGTAGATCAATGATGTAAGCGATTTCTTTATTTCCGTTTCATTCGCCGTATGGAATTTTAATTAAAAAAACGAATTATCAGGTTTCAACAACCATTTTTAGAAAATTGTCAAATAACACATCTCGGGAATAGTTTTTTAGAATACTGAAGTCAAAATTAATAAAGGAAACGTTACTAGAAGTCTTACGGAAAATATTATAACTCCAGTCTCAAAGTCATTGAAAAATTTGTAATATTTTACCCCTATTAAATAGGTACTAGACAAAATATTTACATTGTGAAAATATTATTTGTGAGTAATTTAATAGATACTGTGTAAATATTTATATGTGGATAAACGTGTACGGCTCCATCGTTGTTGGATTTCTGCTCGTACTTGCTATCTTTTTTCGTCACTCCGACTTACGTTAACTTTTACGCTAAGCGAATGAAATTGTTCCAATCATGTAGACAAAAACTAATTAAAAAGTTTATGTGAGAACTGAAATCCAAATAATGCTGAGTTTATTTTCACAGATTAAAATTATTTATCTTTTTATTTCGCGAAAACTTCATCCCAACTTATCGATTAATCCAAAGCGTTAGCCATGTAGAAGTGTCATAACAACAAATGATAAGAAAGTGTAATACTTACAATAAAATACACTCCAATTCCTGAACCAGTGATGAAGCAGAAAAAAAACACCAAGACGAGCCACATATCGTATTACGGTGTTGAAAGATATGAATACACGGAAGACAAGTGACTATGAAGACAAGTGACTAGACACTATGCAGGTGAAATAAACCATGACGTCGAACCCCTCATATAACGGTCCAGAGCAAGAAGCGTTACTAAACTAAAACTCAAGGATTATTGACGTAACGATATTTTAATTTTAAAAAGATTTGTGATCAAAATAAATTCTGCCGGAAAGAAAAATTTACATTCTACTATGTCCACTATAAAATCTGAAGGAAATAAATAAAGAGAAGTATATAATATAAATAGATTTGGTAATTAGATGAAAAATCTCTTCTATGATATTAGAAACTTACAATTTTAAGGAGGCTATTAATGAAATAACTTGGTCAAAATTATTTATTAAATCTAACGATCAGCTCATTTCAAATTTTAACCACATGTCAAGTCGAACTCAGAATATAATGAATAAATGCTTCAGTTCAAGAAAACAGATGAAGGCTAGCAAAATATAACATTTTTAAAGTAAAGATATTAAAAATTTGAAGGGAATATCGAAATATGTAAGCATTTAATGATAAACGTATTCAAACAATGAGATATGGAGGTTTAATTCACGTATATAGATAGAGGGTATTTTGTCAGCCAAGTTCGGAAAAGAAAAAAGGACGTCTTTTCTACTTCGTCCACCTTTGAAGCCCTATAGCTAAAAATCTATTTAACTTGCAGATTTTTAACTTTTTATATTTTGAAACTTTTCTGTCCCTCTTTCTTTCGTTTTACCTAAAACTTTTTATTACACAAGTAGAATTTATTTGCAATTTATAAAATGAGAAATGGAGACTTCTAAAGCTAAACATTAAATACAAAGCAAGTAGGCAACAATCCGCCTGTTCTGGTTTTGGAATTGTTTTCTTCGAACTTGGTGTTAATACTGTCACATAGATGACATTTTTCTCCTTAAATCATCTTCTGTGTTTATGAACCGAATAATACTCATGTACGCTCTTTTGGTTATATGCATTATGCATTAAGTATAATTTTGTCCTTCAGAAATTTACTATAATAATTTTTTTTTGATCACATAAAAATCATGATCATGTTTGAAAAGTTAAGACCAATTTCAGGCACTTACATTTACTTATAAATTTTGGTTAAAGTAATTTCGGTTAAATTACATTTTAGAAGGTATAAACAAACACAAAATCTTGCTTCATATCTTTCCCTATTCGTACTTTGTTTCTTTTCCTGTTATGGTTAAATGTTCAAGGCAATCAGCCCTGCCTTCAAATATTTTAATAGTTCGTTATGTAAGCCTTAAGTTTACGATGTACAATTTAGTATCGTGGTGTAAATATTTTGCGGTGAAATTTAAACCTATATAGGTTTTTGAAGGTCGTCTTAAAATTGTATAATGTTATTTTATTACAGGGCTCATAAAATAGTGGTATTGTTGGGCTCATAAAACAATTTTCGTTGTAGCAACCAGTTTTACTTGATACACCCCGTTCTTGCTACATGAACGTGGTTATTTTTTTTTAGTTTCGTATTACGAAATTCAGTGAAATTCTTGTATAGATCTTTAATCAAAATGGAAAAAAATTTGGAAATAATTAAATTATATTTTCATCGAGCACTCTTGCCAGGGTGAATATTGTAGCTTTTGCAATGTTGCTCTAATGCTTTTGACGGCTGATGGCATTACACGTGATTTATTCTGTTGTGGATCCCGTCGTTACCTTGTTGAAATTGGTCCAGTGTATTGGTGCTTGGTTCTTGTCTCTATTAGCTTCAATTCCACCTAGTACTTAAAAGCAGTTTCAAAGAGTCTCCGTTTCTAAAAATGTAGCTAAGTACCTTTAGTGTCAGAAGTGGCACCGTCAATAAGATACTTTATTTAATTTTTGAGTCCTTTAACATAAAAACATTTCTGCAAAGCATCATCTATAAAATTTATTTCCAGCACTATATCTTCATTACATTTAATTTCCAGCGGTCTGGTACTTTCATGTATTAATTTTCCGCTCCGCAGAAGAAGATTGGGAAGATCAGATCTTTCATCAAAGGAAGGTTCCTTTGGTCTTTTCCTTATCTTTCTCTTTTTACAGACCTTTTCAAGCCTTTTTATAGCATATGCAGTGATCGTACATCGTCTTTTAGTCCCTTCTTCTCAGTCATTTTATAAATATTAAAACCGGTATAAAAACAATTTTTGGTCATGAAACCTGCTGAATATCAAATTTCCTCTAGATTGATAGATTATTAAGATACTGGAAGGCACGACCATACAAACATATGTATATACATGCATGTGCACGTACATGGGGCAAATTGTATGTACTACTGTATATTTCATTCCTGTCGGTATTATCAACGCTAATGGCCAGAACAGTCTTAACTCTGTTAAATGGATGTTATATCAATTAATATTTAGTCATTAATCTTGAGAATCTTACACTTCATGTCATTAATAATTATGCTAATACTTTCTGGTGGAGAAAACTAAATTAGATCATTGAGAAAATCTGTAAATACAAAATTGATTAAGGATATTTATGTAAGGAAAAGTTCCGTGGATATAAAGGTATGTAAGGGTTTGCAATTGCAATATGGTAGAATTATGGTGATTCAGTCATTTGACTGTCTTGTGATGATTAATTCATATATTTCTGGCTTCTACATTTTTTTGTTGTGTTCAATTGTGGCAAGTTGTACAATTACGACAATTAGTATTTTCAGTTATTTCCAATAACCTTTTGATGAATATTTTACATAGTCTTTCTCTATCTGAGTTTCATTGAATGTCACCCTCAATCTTTTCCTGGAGCAGGCAGTTATATGTTTACAAAGATCGCTCGTAATGATTTAATAAATAGGAAATCTGTTCCTTCTACTACTAAAATAAACGATGAATTAATTTTTAACCGTCCATATTATATTTGAAATGAAAAGTTTTCAAGATTAATTTTTTCTTGTCAATTTATCTAGTTTCCATTCCGCACCTATTAATATATCATAAGCTCTGTTATACTCGACTACTTCTGCTCAAATCCATCGATGTACTGCTGAGTAATCACTAATGAAACACAGCGTGCGATAGTAAATTTAATTCCGAATGAGTCGTGTTGCACGCGACTTCAGCGTCATTTACACCACCGACATATGCACTAAATTATGGTACTAAAATTATCAATCTTGCCATAATATATTTTGTTACTTATAGTTTTTGCAAGTGATCCCTCTCTGACCTTAATGAAAGACGTTTCATGTCAAAAGAACTGGAACAGGAAGGTAGATTTGAAACGAAAATATAATAAATCATTACAAGTACTTATAAAAAAATTACAATATTGAAATACGTGATTAGGAAAAATTTCTAGATAAATGACAAAGTTGGATCAATGATGGAGAAAAATGTTTCTAGATCGAGCTTGTCTTGCTATATTTGAACATTTTAAATTTTATTTCTCTCTGGTATAACAGTTTATAATGCTCAATATTTGCCAACAAAGAGCATTACAATCTCGATATTTATCTTGCATTGGAAAACATTCTTGACGGAAATCTACTTTAATGTATAAATACACATTAATATTAGGTAAACAAATTAACTACCTGTTATTAGATATTAGTTTACTCGTCATGATATCTCAAAACAAAACGCTAAATATATGTTCTTTGCTGTTTGTAACTATAAAGTATTCTTTCTTTAAACATATAACACATGACCTACATATAATATCCGGTACGGATTAGTACCTATGATACCTAGTTTATACCCAGGAGACTCTGGATCGACTGGGAGACTCTTGAGAGAATACCGGAATGTCATATATTTTTTAATAGTCAACCAAAATTTACATATTTCATATGCCCAAAAAAAATAAATACTTTATAGTAAATTTACATGTATTTAACTAAACCATAAAATATACGTTGTTAATGAATGGCTGAGTGGGTAGTTAGGCATAAAGCAAAGGATATATGGAAAACAGTAATAAGAAGAGGCTTGCTAAAACTGAATTTTGTATGTTCCATAGTACGTAATTCTTAGTATTTTAATTAGAGAAAGCGTGTCCTTAAAATTCCATTTCAACGTGAGCGTTGAATATGGATAAAAGTTTAGTGTGAAATGTTCCAATATCACCAACGAAATTACCCAAGAGTCGGGCAACATGGTTCTGTCTAATGATTATAATAAACATTTAATTGAACTACCTAACAAAGCTGCCTAGAAAAAAAATTGCTAAATTGATACATTTTGAACACAACATAATTCAGAAGAATACGACCTTTTCCATATTTATTGTCTTTGCTTTTCTTGTCTTTACATTACTGCCTTTTATGTTCAGACATTTATTGTATTTTATCTTCTTCCGTAAATGGGGCCACTTACCAATAGTTTTAGCTTCATTAAAATTAATCGGTAATATGACCAGAACGTCGGTAATATGACCAGACACCATCTCCTCTTTATGCTGTTTTTTTAATTTACCCACGGCCAATCTTTCCCGTCAAAAAAGCTGTAGTTGTAAACCATCCGGTTTCATTTACTAAATATAACTGAACCAATATTATCACCTCTTATAATTATTTGAGCGATCGTTAGCAAAATCGCAGAGTAATATTCTTTTTAAAACTTAAGTTAGTTTTAAAAGTGACGTTATGAAATTTTTTTATATTTTGTCCTTTAAACTTTTTCATCCGATTAGATTTATGTTAACATGTATGAATTAATAATAATAATAATTTATTTGTGGATAGACGATACAACAATTATATGATTATATAATTAATATGTACATAAATTTCCTTAGAACCAATGACGAAATGAAAATTTACACGCCTTAATTTTGACTTTGAATTATTCGATATTTTATCTACAAAAAGATGACTAGCTGACGGCCGGTTATATCAACAAGTGCTAGCACTTAACACCCCGATAACCGATTGTGCTATGTTCCGAGACTAAGAGAAGTCGGTCTTTAGCCCACGTCATGTGGCAATGAGCACTGCGGTATCAATTTAGTATGTCTTAAATATATTTCGGCACCTATCTTGTAAAAAGTCTACACAAAAAGTAGAAAATGTGATAACTGGGATGATTTCGTACTCATTTAAATAGGTTGATACATGGGATCGCCCCAGGATGCTGAAACAAAAACGCGCCACGCATTTTTAATTCTTTGTATTAAATTGACCATTTTTTAAAATAAATGCGGCAATTATACGATATCATCTTAATCGAATATAGGAGGAATGAGGCTCGTTATTAGAATCTTCCTAAGCAGAGAGATAAGGACGGTGTCTGTAAAGCGTTTTGAGACGCATAAAGCAACATTTAATTTTTGCTGATACGTATTCATGAAATCTCAGCTATGAGTCCATAATGATGTTTAGATTCTTGACGATTTCCACAATAGGATATGGACTGCTCGTTTAAGCCGAGTTTCAGTCTTCTTAATCTTGCTACCTGAGCCCTACTTCCAGTAATTAGAAAACAAGATCGGGAAGGGTCTGGCGATAAAGCATGTTTACGCGACCGATTTCAGATGTTTATGAGATCTTCATTAATCTTACCGCTTACTCTGTCTTCATCTCCCACACGAAAGGATTTACACAGTTGCGTATCATCAACGTAAAAATGAGTTTTACCGAATTAACAACAATGATATTATAACATCAATTTAGATATGAGCCATGAAATGATAGGTTTTTATTGTTACAAATTTGATAATAAAAATATAAAAAAGATCCTAGCTATAAAACGTAATAGAACCAATATTTGCAAGTATCAAATGCAAATATAGTTTACCTACTTAAACCATACTCAAACCATACTCAAATACCAATAAATTGGAAAAAATTTAAGAAAGAAATTAAAATACCATTAGTAACAAATCTTGTAACTTGGGTAAATATTTTTAAGTATTATCTTGCTTCATTTAATGTTAGGTACTTTTTGGATATCATAGAATGGACGAAAGATATTGAAAAGGATCGATTTATCAATTAAAATTTAAATACACAAAATTTAAAATTACAAAATTGAAAAGGATCGATTTATCAATTAAAATTTAAATACACAAAATTTAAAATTTTACCGGAGTTCAGAAAAACATCCTCTTTCAAACTGTACTTTTTTACTGCATAGATAGATTTTGGAATTTCCTTCTTTAAATGGTAGGACATACTTCCAAGGTGGTCCCATATAAATATGATGAACACCAAGGATATTCTGAGGAATTCATCAACGGATGGGACTACAAAGCTCTTTTAGAAAATTTGAAACCGTGTTTGAACTCATTTTTCCTGTCTATATGCGTATTTTAATAGTCATGGATAGTGGCAATAGCCTGATGTTCGAAAGAGATGGTGGTCTCAGAACCCTTCATCCATGAGGAGTAGATTCATCAAAATTGATCTCATTCGACTTGCTTTGATGAGTCTTTACAAATTTGACATGAAAATGATGACAGGAATCTCTAAATGGTGCGGTGTAAATTTATCAAGTTTGAATCCATTCGACTCATCTCAATACGAGTAAGAAATTAAAATAGCAGTTAAGCATGTACATGTTATGCACAAAGGCATGAAGCAAATATAAATTAGTTAATATTGTATAAATAAGTAAACATATACGGTGGTAACATATTATAAGTTTATAGTTATTACACGACTAGGTGCGTAATTTACAATTATATACGACTTCAAAAAGAACTTTAAATAGAAGGCCGAGATAGTTATTATAAAAGTGCCACCTTTTTGCGCAAGTGGTTAAATTGCCAGTGAGTACTACTGGAATCACTTCGGTTTCCGTCCATCCCTCTAGCTGTCTGTTTTAAATTTAGCATGTATTTATAATTTGTTTAGCAAACCTTTCACATTTCTGATGTTATATTTAATAATTAATACCAAAAATATATTTTATTTTTTTGTTATCAGCGCACAATTTTAAAAATCTATAAAAAACCAACACTTTCCTTATAACTTTAGTTGAAATCAACATTACTTTAAAACACTTAATAAAAATTCAAAATATAGATCTAAATAATGAAATAAAATTGGCTCTACGACTGGATCTACGTCCTCTGAATCATCTCCAAGAACAAATCTAATTTTAGTTTTTATCATTAAGGGAAAACTTATGCTAGATAAAGAAGGGATTTTTTTAATTTGGAGCATAAGAAGACTCATGGCGAGTTCTTTTAATAGGCTTGTTCCAGAAGGCACAAATAGTCCTGAGTTTTCTTTTTTGATTATACAATAATGTAAGCATGGATACCGTCTACGTTTAGTAGACCATAAAATAATACAATTCACCATCTTTTTGTTATGCGGGACACCGCTTCAATTACGTATAACTTAAATTTCTTGGTATCGTGATGCATGGTTGAAGCTAAAAGCAAAACTTTATGTTTAACATACAGTACTAAATTTACGTCTTTTCAAAACTAAAAAGGGAACTGTAGAATTCATGTTCCCTGGTAATAGCAAAGAGAGGCGGTATTTCTGTCTTATTCTTTTATAGAGTTCCCGATGCTGTCAGTTCATAATCTCTAAGCAAATCACGCAAAAGTAGGATACAAGCGAACCATTTATGTCTTAAATCGTTGCGGCAACTATTTCTGGCAAGTTCTGCCAAACTTTTTACGGCATCAATTGGTGAGGTGCTGTGATCATATGGCGCGTCATTTTTGCCAACATGACTTTTCCTATGTTCGTGTAGAAGGCTCGAGTATCCGCTAATAAATAAATATATCTTTATTCCATACTTCCTGTTTTGTGCGTGTAAACACTTTAATAAGAAATGGAGTATATTTCGTGATGTAATGAGCACGCCTGTTTCCCAAATATCTTTGGTATTAAAATTTCCGCTTCATAGGCAACTACAGAAATAGAATAAGACAAAAACAGCTCTTAATTCCATACCTCAACACTTGTAAGTGTATCACGATGTCTTGTATATTTCGCATTCAACTTTTGTATGTAAATGTGAGTACAGCAAAGATTTTTTTGGAAATATTCATCTGGAAATGACAAATCTCATGCTTCTAAAATGGTCCGGTACGATCTGCCTTCGTTAATCGATCTTGGTGAACTATTGACAATATTATGTGATCGTGTATGTACATGGCTGGAGGATTTTCCGCATAGTGTTTTTGTCTTTTCTCATAAATTTTTCATACCTGAGATATTTCATTTCAGAGGTAACCTTCTCTTTCCTGCAAGGACAAGCTAAATTCTCTTGCAAATATATTTTCAAATTTATTATCCAACGCATCATTTGTGTAGCCTTTTTCCTGCTCCGTATCCACTTTTATGATTACTGTAATTTTCAAAATCTTATTTCTACACAATTTCATCTTCACTGTTTTCTTCTTGCAGTGTATATTCTGTTTCTCTGTGCTTAAGTATCCTAAATGCCATTATGAATCTATAAAATATAAAAATAATAATACGAACGAAAAAAACGTACAACGTTAAGTGTCGTCATGTCATTACTGGATAAATATACCCATACCTTTTTATACGTCCGCTATGATCAAGCGCACGCCGTCAACTGGTCGCAATGGGTGATGTGAGACCGTAAAATCTCTATTAAAATGTATTTAAAACAATTATATTGTTGCCTTAGAACATAAAGGAAGCTATTAAGTTATTGTAACATAAAGGAGGCTATTAAACAATTATGTCCGTTAATAATTAGAAATGCGTATGTCACTAACAAAAAAATTCGCACTTAACGAAAAATATCACAAAACGTAGAAAATCAATAAAAAATGAGACGGAAATTCCAAAACTTTTTTTACCAAAAGAAAATAGTTCCTCAAATTGTCTTATGTACGTAAATTTCCAATTTTTTTTAAATAGGTGCATTAAAATAGTATCATTTTTAGCTAGATATATTTGCGATTTTAAGAATATTTAAAAAAGTCAGTTATTTTATTTGCCCTTTCTAAGATTTTAACATTAATATTTTTGAGCGTTACCTTTTTATTGATATTTTCAATAATGTCTTTAGTTTTCTCAAAACTTTTGAAAGAATTTTATCTGATACGACAAAACAAATTTAACTAATCCAATGGTTCATTTGCCACATTAAAATTTTTTTGTAAATATTTTCGAGCATGATTTCTGAAATTTATGTGGATAAATATGATTTATCACTGTCCAAAATATCAAGTTTCTACATCAAATATATTCTGAGAAAAACGTCTGAGACCGACGAACACGTGAATGATCTTACACGTGTCCCGGTTTTTCGGTTCAATAGACAGTTGTGATATTAAAAATGATCAAACTGTGAAAGAATATTGTAACTGAATAACTCGAATTACTTTACTCGAAAACGGGACGGCTCAAGCTGAGATGAGGACATTAAAAGTTGAAAGTACTGTTGAAAATTGCCGTCGAAGTTAGGAATAATTAATTTATGAAGTTTTGACATTTAAAAGATAATGGTGCACTGGGGAATCAAAACTATTTTCGATTTAATTGCGGGTTATGGAATCATTTTCGTGGGTCATTCGTTTTTTAAATACTCTCATGAGAATTGATAGAATTTTCTTTTTATTTAGGTTATTTCTCCCAATTCTATTTTCCTTGCTATGATAATATTTATTAGTGGAAGAGCCGTAGCTGTGAGAAGTTTTCTTTACAAATGTAATTCGTGTTTGTCAAATTATATATATTAATGTTTTAGGGACATTATATAAAAAAAGTGTAAAGCAGGATGTCGATGTGGAATGAATATTTCAAGACGATTTTGTTTGCTAACCTTAGTTATTTTAAATGCAACTGACTCAATTAAAATGTCTTGATTGTGTACTCCAATGTCTTGATTCAGATCTATTGAATGTGTATTGATTGTAGATAGTAAGCTTTGTATATTTATTTTGTAAAATTTTAGATAAAACCGTTAGAATACCTATAAAACATGTGTAGGACACAAATGTTAAGATACTTCCTTATTAATTTTCAGTAGAATAAATGGAGACGATAAACAAACTGTGCGGAGATAAACATATAAGTGAAACTATATTTACCGCAAAATTTTAATTGATATTTTTTTTAGGTATAAAATGTAAAAAATTTACTGAGTAATGTAAATTTAGTATTGTAAATGATTATTAAGGATAAATCAGATCTCTATTTAATTTTTGTTACGAGCTCCTAAATTGCATACGACAAATCTTATCTGAAGGCATGAAAAAAATATAAATCTAATTTTCATAATATTCCAACGAAAAAAAATAATTAAAATTAAAAACCGTTAAATCTGTGAAATTTTCTGAATATATACAAAATTAGAATTGGAGAAAAAGGGCTTCGTAAGTGGATTCCGTGTACTTTCAGCGCCTAATTGGACTTCTTGAATTTTTCTGAAGAAAAGATATACACTAAGAGCAGGAAAATTCTAGTATATTATGAATTTGAGGAATGTTTACTGTTTATCATGAAAAAGCGTCTTAAGACCTAAACACTCTCCTGATACCTCAATATCAAATACTGTTGTAAAAAAATACTGTACCGTCTTTAAAGTATAAAACGGTATTTTATATAAATATTTATAAGTCGTCTGAATACTACTATAAAGATAATACTTTTTAAATTTTCACAATTAAATGAAACTACGTGATGCAGTATTATTTACACTTTATTTAAATTTTTTACCACGACCTATATTTCGTTGTATGACAACATCTTCAAGTGGACAATTTGTAAAGATTGATTCTTAGCAATTTCCAACAGCCTTTAAATATTATACAAAACAATAGTGGAAGCGGAGTTTGCGTTGGTTTTCCCACTGTTTACGTTAGTGAGTTTATGATAGGGGAGGCGGCGTTGTAGTTTTTATTATATTTTTGAAAGTTACACAAGTATAAATTAAATGGATTTGTTCTCATTAATATATTTATACAATGGTAATTGGCATCTGATGGTTGGGACAGGGTTAAACAACTAATTATACATATCTCCCATTTTTTTGTTTTCTTTTGTGTTGTGTCGCCATAGAAAAGTAGTAGTGTAGCATAGACTTAGACAACACATGAAGATGTGGGTATACAAGGAAACCTAGGTTGTAACAGTGAATTTAAATAAAGTAGAAACAATACTACACTAGGCAGTTTCATCAAGTTGTGAAAAATTCAATTATAATGAATTTCTACAAAATTAACGTCAAATATATTAAATAAAACTTTCTACGAGGCAATTAAAAGATTTCATTTAACCGCTGAATAAGAAAAACTTTGAAAATTGTATAATGAAAATTGCACAATTATTTACCAATAACTATGCGGTACAATATTAGTTCAGAAAATAAATCAATTTCAAAAATGTGTTACTATTAGATACTTCAGGAATTGGTACCAAGTCGACAGCTCTTCATAATAAATTTGCACCAATTCCAAAAATAAATTCTAACAGCAGCGATATTTTCCAATTTTTTTACTATTTTATTTTTGTGTTATGAGTCGTTTGTTTGTTTTTTAGTATAACCAATTTCCAGTCACTCAATTTATTATAATAAGGTTTGAGAACATTAGCATCAATTTCATATTTTCATATTTTATTTTAAACGAAGAAAATAAATCGGCTAATTTAAAGTTTTTAGTTATTCATAACAAATATTATAAAACTGAAACTGAATGCTATTACGGAACCGCAACTTCGTGATATCTAGAAAGAATATAATTATAGATTATTTTTTTCGTAATAAAATTACTCTCTGAATTATCAGTTATTTTCAATTACTCTCAAATAAAATTAACAGTTTGCCATATATTATGCCGATAGGGACTGGGTTACCATCTTAAAATTTGAGAAGTTCGGGCAATTACCTAGATATTCTAAAACAGTCCAGAAATTTCAAAAATATGTTACTATTAGATACTTCAGGAATTGGTACCAAGTGAAAGGAAAGGAGTCTGGTAATTTTAGTCACAAAATAAAATGTAAAATTCGTCGCGCAGTAAAGAGATTCCCCCGGATTTTTTCCCCGCCCCCTATCGAAAAACGCTTTGCGACGCGCAGGCGCAAGCGGCCGGTCAGTGCACATTTAATAACCAGAGGGATCACGCGCGATTTTATAATGATAAAATGGCTTCGACCAATAACGGACTATTCACGAACGTTTTGCAGGCCAAGCATCCATATACACAAAATGGAAGAAATTCGAATGAAGTTAAGTGCACCATTTATGACAGTTACATGTCTATCAAAGAAAAAGCAGCTGGAGATATTGAAAAACATATCAAATCAAAAAACACCTGAAAATGGCTATAATCACGCCAAGCGTTATTATTGATGCTATATTTCAAACAAAAGTAACCAATTTCAAAAGATTCGGCGGCAGAAGCCACCCTGGTATTTCATACCCGTAAAACACCGTCAATCTTATAAATCCATGGATTGCACTTACAGCCTCATTAGAGTCATATTTTCGGACTCGAGTGTAGCGAGCTATATTTCATGTGCTCGGATGCCATTTTCATCAAGTTTATAATTCCATGGGTTATAAAATGTAAATGTAGACATCACATAAGACGTGAGTTATGTAGGTATCTCTAACGACGCCAGTAATCACGGCGCTGAAAAAAAATGTTTCCAGCTTTAATCCAGTTTTTTGACTGGTAAGAAAATATTATGATAAAATTTCTGTAAATTATAAACACACCAAATTAAACCAATTAATATGGAAAAATGTGGTGTTGGTATTAAAATAAAATCATTCAAAAACATTTTTTGATTTTGGGGCAACATATCAACCGGAGAAAAGGATTTCAAATTGTTATATAAACGTACATAAATTTATTTTGTATTCGTTTTCTTCCGCTTCTCTATAATATTTAAACACAATATTTCAGCAATTCATGTTTTAGTTAAATATAATTACAACATAGTATTCCGGTACCAGAGATCAAACCCGAGCCACCTCGGTGAAAGCCTATCCTGACCATATTGGACTACGGGTCTGATACCATATACGAGTATTATATTATAGGAGTATCGTTAAGAGTACCGTACCCTTAGGAGTATCGTTTAAATAATCGCACGTTTACTCTAGATATAATTTCATACATTTCATCATTATTAATTTTACATTTTATGAAGAGATCTAATTTACTAATATAATACATTCCTTAGGAATATTATTCAGAAAGTCGCATCATTTGTACATGGGTATTTCACATTTTGGTAATGCTTTACATTTTATGAAAATTATAGATAATTTCTTGACATAATAGAATTCTTATGAATTTCATTTAAATGATCGCGTTTCTAGTTTTTATTTCACCTTTTTAAAATGTTTACCTTAAATTTTATGGAAATAATTTCTACTTTATTTACATAGTTCGGTTTTTTCCCAATATTCATAGCGCAAGGAATTAATCTCGAATATTTTGGACAGGACAAGAGAAATTTCCATTTACTTATGCTTTCTATGAAATTATGAAATTCTCCACAATTCTAATATTCAGTTCATAACTCGTCCACAAGTTACACCGAAAACACAGTTTTTAATATATGAGCCTTAATAATTTAGTTTCAAATCCCTTAGATAATATCAGACCGACACAAAAGTAGTATAAAAGTTTAATTGTAAGGACAAGTGCTATTCAAGACAAAATTATAATGGAAATACCGTTTCGAATTTGGTTTGAAATTCAGTAATTTTACTGAAGTCTTTTGTGAAGTAATTTTACGGGAGTCTTTAGTGGAGTAATTTTACGGGAGTCTTTAGTGAATAAAAAGAGAGAGAAAAAATTGTAACAAATTATTTTAGATACACGCAATTCCAGAGACGCCCGTAACATACTATTTTTCAAACGTTTTAGTACACAAATTGACTCCCCAAACGATTTTAAATATAAGTAAAATAATTAATTTAAGGCATCTATTGTCACGTTTATCTTTGTTACATTTTTAATATTCTAATATTCAATTAATGTCAAATGAATGATGATGAAATAGCAATATAGCTAAAAAAAAGTCAGTCACTAAATTTTTCCAACCGCATTCAGTTTTTATATGCAAATTTTACATATAAATATACATATGTATATATATATACATATATATATATATATACATATATATATATATATATATATGTATTATTAAATGAAGGTTAAATGAAGGCGTCGACGCCTTCGACTGTTTACTGGTAAAAAAAAGACGGCGAAAATTTTTGAATTTTTTATTTTAGAAAAGCTTTATGGTAATAAAAAAAATGTTTTTTAATTACGTCCTTCTTAAAAATTTAACATAATTGCATTTAATTTATTTTTTCTCCATATCAAAATGTTCAATTTTGATGTCAGTTGTTGTTGTCTGCTGTTCAAAAAAAATTCATTTCAAATTTTCTATCTCTTGAGAGACATAAAACAAATCATTTATTTTGAATATGTTTTTAATTTGAAACAACCCTCAAGAATCTTAATATATTTCGAATTAAAACACATTATATTTACTTGGCTATTGTAATTTTTTTCTAGATTCTATAGCTTATATTACTTGAAAAATTAAGACGCATCCAGTGACATAATTTTTTAAAATTTGCAAGTTATTAAAAGTCTATGAACGGATAAAAAAACCGGCAAGCATAAGGCAAATTCCAAAAACACAAATAAAATAAAAATAAACAAACCCTGGACCTTAAAATGAGATAATTTTTGATTCGTTTAAGTTAAGAAATTCGTTACTCGTAATTTAGTCTGCCGCCCACGATGGCCACTTCAATATTTAATTATCAGCACTCTGCCCCATAATACACATCCGCTTAATAGGCGCCTTCTTTTATACACTTACAAATCATGACTCTTAAAGCGATATTTATTATTATACCGTTAAGTACATTTTTGTAATTAATTTCGTACACGGATAAATTTATTTTTGGCATTAGACAAATAAAAATACATTTAAGGAAGAAATTAGAGAAGTCTAGTCAACAATTGGATCCATAAACCATTGTTGCTATATAAAAACATCCAATGTTTCTCCATGAAAACCTAAATTTCATTATCTGTCTATTTAACTATTGGAGGTTTCAATCAGATCTCAAATATGTCTTCAACACATAGAGGAATAAGACTAGGCAAGAACCAAAGAAATATTTTTTTTGTTTTCATAGTATAATTGTGAACGTGGTAAAATTCTAATAAAATTAGACAATATTTGAAAAAAAATCTGAGATCTATGTAAAACAAAAATGCTTTAATGCGCTTAGGATTACCAAAAAAATTAGGTTGTTGCGTCATTTCAAAAAATATCAATTATTTGTGCCAGCGAACTTAGGTATCCAGTAATATTCAAATGCATTATTTTTGCGTAATTAAGAGTTACAAAAGTGGAGAAGTGGTGTCACTTAAAATAGTTTCGTGGAGGAATACTCTACTCATCAAAACTTATTTAATATATTTTTTTTTAATTTATAATTTTTTTCGGAAATAGGAGTGGAAAGTGATATTTCAGATGCCTATGAAGCTTAATATTTCCTAAACGAGGCGAAATAATAACTGGTAAATGGAAGATAAAATTCATTTTAAAAGACTTTCTAACCCACACAATAAAGTACATTAAAAATATTCTTCATATCTTCTTAATAAAGAAAAATACCATTAAAAATAGTTTTTATTATGTATTCATTGCAATATTCCCTAAAGCATATACCCGCAAAATCCCATGCACGTCGATTGAAAACAGTGAAAACTGCGAGAGTGTGATAGACAGACGGTCAGACATACGGAATGTTTCCGTGTTTAATTACAGAACTCTAAAGAGACACAATTATTCTTTTTTATTTATATATTAATCATTTTATCTGAGATTTAAACCGAAAATATTATCATATTTTCTGAAGCCCATCATATAACGCACTAATTTTTCCAGCATGATCTAGTAACACAGATCTCCATAGTCAACTAAAGAAATAGAATTATCTAGTAAAGTTGAAGGCTAATTTTAACTGTACTACTTTTTAAAATTGCTTCAGACTGGGATATTTTTCTGTCGTTTTCGTTTCTTTTTCTTAAAAATAATTTTTCCTTACATTTGATTTTAAACATAGATAGAATATATTAAATTAAATTAAATTTTTTTTCTCGAAAAAGAGGAAGGTAGAAAATTATTTGAAATTATGATTAAATATTGGAAAAAGAAATAGTGCTAAGGTAATTAAAATAAAAAAACATTTCCTAATTTAATTTTGTAACGTGCGCACAGTAAATTTTCGTAGTTGTCCCGTGAAATTATTTACGCAAGCTAATGAAAACAAATTTGTTTTTGAAAGTTCGAGGCAAACGCCAAGTATCTAGAATTTAAAACAATACACAAATGGAGGCAGAACATAATGTGTGTCTAAGGATATAAACATACAATGAAGGAGACTGAACTTAGCAGACGCACGTGTATCGGGTCTGTGAAAAGCTGACTTGCGTGCCTGCCGATATACCTGCACCGAACGCGCTCATTTTTTTCCGGACCGATCGCCGAGATGAGTGATTGGCCTGAAGTTCCATTCCTGTGGCTTGATATCAGCGTGTTACTTAGGACGGCTGCTCAGAGGGAAAAGTCGCACAGTACGGATGGTCGCTCAATTGTTTTTTATAAGATTGCCAAATACACATGTTCTTTTTAGATTAATTTTTCTGTTCGATTTTCGGCCAATGCAGGTAAGTCTGTGCAGCGACAAAAACTTTCCTTCATTCTTGACTATATAGTAGTAGACAAAACGTAGTATAATATAATAAATATATTGAGTTATCTAATAAGTTTTCGAACACAAAATAGAGACATATCTAGAAAGTTTACAAGTTCGGGTATTTTTCGAAAAAATAGAAAGTTAAAGATATTTTATAATCAGGAATAAATAGATCGAATTGCGCTTAATAAATGAAAGTTAGTGCAAGTGTTTAGTATCAAAGAAATTCGTTTTACAGTTTGTCAAATACGAACGTTATGATTTAATGGTTTTCAAATTTGGTGAAAGCTATTAGTAACTGGTGATAAAAAGGGGAATGCGTACGAAACAGATTGCGTATCCAAAAATAATCCGATCCCGTCCTCTTGCAGATTCCCCAAAAAGATCGATCCGGTCCTCTTGCATTTAAAGGTTTCCCGCGACCTTTACCAGATAACCTGTCTACCTAACCGAAGGATGTCCCGCCCAGCCTCTTTCGGTACGTGGTCGCCATTTGGGAACCTTTCTGCCCCATCGGCCACCGGTTCTACTCGTTATATGACCTGCTCATTATTACTTCAGCCTGCCAACCCTATAAGCTATGTCCGTAACTTTAGTTGTCCTATGAGTCTCCTCATTGCAAAGCATGTTCTGTAGGGATACTAAGTGTATAGCCCTTTCTGTAGCTTTATAAGCAACTTGGAGTCTTTATGTAATATATGGGACCACGACTCACTACCGACGAGGCCTTTTACGACTATTGACTTAATGTGATTTTATATTAGTCTTTTCGTCATTATCATACTGATAATGATTGTAGATTTTTATTTTGTTCTATATTAAAAATCATATTTTATATTCTGCTGTTTCCTAAGTATTAGCCGTTAAATTGTAGTACTTTTCCTTTTCCAAAATTATCAGGTTTTTTAAGTTACATTCTATATTTGTTTTCTTTTATAGAATCTAAAATATGACAAGTTCATTTGTATGGTATGATTTTTTTGATAATTTGGAAACAAGTAAAAGCTTTTTGTCTCATAATAAATTGTGTCGGTAAGCAAATTAAATATGGACTAATATTATTTTTTATTTAGATTACGAAAAAATAAGCTGTCTCTAGTTGCGATGTCATCATGCAATACAATTCAATCTGAATCACCAACAAACATTATTGATCAACATTTCATTTTAAATTGAAATCTCATTAATAAACGAAATAACTGATTGATTCAACTTCGACGTAAAAATCGATATCAATAATTTTTAGGGCTAATAGCAAGCTGCGGCCGAAGTGATATTTAATTAATTCAATGACTATACTACTCATATACTTGTATATTATACATTACATTAGAATTCAAATACGTTTTCTGTATATTGTAGAAATTATATTTTTTTCTATTGATGGAACGAATTCATGGGATACTGAGGAGTAATTTAACATTAGATTTCATATGATATTTGGGTGTTATTTCAAAGAATTTCATAGTATACTTACGAGTTATTTCATAAGATTTTTTAAAATACTGCCGAGAAATTTTGTAGGATTTCCTAGGATACAGAGGAGTGAGAATGAACAAAATATCTAATTACAACAAAATGGTCTTAAAAATCTAACTAACAGACGTACAAATGCTTTTAAAATATACATACAGTAATACATGCTTATTTCTTATTAAATATATTGAAAAAAAACAGGACAGGTTAGCCATATCAGATAGAAATTTACCGACACAAATTACCTTTCTGTGTCGATAAATTTATTTTCCTATGTAATAATACCAGTAAATGTAATAATACCAGTATAGCCAGACAATTGAAATCAAACATTTTAACTTTTTAGATTTACTTAATTTTTATGCACAAGTAAATGAAACTATGTAGTGTAGTATTATATCTACTTGATTTAAATTCTTAACTACTACCTAGGTTTCGTTTTATAACAACATGTTCAGATGGGCAATGTGAAGAGATATTCATTTACTTGTGTATAAAAGTTAACTAAAAATGAATTTCTACAAACTTAATGCCAAAAATATTTAATGTTTTTCACATTTTTCATGAATAATCTGTTGATATGTTTGTGTTTTTTCTGTCTTCTTTTCACGCCTATATGGTTCATTTAAACGCTCTTTCCTTCATATTTAATCACTTCATTTGCAGGTGTAGAACAATGCAAGCTAAACAATTATACACACCTAGGAAAAACTAAGTATACTATCGAAACTAAAGGAAAATTTCAAGACGACATACAACTATTTTTAATAAGTAACACACCATATGCAATTTAATGGTAAATAAAACTATTACTGCTTAACATCAAATTTCTGGATGCTTATTGTGTAAACTTATGAATCTCAATGTGAATAGAGTTCACAGTTAGCAAGTAAATATATTTAAGTACAAAAGTTCTTTTGACACATCATTTATAGTTTAGTGCTTATAAAAGTAATCGTGTACTCTTTGCATATTCACTCTTTTGCATAAAAAACGGGCAGTTTTGATTTTGTCATATTACTAAAATATTGTTTATTAAGAAGTTGTATTAATTGGTATTTTTACTTGCAGGTATAGTGTATTTTGGCATATAAAACCGAACGTTCTAAATTTAAAATTTATTCTTTTTGAATGAAAATTCTCTTTCACTGACAAAAACGTATTTTTTGGCGGCAAATGAAATCCAACTCTTATTAAGTTATTTTTCATTTGTACGTTTTTTATTTTAACGAATAAATTTTAATTAAATTTCTGCTGTTTGCTGCATTAGTTCACTTCTGTTTGCTGTTCCCAGTATGGTTAAAAATCGATGAGAGCTAGTAAAATTATTGCGCTGCTTGAAGAAGGTTGTAGCCAATGTTATGTGTTTCAACCGTATAATATGAGCCGTTCCACCGTCCAAAGGATCTGGCAACGGCACCAAAAAACGGGCTCCGTCAGTAGAAGGCCCAGTTCTGGAAGAAAACGGTGCACTGAGCAACGGGACAACCGCTTCATAGTCAGTCAAACGCTACGAAATCGTCAAATTACGTACGTGGATCTCAAACAGAATCTCAAAAACGTCAGAGGTACAAGAGTAAGTCTATGGAAAGTCAGAAGAAGACTTCAGGCTATCAATATACGTAGCTATGGCCCAACTTGGCGCCCTACATTGCTCCGTGAGCATCGAGTTGCCAGATTGAGATTCGCTCAAAATTTTTCTTCATGGAATCAACAAGACTGGAATAGTGTTTTATTCCCCGATGAAGCTCGATCGAGAGGATCGATGTCGGCTACTCTTACAAAGACCTGGAGAACGCTTCGCAGAAGTGTGCTTTGAGGAAATCTCCCCTTACGTTGGAGGCTCCATAATGTTTTGGGCTGGTATTAACTCAGATGACCCAACTTCTCTTCAATTCCTCATGCCCAACCTGCATTAACAACAGTTGGAGGCGAGAAAATGTTTATGGACGACAACGCTCGCACCCACCGCTCTAGAGACGTTGATGCGTATATACAGGAGGCCGGAATTCCTTGGTTATACTGGACAGCTAGAAGTCCCGACCTTAATCCGATAGAACACATATGAGATAATCTCAAACGATGCATCAGAGCCGTAAAACCAACTCCAGAACACATTCAGGCCCTTAAAAATGTGATCGTCGCTGAATGGGAACGTATTCCTCAGGAAATGATAATAAACGTCGTCAAAAGCATGCCTAGCAGATTAAGCGCATTGATTTTAGCTAGAGGAGGCCATACTCGTTACTAAATTTTCAAATTTTAAGTTAAATTAATAAAAAAAATATTCAAAAATAAACTTTAGCCATTTTTAATGTACCAGTATGAAAACGCTCGTCTGTGGACTTTACATCGTTTCTTTTTTATTTATTCGCATTTTTGGAACGAATTTCCTTATGGCAGGCTTGGAGGAGATAGGGAATTTGCTGCACGACCGAACTGAAAAAAATGTGATAGTAAAACCGTAAGAAAAAGTCCGTGGAATAAAACCGTTAAATGAGACGTGCGCAGGCGCGACATTATATTTTATTCTATTTATAATAATTCTATTTATAAAAATAAAAAAAACAACTTCAAACAAAAATAAAGAGACATATTTTGTTATTTTAGTTGATAATTTGAATTACGATTTTTTTTTATTTTACGTAATTTACTATTTCCTAAAATACTGAATTTCCTAAATACTTTCCTGTACTTAAATAAAAACTAATCAGCAAAATTTAAGAGAAAAATCAAGAAAGGCTACATAAAATTGAGCACGATTTTTTTTTGCAAATTGTGTCGATTCTACATTAGCCGAAGGAACTTCGTTCCTACCTGGTGTCCCACGACACCACATCTTTTTTTTATTAATAACTGAAGTAGGTAAAAACTATATCTCAATAATAAATAACAATATTCTAATCATATTGCCATATAAAAATGCATAAAATAATAATAAAATCTGCATAAAATAATAAAAAACTCTGATATAGTTTATTCCCATAAGTGCCCGTTTTTTTGCAAAAAAGTTTATTTACGCGGTGCCTATATTTGCATTAGATCTACTCGTATAGTTAAACTGTCATCTCCTGCTTCTCTTTTTCATACCCTAAATCTCTTTTGGTTTAAAAACGAAACTTTTATTATTTTGCAAACACTCTTACTTGCAGAAATTAAACGTTAATTGCTTTTTGTCATACCTATGGCTACTATAATTCTTAACTTTTGACTAATAGTTGACAAACATCCAAATAGGGTTTAAAAACCCTATTTGGATGTTTCATTTGGATGATTCATTACTCCTTATTCTCTATTTCGGAAAATAAAAAAATGAGAAGTAAACATGTAAGTTTTTCTAACACGATTTTGCGACTACCTTTCTGTTATAGTGCAGCGCTTATAGTTTATTTGTCAAAACTAGGTTTAAATATATTACTAGAATTAAAAATGTATTTTTAATGGTGTGGTAGTTTTTGCCATGAGAAAATATGTTTTCTATTTATGGAATATTTAATATTCTTTTTCTATAATCAATTTAATTTTAAAATTTTTTTACAATTAATGATGTTGGATATTATTATTTTCAGACATTAACTCAAAATTCCATCAAATTAAAAAACTTTGCATGCACCATTAAATTAGGATTAATTATGATGAATATTACAAAAACGTGAGAATAAGAGCAGTAGTTTCCCGTAACAAAATTCAACTTACATTTTATGAAATGTGTAATGTTCCTCACCGATCATATTCAAATTTTTTCCAGAAATTGATTCCATGACTTTTAGCTTTCATTTTTTCATTTAGGGTAATGCTCATTGTCTTTACAAGTCATTTCCTTGCTCTTTGAAGTACACTGCTTCATTCACGTCATATTAAAAATACAAGGATAAATTTAAAGCTTCTTTTTATTTCGTTTAATTAATTTTAGGGGTACAAACTTATGAAAACTCTACGTCCGTTTTAAATAAAAAATATGTTGAATATGACACATTTATCACGATGTGGGGATAAATGTAAGAAAATGAAACAAAATTAAAAGTTTATTTATTCATTTATATAATTATTTATTTCCTGATTTAAATATTAAAGAAGGTTTCCTCACGATTGTTTTCCTTACTTTTTAATTTTTTCTCTCCGTTATGTACAATTTTAATACTTTAAATATTTCAGTATCTTTTAATAGTTCAGTAGACTTATTCAATTCAACTGAATCCTTATCCCATTAGTAAACATTTTAGTAGAAGATGCTAGCGAGAAAATTTAATATTTTTTTAAGTAGCCGCCACATATATATAGCCGCCGCTATTTGATTTTATATCTGAACCCTCATTTCAATATATATAGGGATGGACAATAATAGGTCTATGTTTGTTTAAATTTTCTTGTGTTATAATTTATTTCTTATGGGGTTTTTCAAAATTTGCATAAAGAAAATCCATAAAAGTGCATAAAATATCGAAACGCATAATACTTTATTGAAAAAACCCTATTCAATATTTAAGTCTGGAAATAAATAATTATAGAAATTGATAAGAAATAAAATGTCGGCAAAAAATTCAATCCTTTAAAGAGATTTAAAAGGAAAAGTCAGAGCGATTCAGAGATTCAAAAAATACCTATGGGGAAGTAATAATTGGTAACGGTAAAATATACATTAAGAAGTCATTTAAATATTACTTAGACATAAAAATTAAGTGATAAATCAGCAATAGTTGCGAACAAATATTTAAAGTCTGCAAAAATAGTACTTTTATGGCACAAACATGAAGATATCTTTTGTTACTATATATTCAAAGTTTAGCCAGGATTATAAAACATTTAAAAAAAATTAAAAAGCAACTTCATCCACTTAGACTTGTTTGTTCAATACACACTTTGTTTTTAATTTGCTTTATATACGTAACACATATTTTCTGCATAGCTGTTAGCCTTTATTTGCTCGCTCAGTGAATTGCTTTTTTTCACATTTGCTGACTTGTATTTGGTAGTTTAATGTAAGACTATTTTTGCTTGTATTTAGTGTAAATTTTATTTTCTACATTTTTAATAACCCGTATTTTTTTAATTTACGCAAAGCTCGTTTCGGCTACCGGTAAAATTGAATTGAATCATTAATAAATTGAAATCGAAGGAAATTAACATATGTTATGCTTACTTTTTTACGTAAATTTAAATCCCAACTAGAATTAAACTTTTACTTTTGACAATTATCTTCCCTAAAAGTGTAAATGTGTAATTTTAACGAATTTTCTCACGAAAGTTAACTAAAGAACTATTTACATCATGCCCATACAAATATATTTGGTTCCTATATATATATATATATATATATGTATATATGTATATGTATATATATATATATATATATATTTATTTATGTGTGTGTGTGTGTTTGTATGTGTGTAAACGGAAATGTAGAAGGAAAGACAATGGCTGATAGATTAAGGAAAATTACATAGCGCCACCCCATTAAAATAACACATGGCTCTGACGCACTCATAAAATAAGTATCATTATCATTTAAAGCGTTTTGGATATATACAAATTTACCCCTCATACTTTACAATAGTATAAGTACGACGTGATGATGTTCGGTGCGATATATTCCAGCTTGAACATGAGGGAAACGGGCACCCTTGGCGCGGGAATATCACCAGCGCATAATGTCGCGGTACATTATTATATTTTATTAATTATAACAAATAGCTGGACTAAAACATAAATGCCAAAAGAACCTAATCAAATAATTTAATCGTACCCGTATGCTATCGAGGCGAGTCACTACTAATTCACAGACGTGGTGTAGTGTATCGTAAAAATGGGTATCTAAGTACTTAATAGAAATTCTTGAAATCAAGATGCACAAATATCTTTCTGTAGATTCCTTAATGTCAGTATGTTCACATCATGAAATATTTATAAACTAAATGATATAAATAATGCTACTAGAAACATATATTCAAGTTCGTATTTCATTGCAAACACTACTGTTCTCGCTCTACTACAGTTAAGTCACTTTTCCCAAATTTTAAATTTCGTTTGTGGAATTCGTTTTGCAATTTCTCTTTTTTTCCGTCGTTAAGGTTGACAATTGTTTTGCCTGCAATTTAGACTCTATTTTATAACAATTTCTCCTTTTAGTCATTCCCACCTTTTTCGAGTTCCGTAGCTAAGTGGTAACAACGGAACGCTTATAATTTCGTCTTGTCCATCTATCTATTCGTATGTCTCGCCCGTTTTACTCACAGACTATTGTCATTATATAGATGAAATTTCGATGGTAGGTGTCTTCAGTAAACCGCTATACAAGGAAATAGTGGAATTACAAAAAAAAAAACTAATATTAGGGTTGGCAATTCATACATGGTTTTGAAGGATGGAAAAAAATCCTTGCACTTAGACGTGTGGGATATCGTTAGATAGGTCTTAAAAATGTTAAAGAGGTCCCAAAATAACTTTATTATTTAAGTTCAAAAGATGATGAGATGTACACCTCTATAACCTTAAAAAGTGAGTCCCACCTGTAACTTTTCAACTAAGGTGTGTGAAATTTAAAAAAAAAATTGAAGCAGTAGAAATTAAAATAAGCTTTTAACGAAAATTGGTTTAAATAAGATATGTTGTGTAATTTTTTAGATATTGAATATTATCAGTTCCGACCACAGCGATGATTTCAATTTTCAGTATTTTTGAGAAATACAAACTTCTAAATAATTTTGATTCTATGGAACCTTTCGTGCCGATTTGGACCTGACCGGGTTTTATATTTTGTCCATACTTACCTGCTGAAAATCGCATTAAAAATAATTTTACTCATTAAGAAATATTTGTACTTACTTTAACAGATACCATTCCAGATCCAGCAGTTCTTATTTACATCACCTTTTGCGTTACAAATATTTTTTACTAAGTCCATATTACTTAAACCGGTCTTATTCGTCAAATTATATGAATAGTTACTTACGTAGCTTACATGTTTTATTATTTAAAACATGTAAGCTACGTAAGAATTACTTTCTAAATGGAGAATTGTGTAAAATACTTACATAACATCAAATAAATAAACTATTTTTTTACGTTATAAGCATCTTATATAAATACAATGCAAAGAATTTATTTAACCAATGTTGGAAGCTTCTGCATAAAACAAAAATAAAAATATTCTCTTTGACTTTTGATGGATGCACAGCAAATATAACTATATGAAAAGAACTTGGAGCATCTCTAGGAAATTCAAAAATTCTTTTTTCTTATTCAGTCATATAAGATCCCGTCGCAGCAATATTGGATCCCGCATATATGCCCAAACTTATAGGAAATGCATTTCAAGTAAATCAAAACTGTCGATAATTATGGAAATTAGGTTAGATGGAAATATTTAGAGAAATTAAATAGTATACAGGAAACAGAAACGTTTCACTTAGGTAATAAACTTCATTGAATACACATTGACTTTCAAAATCAGAAAATGAAAATTAAGCTGGCTAGTTAGTTATTCAGCAATAAAGTAGCTGACGCACTTTTTTTATTGCAAAAATGAACTAAAACTTCCTCAATTTCAAGGTAGTCAAGCCATTGGTAATTTTTGCGGATTATTAATAATTGTTTGATATATTTAATTGAAAAATATCTTCATATTTGCTTTTAAGAAACCGTTATGTTAAGGAAATGAAAATATCTTACTGTTTTCTTTGGAAGAAAGTACAACATATTTAATTTCACTGGAGTATAATTATTGAAAACTTTTAATTGAAAGCCTTAGAAATTAAGTTTATGGGCTTTATAGGTTGTATTCATACATTATAGGTTATTTTCAACAAAAGGAAAATCATTCTGGAAGCTTTAAGATATTTTGGAGCTACGCACATAATACATAATACAACAGCGACTCATGCTACTAACTTAATTAAAGTGAGAATAGAAAAGTACATCGACAAAAACACAACAAATAAACAATTAAGCAAACTATAGTTACTTAAATATATTATCTTTCAAGGCCAATAACATTAAAATATATGTATATATCTATATGTGTGTGTGTGTGTGTTTATGTATATTCGCATTCAGCTCTGAGTACTAGTCATTGTGAAATATTGTTTTTTGTTTCCTTCATACAGTTATTATATACTGTTTAAATAAATTCAATTGATTAGGTATTAACAACTAAACAAAATTGCTGAATGTACAAAAAAATCGTTTATTTAATGAATAATTTATTAAGTATACTTTGAAAAAGGTCCAAGAATAATTATTATGTCTAAATACTACTTTCATAATTTCATTCGGAATGGATCATTGACAGTCATTATTAATTGAAATTGTTGTTATAAATTTGTTCCATAGACTTTAGACATTAAAATGATCAAAATTCTTTTGTTTTAAGTTTAGACATTTGGCACTTGTGATAAATTATGTTATTAATATGATATTTCATTTATTTTTAACTTCGTCGTTATATTCATTCTTTGGATCATGCGGGATGTGTCTTTAGAATGGCTTCATTGTTTACCACGATCATCGCGCGTTTTATCGTTTAATTTCCATTAGTACACTCAATACGTAGTTGTTTGTACATTATAGAAATGTAAATCAGTCCAACATTAATAGAGAGCGCAAACATTTTGTTAAATATATGGTGAAAGTTTTAATTATAACATCAAAACAAATAAAATGTTGCAATGCGAAACGTCAAATTTATTATATATTATATTTATAAAGATTCGAAACAAAAGCATATGTAGGATATTTGTTGTATTACTGACAATATTTAAAATACTTATTAATTTATTTTCAAATCTAAATGTAAATCTTAATAAATACCTCCACATATGTTAGGCACACTTATTGCTTTATGAGCATTCCCTTTCAGGCAATGAAAGTGGATAAATGATAAGATATAAATTATTGTTATGCGTCTAATCTGTTGCAAAATTCATCAATTTATAACTACATTTAGTTAAGAGAATAAAAAATATTCAAGTGCGGGTTGAAACACACAAAAGACTGATTCCATACTTTTTAATTGAATAAATGTTCCATTTAAATTAACCAAAATAATTTCATGTGAAAACCTTGTATAACAATTCTTTAAATATTCCAAACCATGATTAACATGATTAAAGAATTAGAGGGAATATGTGACAGATTGTTTGTCATTATAAATTGCTTGTCATATGTTTCGCAAATAGGATTAACGAATGAAACATTGTAAAATCTCTAAATTAGTTTAAAATACCTATGTAATTTAATTCTTAAATTTCACATGTGGTATAATTTCTTTTTGCAATCTTAAATAGTATATATTCAGAGGTATACTAAAATCATGTTCCCATATTATCCAAACTACTGAAATTGAAATTTAAAAAAAAACTGAGTTTTTAGTAGCAATCCTTAAAATTATTAACATTAGGTGTTCACCATAAGGCATGTGCCATTTAACGTAAGTATATAGGATATTATACATTTATGGATATTAGTGACGACTTATGATAAATAAAGTAATTTCACTCCAAAAAACTGCAGAATTCCTGATGAGCGAGGAAAACTCGCACTTGGTTGTTTTTTTTTCAATATTGTATACATGGTAATTGAGACCTCTTTATGAGTCATCTGCTTACAATATTTCATTCACATAAATCAGTAACAATAAAGATCATGAGACACCCACATGGTAAACCGACGGAAGGATCCGTCAAACTCAATGTAACAGTAAAGGTTCATATTTCATACGGATACGAAAAAAAATAATAAGAAATTAAAATTAAAATACATATAAAAAATTAAATATATTGACATGACATGGTTAAAAAACAAGTGCAAGACAAACAAAAGGAGCAGCAAGGTAAAGGGTTACAAGAGGAGCTACTTTTTCAGATGATCCTTATAAATATTCATACAGGTGAATTGAGAAATGTGTTAGTATTTTCTAACGTTGTATTTTTTACTGCATGTCCATACTAACACCCAGTTTCTGGTTGCTTTTTGTATTTGTTTATTTTTTTAAGTAAATAAAAATAAAGTTTGGAAGGTCTAGTGCTAAATTGGAAAATAAGCCTTCAGTACAAACTCGCTTATATATTTATAATAAACTAGCTTTGTCCGCAGTTTCTCGCGCATTGAATTCTTTACTTATGCTACCTCTATACCCCCCGCCATCATTCAATCCTCCTCTTCATTTGTTAAATGACATGGGTCGTAGGGGTCGGAGAGTATTTCCACGGGAATACTAGGCATGATCAATCAAAATGTAGGCCGATCGCTCTCTACCTCGCGCAGCTTAAGCAGTATTTTAATACTCTTCGGCCCCTACAAACCGAAGCGTGATGATATATTATACTTTTGATATTAAACAAAGTATGGCTAAAAAAAATAATTTTTAAAAACGTGTGTTCCAGAGATTAACGCGAATAAACAGTTCAACATACAAATTTTTCCGCTCCATATGTCGTATTAATATGGACATGCAGTAAAAAATACGATGTTAGAAAATACTAACACATTTCTCAATTCACCTGTATGAATATTTATAAAGATCACTGTGACGAAATATATATATATATATATTCTTTTACTTCGGTTTGTACTTTTTTAGTACGGAATTTTAAAAATAACACACTTAGATCACTCATAACTTTTTAACCGTTTAACCGTAGATTACACAAATATAAATTTTACAAATAAAGGTATTCTCTAGGTTTATAGTTTAAATGAAAAATATTTTTTATATCTAAATATGAATAAAATAAAAGGACACCACATAAAATGGGTCCATTTTTTTATATTTGAGCAGACAGAAAGAAACTTCTCATTTTTTATATTTATAATGACATTCGCAGCAAGCTATGGGACGGAGAAAATATTTGCAAAGGTAATTTCTTAAAAAAGTGACATCTCATGCGAGAATTGTTCTAAAACCGTTCACTTATAATTCAAGATGGCAAATCATTTTTCTTGCCAGAAAACCCAAACTTAGAAAGAAATTATACGTTATATATATTTACATTATTGTTTTTAAGGGTTAAGCAGTAATTAAAAAGTTAAAGGTCGTTGATTTTTGTGGATAATAAAATATTCCTTTCGTCCTAATATTCATTACTTGAAATAGGGCCGATTTCATTGTGTAGTATTAATATTTTTAATTTAATAAATATCATTTATTTTTGTGTACTGATATCGTAACCGATTGTGGAGGTACCCAAAAATCAGGGAATAAAAAATAGGGAGAACCGTCATTTAACTATCCACCAGTTAATGATTTCTGAAAATCATTCTGCGGTTTGCATTCGTCCACTGTGATTTTCTTGTTAAATATTAGTTATTATTATGACATACCCAGCAAAATCAAAATGTGTCCATAAATATCCACAAGTGGGCTTAAATAACTGTGGTTTTTCGCCAGACTCTTTTCGAAACAAGGTGGGTGCCATATTGATTGGAAAAGGTTCCAATTAAAATCAGCTTATTTCAAATATGACGATGGTCTTCGGTTCGTAATTTGTGCAATAAAGTTAAAAAAGCATATGAAACCTATATCACTTTGTTTATTAAAATTCTCATCGCGTGAGAATTTGAAAGCTCATGAATAACTTTTTATAATATTAAGGCTTTCAATTCTTAAACCTAGAATATTATTAATTTTTAAAACTGTGTTTGTAAAAATGATGTGTCACTTTGTAAATAATTTTCTTTAATAGCTTAAAATAGCTACAGGATTCTAGACGCGTCCGAACTAATACACGCTCGAACGATTTTTTGCCATTTTTTCTTAATTGTCATAAATCACTCATTTTATTAAGTAATATTATTTTGAGTTGCTCAAAGTTACATTAAAATTAAATTAACCGAACTTAAAAAAATACAAACGATACCACTTAACTCAAAGATAAAAAAATATCAGCCACTTTCCGAAGTGAGATAATCTTTAAAATCATCTCAACTTGGCGAATTTATAATTCGCTATTTCGACAGCGGCCGTTGGTCCCTTCAATCTTTTAATTATCAATACGGCAGCCCGCGATGCCATTCCTCAGAATAAATTACTAGTTTTATTTATTTAAGGAATTCTAAATCTCAAAGCAATTTTCCATAATTAGTTAACCTATTTTTATCTTTAATATTGGGTGAAATTAAATAACAGGAGTTCCATTTTTTAAGGAGCCGTTTTGATTATTCCTTTGTCACTTTATTTGTTATCGTTAATTTGTCCATCCACCTGTCACAATTTTGTTAGTCCTATATTTTACCGAATTACCATTGTCGAATGAGTGGAACCAATTGAATAAATCGGTTGAAGGACAATTTAATAATCGTTGTCATCTTAATATCCTTTTAAAGAAGAGAGATGAAAGAGACAGAATCACATTAATAATCGAGGCAGCTCGAACTACGTGCGTGCGTCACAATTTTAAGATGATAATTTTAAGCCGAACGATAATATTTATATTTATTATTTTTGAAAGGGGCATTGAAATAATTTAAAAGTAATACGTATGCTACCTATTAGGTCACTGTATTGTTAGTCCTACATTTTACCGAATTACCGTTGCCGAATGTGGGGAACCAATTTAATAAATCGGTTGAAGGACAATTTATTAATCGTTGTCATCTTAATATCCTTTTAAAGAAGAGAGATGAAAGAGAGAGAATCACATTAATAATCGAGACAGCTTGAACTACGTGCGTGCGTCACAATTTTAAGATGATAATTTTAAGCCGAGCGATAATATTTACATTGATTATTTTTGAAAGGGTCATTGAAATAATTTAAAAGTAATACGTATGCTACCTATTAGGTCACTGTATTGTATTCAATAAATGTAAGTTGCAAGTGAACTAAATGATTAAAAAAATTAACAATTAAATGAAACTACGTGATGTAGTATTATTTCTACTTTCTTTAAGTTCTTTACCATGACCTAGGTTTCGTTGTATTATATATTCAGTTGGACTATTAGCAAAGGTAATGAATTTCTACAAAATTAACGCCAAATATATTCAATGATTAAAAAAATGTTTATTTCATTTCAATGTGGCGTACATAACTGGCGCTGTGATGAAAATAACTGTGGCCGTGTCGGATATTGCAATAACTTCTTAGGATTTATTACGTAACAGTTTATGGTATCGATTTGAATCTTCCATAATTTCCATCTATCCATAAATTTCCACAATCCCTCCTCCATATAATATATTTTATACCATGTGAGTGATCAACAAAAATTACTTGATTGTAGAAGTCAATGTAAGTGACGAAAATATTTAAGGCAAACGAGTTTTTGAACAATTATAGCCGTATTAAAACAGGTTGTTGTTGGCAAGTCGTATTAAAGTAATTAAACAGGTTGTTGTTGACAAGTTGGAAATCTGTGAAGAATTTTCCGGATGTATGGTACTAATTATTAAAGATTGTTACACGACTAACGCAAATGATAAAGTATTTAATCATTGCATCTAATAACATCTAATAAATTAACCATAAATAATTTTAGTAATGTAACAAAATATTAATACAAAAATGAAGTTATAGTGCTTAATATGAAACAGAAACACTGACTGACTCAATCAAAGCAGAAACAGTCATAATGATTTAAATAAACACAATGTGATAAAAAATAAATGGATTTTATGGTTATATCTAAACATAATTCTAAAGAAAATACAATTGCATATATTGTAAAACAAAGAAAACAATTAGATTTTCATTCAATAAACTTTTTGCTTCCTACCCGTAACATTTTGAAATTAATTACAATGAGATATATTCACTCAACTAATTTGACTGTTTATTTTTTGTTTTGTCTCTCTTACACGCTTAAATAGCTTTATGTATTTCAATATAATTTTGCATACAGTTAATATATATATATATATATATATATATATATATATATATATATATATATATATATATATATATATATATACATATCCTAGTATAAATGATAGATTATATTATTTTACCATTTATAGAAGCACAATAGCAAATTTACGCTCTAAACAAAATGATACCCGCACCCGAAAAATTAAACACATTGCTATTTAGGTTTTACAAGTAGCATATACTCGTATATTTGATTTAAAATACCAAATGCGTGGTTTCAATATAACAGGGCATTTTAGGCCGGACCGCCATCGCACATCTCGCACGGTCCACCGCCCTGCACCACAATAAATATAAAAAGTTAGGTCGGACAAATTACGTTCAAAATAATACTTAACTTGTAAGTACATAACTGGCTTGATTGAAATCTGTACGTATCTCTGAAGAAAAGCTTTTTACATATTTCTAATATCGCACCAGCGAATTCAGGGCAAAATATTATATTTTCATAAACTTTCAATTTATATTTTTTTAAATATTTAATAAGAATAAGAAGAATGATTTTTATTTTAAAGTGTAAAAATAATTAAAACGTTTTTCACAGAGTTTGAAAAAAAATCATACAATAAATATTAATCGTTATGCATGTCCCTAATAATAGATAAAAATAGGACCAGGATACATGTATAAAAAATGAAAATGCTATTAAATCTACCATATTGTGCTACACTACTAAATAACGTAATTCAATATTCAAGTGATTTTGCTTTATAATTATGGAAAAGAATATTGTAGCGTTCACAAAAAATATTATATACTATAAGGATGTTGAATGACGTATTCGATGTAATTTTATTTTCAATAATATTTTGGCCTTTTTTCAAAATAATATTCGTGTTTTTATATATTTAAAACTTTTACATAATTTACGAATCGCTTTAAAAATAAATAAATACTGTTCGTCCTTTCTAAATAATAGTACAATCGCATTATTTCTGATTGAAATTCACATTGTGTCATGATTAAATGTAATTAAAATTCACGTTGCAAAATGCAATATTATATTAAATTATATTATTATTTAAAATAATTATAAATAAACTATATTATTATTTAAATAATATAATAAACTATAAATTTAATAAATAATATAATAAATTTAAATAAATTTAATAAATAGTAAAATAAATAATATAATAAACTATAAAATTATTTAATATAATAAACTATATTATTATTTAAAATAATTATATTGATGTTGATATTAAGTATATTTAATTTTTTTATTTCGTTCCAAGATTCAAAGAGACGCACACAACTTACCTCTTCAGTATTTGTACGTTCTTCCATATTCGATAAAGTCGCCCAATTAACCTTGATTGTGCTGTTTGATATCCATACGTGTTTATCTATGGGTTAACACATAGCTAACACTTGAAATTGAAAAAAATATAATTATATAATAGGATATATATATATATATATATATATATATATATATATATATATATATATATATATATATATATATATATGTATATATTTATATATATATAAATATATATATATATATATATATATATATATACATATGCTCTATCTATTTCGTATTCTACTATTTTTCTACACCCATTAATATATAGTTCATTAAACCTAAATTATATAAATATAGTTACATAACTGCCTTTATCAAACTACAGTTTCATTTAGGCTTATTTGACTCATATAGTCTCGTTTTGGTGCTTAAAACTGGTTGTCAAATTCCACCGCATAAACATCTAATAACCATTTCCCGAAATTTTATACAATTCTCTGATTATCCATTCCCATTGACATAAAAATGATCCTCCCACCTTTGCTTGCTAGTATATTCTTCCATTCTATTTTATCATTCTTCCATCCCATGGGCCATATTGTCCTTTATGTTGAAACTCCAAACATTTATCACATTAAGACCACTAATAATATCTAACGTTGACTACTAAGTGACCAACTCATCCCCGTAAATCAATTCAAAATGCAAGAGCTCGTACGCATTGGAATTTTGACAATTTTGATTTTAAATAATTTAAATTTACTTTCTAGCATTCCATATTTCAAGCTGGCTTAAAAAGCATTTTGATATTGTTAATAAAACCAACATACTTCAATATAAACGGTATTAATATTAAGGGCTGAAGCAATTTGCATCAGTTGTGTTTTTTTTTGTTGGCTAATAGAATTACATGAAAAGTTTTGTATGCAAAAAACTGAGTGGGTGTTTTAAGAATGAAGTCTTGCTCAACCTTAAGCATATCCTGACTAAGTATCTACACAAGTGTAAAGTTAAAGTTATATGATGTACATCACTCAATTTTAAATGGCCCAACGAACCATCAATATGGTAATTTATAATTTTAATTTTGAAATACAGAAATAAAGAGGAAATGAAGTTTTATATGCCAAAGACGACGGTTGGCAGGCAGAAAACTTTTAAAATGAAGATTCTATTTTCATATCAGACACAAAAATAAATACCCAATAATCAACTTTCTAACTTCGATGACATCTACAAAATGGTCAACAAGAGATGAATGAGAAAAAACTAGGCCTGGCGAGCGTGGAACTACCATGAAGAGACCTTCACCCTGCAGTCAATGAATTCTAATGGATATATATATATATATATATATATATATATATATATATATGTATATATATATATATATATATATATATATATATATATATATATATATATATATTAATTTCTTCCGAGAAATAGTCTCAGATCGTCAAGCTCTATAATTATGCTAAATTACTATCTGAGCGATCTGAGCAACTTTCTGTCACATCCTTTGAAAATATATAAAGGGCGGGCCCTTTTTATATTTTGGATGGCTGTTAAAGGAAGTCGCATATACAATCATCGAAATGTGACCATCGATACTGTGTTGACAGCTACAATACTTAACACTATTTTATCTATCATCTGAATTCCTAAACATGGGGCTAAATCTTTACTAACTAATATCTATGTTTTATCCTATGTAAAAAAAATTCAAATACTTTGAAAAAAAATTTCAAACCATTCTTAAAATTAGGTATTCAAATGAAATAGTCTCAGAAAAAAAAGGCCGTGTCAAAGAGATAAGCGAGCAGATAGTTGCCGAAAGGAGATATACAGATATTTGGTTAACATTACATTCTTTCAATTGTAGTACAGAATATAAAAATTTTATTTAAATACATTAGAGTCGTTTAAATGTAAACGCTTATAATTCTAGAAAGTTGATATCATTTGTGACATTTTATCCCTATGTCTTTCGGTTACTTATTTTCTTTCGGATCTATTTATGTAAATAGCTCTTCTGAGTCAGGACGTAGTTTGAAAAAATACAAGATATCTGCGTGTAATTATATTCGGTGAAAGTTTTACAAATAATAAAAGGAACATTTTTTAGGTTCTTATCTAACCCATTACAAAAATGAAGACATTTCTGACTTCATACGAGCTGACACAAACATGAAAGAAATATATGTTATCATGGAGAATTTTCTTTATATTTATATAGGATAGTGATAGTAAAAGAAGATACCAAATTAGAAAATATTATAAATGTTTATTAAACATCTTATAGATTAAAATGTCAACAAATGAAGTTACTGAATGAACTCTATGAATCTTTCTTTTCTGTATCTATCGAAAAAGGTTCGTTCTTATTGTGGCGCCCCTTCGATATTCGGTAAATAATTTTCTTTTAATGTCTTTTTGTCTTTTAGCCCGTGACTTACCAAAAATACTGTATTTTACAACTTGGAAAAACAAATCAATTTAAATTATCACTCACAGTATCAACTCACAGTATAATCTATTCTCCTGACATTACAATAAAATAATATCAAATAAAACTCACTGTAAGTAAAACTTGGGAATGCATTTTTTATTATATTTATTTTATTATTTAAAAGTAAAAATTAAAGTAGGCGCTCCAAAGAGACAAGTTTTGGATATTAAATAAGATTACATCAAAAAGGCATTCCATTTGTATCTTCGTGTCTGCAGATTTTCACTAAAGTACGCTCGCATTCCCATCTACATCAAAAACATGAAATTCCTTTGACGCCATTTCCTGGCTATACGTTTCATGAAGTATGAAATGCATAGCTATGAAATGTCTCCAAGGAAATTCAATGTGAATCCGCCCAGGTTACCATCTAAGAATAAAACTGCTTCGATATAAAATAAGTCGACAAACCACATAACGTCTTTTGTTTTCGGTGTTATATTTGTTTACCATTTAATAAGACGTTACTAGCTTATAAAGAAAATGACGAATTCATGTCTCAAAAATCTATTAGTATGAGAACATTTCTCATATTTCAAGAAAATAAGTACAGCAGTGTTCAACATTTCAAAGTTTTTAAGACGAATTTTGAATATTTGAATCTATGAGAAATTACTGATCTTAGACCTAATTTATACTATAATTTGACTATGTGAACAGTAAATGAGAATTCAAGGAAAGTAGTTTTGCGAAATAAAGTGCATATGTATTTTTTTTGAACGAAGATCTAATTCTTGGCATAACGTATTAATAAGTCGAAACGAGATCAGAAATGGATTGTTAATAATTTAAGACCTTAAAATAGGGAAAGTTGATTATTTTCCACATCAAAACGTAGAGAAAGTTAATTATTTAGGACGTTATAAATTTGGACAACGTCCTTTATTTAAAATAATATAATGTAGGGAAAAATTTGTTTTTGGTATCGATCACGAATTTCAATCAGTTTAATCACATTAGACACATGATCGTGTTTCCCAAGATCATGAAACGGAATACATTAAAACCACCAACCAGTAATATTTAAAAACTGTTTGTTACCATATATTCTAATATAATCCTTTAATAATTCATATTTTAATATCTATTATATTGATTCCTCAAAGAGCTCATTTAAATATTAAAAAAATATCAGGGACACCTGAATCATTAGAAGATATGACTAAAGCTGTTTTAGAACATACTATATCGGATATTTAGTGTTTTCTTCATTCGGATATGTCAGTCTAGATCTGGTTAGGGATTGCAGAAATCTTATACATGTGAGATCACAGCTCGGAGTTTTTTCGAACATGCCTGATACTTATATGTTTACCACTAACATCACCTGGTGGTTTGTATGTTTACCTCATAAACACTCTTTTATATATATATATATATATATATATATATATATATATATATATATATATATATATATGTGTAAGTCTTTATACACATACACATCCACATAAACACACACGCGCGCATCTTTTGATAATAATTTTATTTATACTAGTAAAGGACATTACAAATTGTTCAAATAAATTCACCTACGGATCGAAAATTTATTTCTCCTGCATTTAACCCTCGCTTGTAAAATAAAGGAAATTAACTTCCTTAATCCATTTGACATTTCCTGTCCCCGTGACCCTCATTTCCTCTTTCTTCTAAAAGGGATTAATAGGTTAGATTAGACACTATTTGAACTTGATTGATTGATACTATTTGAACTATATGAATTCACTTGCCCCTTTACTAAGTTTATTCAGTTCAAAAATTTATTATTTGGTTATGTGAATATTCAAAACTACAGTAAATTTATATGTTTAGTACTAAATAGGAGAAAAGAACCTATGAAGTATGAGATCTATTTCTATATAAATAGTCCTATATTTTTATTTTTAATTTAGAAATTATTTGCTTTGTGATCAAAACTCCTGAAATTCTGAGAAAATGCTTCATTTAAACTGTTTGAGATATCAAAATAAAACTCATTTTCTTTTTTTAAGTATAATACATCATATAATAGTCCATAATATTTATATGAATATATTTATTCTTTACAAAAATAAATTGAGAAATAGAGAGGAACAGGAAAAGACGAAATTTTTCACCTGCCATGCACCAATACCATCGCCACTATATTAAAAGAAATAAAATTAAAAAAAAAATATTCTCAAGAAACTTAAAGCGCTCTTTCGAACGACACATTGCATGTGTATATTCGGCTTTTTCATCCTCATTATCCATGCATACAGATATATGGAGAGTAACACCCTAAAAAATCTTTTTAGAAAATTTTACTTGGTAAATATATATATATATATATATATATATATATATATATATATATATATATATATATATATATGATTATCTAAAAAAGAATGACATATAAAATCATCGCTATGGTCCTCCTACAAGCTTTGCATAGGCTTCTAAAAAATAATTTTTTTTCATAATTTTAGGTTCAGTAGTTTCGGAAATGAAATGAGGCGATAAATTTGATTGCACATTTTCAGTATGTTTCTGAATATGACTACCTAAAATTATGAAAAAGAAAATATTTTCAGAGCCTTCTAACCTGTGAAAAAAAAGTTCCTCCTCCTAAAATTCAATATAAATATTTTTGGGCGTCAGCTATGGAGATATGTACGGGGTAATATGCTTTATTACTATGCTTACTTTCAGCATTTAGTTAGGCCCCAAATTTTTACCTCAAGTTGTTTCAGAAAAATAAAACGGTTGTAACAGGCAGACAGATAGACTCACGAGTAATCTCAGAAGGTTTCTCTTCTTGCTTTTAACATGCAAAACGTAAATCAAAAGTATGAATAAATCGAATTAATAAGAAGTAAAAGCGAATAATTTCGTATAGATGCTTTAATTAATGTGTATTCAGTACATAATATTACATTTCATTATTCTTACAATTAAATTATTACATTACGGTTTTCTTATATGTATTTTTGTTTGGCAAAGTAGCCCTCTGCTTTATTTTATTTTAACAAAAATATAAATATTTAACTTGATATGATGCAGTTAGGATATTCCCGAACCAAGCGTGCCCTTTTCCCCCACCCGTTCTCTCTCTACACAACGTATATATATATATATATATATATATATATATATATATATATATATATATATACATATATACATACATACACACATACATATATATATATATATATATATATGCATCTAATGTATTTAATTAATACACACTGCAGATTTATTGCACGAAAGCCATCTCTTACAGGCAAGCAGAACACGAGCCTAGCTCCGCTCGGTTGAGCAGCCGGGTCCCCGCAGCGCGCCGCGCAATCAAAGACCGTATGCCTTGTAATCAACTGAATATACGACGGCGACGATCATACCAAACATCGTCAAAATCGTATTTCGATCTTTGTTAACTTTTGAGACCCAATTTCTATATATCGGAAACCTTAAAATGATTATAATTTTTTTAGGAAGGATTAACAAATTACCCTAAATTTAGCCACTTTGATCCCACGAACTTATTTTAACTTCAAAAAACAATTTCAGTGTCTCTTCAATAAAAATATATAATGACTGTTATTGGCTTCTCTTTAGATCTTATGAAGACTTACGATTCTCCGTACATAACATTGTAACAGTTTTATTTGCATTTGTAACGAAAGCGCCCAGACCAATTACTTTATCTCCAACTTCGTCAACACTATGAAATGTCTCTCAAAAATTATACAACATTTGTATAACATATAAAATATAGCTTATGGTAATCTGAAAACTAAAAATTACTGACCTCCGAAAGTAATGAAATAAAAAAAACTACTAATTCTATTGACTAATAATCCTACTGATAATCAACAGGATTTGTAGACATTTGCATGTATCTCTAAAAACAAATAAAATTTTCCCCCTTTTTAACCAACTTCAAAAAGGAGGAGATTTTCTACTAGACTGAATTTTTTTACGTATTTTATCTCATGTTTCCGGTATATCTCAAACACTTTGGATAACAATTTTTTTATTTCAATTGGAATTTTATTGTCCTATAAAAATTTGGTAAAAATCTGATTATGGAAATTGAAGTAATAATATATAATTCCCCAACATTGAACAGCACAGGAGTCGTAACCGAGTTTGGATGAAACAAGTCCAACCAATTTGAATGATTCTTATTTAATTGGAAGGGTATCCTTCCAGTAAGGTCCTATGGAAATTTGGGTAAAATTTAACTATGGAAATTTAAATTCTATCATAGTATTTCTCAACATTCTACAGCATAGATGCCATGATCAAATTTCGATGACATAGGTCTAATGATAATCTAATTAGATACCATTAAGAGCGATATAAATTGGCTCTTTTTCAAAATCAGTGTACAATTTGATAGAGTCAAAAAACGGTAACAGGAACTCTTCAGTGATAAGAAGGTTTCTTTATGAATTGGATCTTTAGCAATATTAAGATGCAATTTGAGGCAACCGGAAGCTGGCAAAGAAAAACTTAGGCGATAAAAAGTGAACTCGCCGAGATTGGACTCGTTTCACTTGACTTGACGTAGCAAAAAATTAATAAGGTAAATATACAGTTGGATATATAATACATGTGGGTACAAATTTTATAATTTTAACTTTTGTTCTATAAATCCTGATGTTGAGGTGTGCTGTTCACCTAAATCGAGAGACTTAAAAACTTTTGATTTTAGATTAGTACCACGGATCTCAGGCACAGATTTTCTCATTGAACTCCGGGTTCCAATTTCTCAGTCTTGACACTATATAGAATGCTTAAATTGTGAGTCTTTGCTTTGCTTCTTATAAAAGGATATTATGGATCTCAAGCAGAGACTATGTCACTGTACTCCAGTTCTAACTCCTTATTCTGAAGTTGCATGAGTACTGCGTACCTAAACTGTGAGACTTGAGGATCTACATTGTTTAAATTAGTATGGTGTCTCTCAAGCAGAGACTATGCCATCAAACTTCAGGATACAATTCCTCAGTCTTAAAGCTGCGACGGTACTTCGAACTTAAATCGTAAGACTGAAGAATCATTTGTTTTCAAGTTATTTTTGTCGGTTTTAAGGAGAAACTCTGTACATATTCCTGATTCTAACTTCTCAGTCTTGACTCTATGGGTGTACTGCCTGCTGAAATTGGAGGACTAGCCGTTTCTAAATTGGCATTTTAGGCTTCAAGCAAAGACTCTGCCATAGAACTCCGATTTACAAGCTCTATCTACCTACCTATCTACCTGCCTACTGAAACCGTGAAATATCAGGATCTCCTGTTTTAAAATGAGTATTGTGGGTTTCAAAAAGAGGCTCTGTACTGAACTCCGGGTTCCAACTTCTCAGTCATGATGCTGTGTGTATGCGTGCTTAAATCAGGAGACTTAAGGATCAGCTGTAATAAATTATAATTGTGAGTCTCAAGCAAAACCTCTTGAACAAAATTCCGGGTTGCAACTTCTTAGCTTAGATGCTGCAAGGGTACTTTTTGCCTAAGCCGTGAGGTTTGAGTATCTGGTATTTTTCAAGCAATAACTTTAGCACTGAAATCTGTATTCCAATCCCTCAGACTTGACATCTCGAATTTGCCCGTGGAAGACTAAAGTATAAGGACAGGTATCATGATTGGGTTTGAAGGATACAGGTTTAAGGGTAATCTAGTAATAAAATCTATAAAGATTAGATGTGACTAAGGGTTGACCCCTTAGATGCGTCCTGCGTTAAGATCGTCCTGTTCCGTCATTGTACCCTGATCATGGTACAATGAGGGAGCAGGACGATCCTGACAGGATATTTTCACTGATTAGGAGTAAACTCATCGAGTATGGACTAGTTTTATTAATGTTTCGTAAGCAAGAAAATAACAAAATAAATAGTTAGATAAGTGTATACTGGTACATACAAAGGAATGAAGCCACTAAGGTATTATTTGGTAGTTATATACATAATTATTTACACACACACACACATATATATATATATATATATATATATATATATATATATATATAGATATATATGTATATGTATATATATATATATATATATATGTGTGTGTGTATGTGTGTGTATGAGTGCGTATGTGTGTGTATATATAAATATTTACAATAATTAAATACTACAAACGTCTGCTCTGATTACAATAAATGAGATATTATTGATATCGAATTCATCATAAGTTCCTGACACTCCAAATAATATAGGATAACATAAACACTAAAAATGGAAAAACAAATTATTTTTACAAAAAAATTGAACCGATTTCAATAAGAAGGGCACTGAAAATTAAAGAAAAATAATGAAAATGCGTATATTCAGTTCGAAATTTTGCTTTACAAAGTCGGTGACGAGTGAAATGTAGCACTCGTCCGTGTTTGTGTGTATGTGCGTATACGTAAGAGAGGAAAGAAGTGTTGACTTGACACCGATTTCAAAAATCTCTAGTTGTAGCAGTATTTAGCAAATTTGATTATGTCCGGAAACAATATTATACCGCAAAAGCTCTAACAGAATACTCATATTTTTATTATTTTACATTTTTCAGTGCCGTTCTTGTTCGGTGGTTATTGGAAATTGGTTAAATCTTTTTTTTTTGGAAAAATGTTTTCTTTACGTTAGAGTGCTTTTTTACGTGTAGTAGACATATTTAACTAGTAACCCTTTTTTAGAGTACAGCCAAATAACACTTAACCATAATTAAATTTATCAAACCAATTATGATTTCTGAAGCAGTACACTCATTAATCTCAAGAGTGATATCAGCCGAAACATTTAAAGACACTGAATACATTACTGATTGTTTCTAAGGAGACTTCGATGGACCCTTCAAATTTTTGTTGTTGTTAGGTAAATTGTTATTTTGTTATATTGTGTAAAGTCATTTCTTGGATAATAATACACGTATCTATACAACTTATTTTCTGCTTTTGTAGTCATTTTTATTGTTGTCGTTGTTATCGATAATCGTACTTCTATTAGCCCAATTATTTAGCAAGGTAGCTATATCTTTTTTTTTAATGTGATCGAAAGTTGTATTTCATTTTTTGGTCTTTCCTGATTGTCAAAGCTGAATTATGGTGTGTTGTATTTTGAGAAATACTACCTTTTTAACCTAGTTAAAAAAAATGAGGTCCTCAGACCTGAAGCGAAATTTCTTTTGGCACGATCAGAGTTAAATGTTAAGGTCAAATTTAATGTAACGTTTTCATGTAAGATTTTGTCGTAACATCTGAATGTAATGAATCTATCTTAAGAAGGACAGAAAATAGGTACATAGCTAATGAACACCATAGAATAAGACAAGAAGGATACACGTGAGCAAAAATTAAAAAAAAATGTTTTTCACAAAAAATAGTTTGTACGTTATGTATACCAAAAGTAGTAAATGGCGTTCACTATTACTATTAGCTATTTTCTAGATTATGTGTGTCAAAAGTAAATTGTTGGAAAATTCGCGGTGGTCCTTCTATAGTTTGGTGGCACAAAATATGATAAAATAATGTTTATTATGGGTGGTATTTTAATGTGAATTTTGCATATGGTTATTTGTATTCGATACAATTAATTAACTTTTTGCTTGTAAAATTTAATCTAAATATTTATAAGACGGGAACCATATAAACTAGAACTACAATAGATGCAGTATTTACACAAGATCTGGAAACTAGAGTCAAGAAAGTACGTTTCGTATTTTAGTTACCATAACGTGATAATGTCAACTTTACCAACACAAACGTCACAAAATAATATTGTATATATCGAGGAAAAATATTGCTTTTTCATTCTATAAATACTATAAAACTTTTAGAACATTTTCCTTTTACTGTTTCATGTTCTCTTTCTGCCGTTTTATTCTTTAATATACTTACAAATCGAAGTTTAGATTCGTGTAATGAACTGCATGCACTATTTCTCAACCAATTCGAATGAGTACTTTTTACTTAGAAGTTGTATACACCCAGTAATACAATATTATAAAAGTACCGCGATCAAGTTTCAAAGATTTAGGTCTAATGATAATATTATAAGATACGACTAAGAGCCAGAGAAATTTAAACTTCTGTAAGAGAAACTCTTTAATGATGAAGAGTAAAATAATTGAGTTGGGATATTAGAGTTGGGACTCGTTTACTTTGTCACGTTACACCTTATTCACCGACTTATCCAGTTAGTCAATATGCGCCGTAGAGCAATAATTCGTCAATATCGTAAACAAAAGTGTCGGCTATTTCTCTAAAAATTTCAGTCTACTTTACAATAATACAGTAAACTTTTCACGATATACATTAATGTGAAACAATTTAAGAAGACGTTCGAAGGCCTCAAGCTCATTATTATTATTTCACACATATACATATTAAAGAAACCACCATCACCTACAAAAAGGCCGCGAAGTGCAAGAAAACTATTACTCAAATTCACCACTTAAACGCGACATAACAGAAAATATAAAAATTTATAATTCGTCAAGTTCGACTCTGCACCGCCTTTACTAAAGAGCGAGGCAGAAATATATATATTGTTTGATCTGGTTAATAAAATACCGCATGCGCAACCATGCCAGTTATATTCTTGTATTATTGGCGTTTAAAATGTGCACAGGGTTTTTTTCTTGTTTCATGTGCATGTTACATTACATCTATGCCTCAAACTTAACCTTCTAATTTTGTTTATTCTGTCTACCTGTGTTTAATCAATGTTTAAACTTTGTATTACCTACGTATTATTTTTTATGAATGAAGTTTAATATAGATCATTATATATCTTTCCTCAAAACTCTATTTTTATATTTTAAATAAGTAGTCGGTGAAATTGTGAGTATGCCGTTTCGAATTAAGTAGATTTACATTCTGCCAAATGGCATGATGGAACAGATTATATATTTTGCATGATAGATACACATTTAAAAGATTGATTAATATTTCAGGATTTTTTATTCGTGTTAATCCAATATATATAATAAAAAATTGGTTAGAATTTGACCATCGGTATCGTGATCAACTTGGTTGATATAGGTCTAATGGTAATCTAGTTTGTAAAGTGTCAAAAGTTTGGATTCTACTAAAAGCGGCATAAATCTGCCCTCTAGCGAAATCAAGGTACGATTATGAGTAGGGCGGTGGTGACAGAAACTTTTTACTGATGAGGAATATACTCATAGAGTATTGACTCATTTCACTTGTATTGACGTAAGCAAAAATACCTAGGTAAATATGTAAAAGTATGTTGTATATGCTAAGCTGCAATATTATTGATATTGAGTTCAATGTAAGTACTCACAGTGTGCCCAAAGTGTTACGACATTCTTGGTAATATAGGATATCATAGACATTAAAAGTGAAATATTTTTTCAAAAAAATTGAACCGGCTTCAAAAGACCACCGAACAATACACGTACTGAAAAATTAATGAAAGTCATCGAAACGGTCGATAACTTTATATTAATTTTCATAGTTTATGGAATTACCAAAATACGATTATAATACCTCTTCGAATCGGTACCTGTACATAACAGCGCACCATGCGTGTGTGTGCTTTATTATCGAATAATGCGCCACCCTCGAGTTTTGATGAAAGACCTGATTATACCTCAGCTAATTTATAAGAAACAGGCGATTTTTCAAAAAAAACATGCATTTCCTTCCTTTGGTTTGCAGTTTGTACATATCTATGTATGACGACGATACGTCGCGTTTCATAATTCCAGACCGATTTTGATGATTTTTTTTCTAATGATTAGTTAACTATTAAAAGAGAAGCGTAATGATTTTCCCAATGACCTGTGGAATAATTTTATTTTTATAAATAATTTTCTGTATAAACACCCTTTTCACCCAACTTTCTGTTTGGTGGCTGATTACGACGTCTGTTTTGTGCAGCCTTATTGTATTGCTACTTTTTTTAGCTTAGCTCCAATGCTGTTTTAACTTTTTTTGTGTTCAGTTTTTTCTTATATTTCTCCATTTATTAAAAGGTAAAAACGCGAGGTGTACATAATTGCTCTTACCAACAAAACTTGCTATAGAGAAAAGGTAACTGCAAAAAACTTTAAGTAATAATAAAAATAATACGTCATAGAACGCCCCCTAGTTAATAGGTAATCTTTGTTTAATGTAACCTCTAGAACTTCTATGTAATAAACCTAGTAAGAGCAATTACAAACATAGCTGTGATAGGTAATGGTCACGTCATCAATTAATGCCGTAAAAAGTTTTTACTTTTTCTAAAGAATAACTTTATAACTTTGAATTTGTAACAATATTTTTAATAGAATTTCCTTTTGCATTTATTCAGTGCCGGTGTACTCTTCAGTGTGAATTTGATAGTTTCGTGGACATATAACGCTATCTTTACGCCATCTTTCAATAAAATTATTTCAATAATTTTGTAAGACTATCTAAAACATTCAGTGCAATAACTATTAAGATATAAGATATAAGCCATAAATGACGTTATTATTTTTGTAATTTATAAAAAGTGATTTTTGAACTTATTGTTCATGTTAATATTTATTATTTTTCATATTAATATATATATGTATATGTATATATATATATATAATTATTTTTCATATTAAAATATATGTAATGAAGACTGGGCTGTACGTTCCCTCTGTAGACTCAAAAATAAGAGAGGGACAGGAATCGTTTAGGAATATCATAGTCTCTTCCCTCTGACTGTTGTCGAAAGAGATACCGATGCTTATCTACAATTGCTATCTCTCTTATTTTTCGCTATACATAGTGATTCGAATTGCGCTGTCCAGTATTTATATCTACAAGTATAATTGGTGCTGAAATTTGAACTAAAGATAACGGTGAATATTTTATTAAGTTGTAAAAGATTATTTTTAAGCTAATATTAATTTTGTATATTATTTGTAAATAATTTTTTTATTTAATGATAAAACCATATACGTAAAGTTTATGTCATATAATATTAATTATAATTAAGATAGCGAAAATGGGACGATCGCATACAAAGCAGAGCATTACATAATGTTTTATTCTCTTTATATTTTCTAAGGAAAAGCCCTAAATTGTTCCTAAAATATATATATATATATATATATATATATATATTTATATAAATATCCTTAAATTTTTTTAGTAACTCAAGTGACAAATTTTGGCCGTCTTTAAAAATTTAACATGATGGAGCTAACGTATTTATCCAAAGTTTGCATAAAAAATAATTAATTTTTTTTCACTCAAAAATGAACGGATTGTATCTTTTCCTTAACTTTACTTGAAATATACTTTGTTATTATCTTTATAATTAGATATGAAGTTACCTAAAAAATTTTATCTCGATACAATAATAATGTTGTGATCTCATTTCCCTCTCTCCAATACGAATTTTCTAGAATTATAATAATCAATACTTGACTTTTCTTATCTTAAGTAATAATTTAAAATAATATCGGGGAGATAAATTAAATTTGATATAATGAATTATTTGATAGAAATATTTCTAAAAGTATTGAGCGTATTTACTTACTTGAAATCGCCTAAATTAAGTCCATTATAATGGAATTTTTAACACATAAGGTAATATTATTATTAACATGAATCAGATCCTTTTTCAATTAAATTTGTGATTCACAAGTTAGTATTATTAACCTGAATCAGATCCCTTTTTAAAGTAATGTATTATCATTTTGATGGATCACATGTCAAGACCATCCCCGCACTCAATTGAATTTTTAATTGCACCAAGTTTCATACTCTAGGGGGTACGAACCGGAAATCCCCACTTTTCCAATCACGCTTTTCTATAACTCACAAACATTTCTGTATATGGCGTACTTTACTGAAGTATGGTTATGTTCTTTTTACAATTAACTTATTTATAAAACATCTTTTAAAAAACCGACTTCAAAAAGTAGGTATTATAAAGTAAAGAATAATTAACTCAAAATAGGTACCTAGACATTTGCAATAAATAACTAAATTATTTATGTTTGAAGTCGTTGCCAGCACTCTTGAACAACTTAAAAAAATTATAATTTAATTTAATTTGTAATGTAAATTTACAGTTTTAACTTCTAATGTACTTACAATATTAAATAGATTCATAAAGGCCTGATTTATCGTGTAACAATTTACATTTGCTTAATTTGATCGGCGGTGTTTGCGCGGACTTCAAAAATAAGTAACTCAGTTATTTATTGCAAATATCTAGGTGTCTATTTTTAATTAAATATTTTTTACTTTTTAGTACCTATCTTTTTTAAGGTTGGTTTTTTAAAAGTTATTATATTTTAGAATTTTTAGTGACTAATATATTAATATTAATTATCGCATTTATTTTCTTTCTTAAAATATTGGTTATTTATTAAACATCACGGACAAAAGATAGTACATAGAAAATTTCCTCTTTGTCTAAAGTTGATTATCAGCAATATATAGAAATGAAGCTACAGTAGTAGCCGCCAATGGTTATCTGTTAGCCGTTGAGGAGTTCGGTTCTCCATATCAGAAGTTCAATATCAAATTTTGCAAATTAAAAACTACCACTTGAGGAGTTCCGCTCTCCAGATCCAAATCTAATATCAGATTTTGCGAAATAATAATTAAAGTAACAATTAAACAGTAACATATATATTAAATCACGATCGATTTCATCATCATACACTGACCTGGTGGAACATGTAGTTATTTTGCAAAGTACAAATTATTAGTCGTAAATATCTTGAGTTACCTTTGATTTTCCACCATCCGATAAGGAATTTCATTGATTATCTCCAGAATGCATTATTAGATTCTGACATTATCGATAGTGTAGTTATTTTACAAAGTAACTACTACCAGTATTAAATATCTTGAATCACTTTCAATTTAATACCATCCGTTAAGGAGTTTCGTTGTTCATCTCCACAACTCATCAACAGACCTTGAGCTGATCGACGGTATAGTTATTTTGCAAAGTAACTACTACTAGTAGCATATATCTTTAATCGCCGTTGATTTACTAATATCCGTTGAAGAGTTTCATTCTTTATATCAGAACTTACCATCAGGTCCTAACCTAGTAAATGGTGTAGTTATTTTGCAAAATAACAATTATTCGCAACAAATATTTTGAATAATATTTGATTTCCTGCCATAAGGAGTTCTATCGTTCCTTTCTGGAGCTCATTATCAGATAATCATCATATTTATATGGGACCACACCTATTGCACCTTCCTTCAAATAAAAAAGAATCATAAAAATTGGTCCACATGGTAAAGAATTATCGCTAGTAGTTATTTTGCAAAATAACAATTATTCGCAGCAAATATTTTGAATAATATTTGATTTCCTGCCGTAAGGAGTTCCATCGTTCTTTTCTGGAGCTCATCATCAGATAATCATCATATTTATATGGGACCACACCTATTGCACCCTCCTTTAAATAAAAAAGAATCATAAAAATCGGTCCACATGGTAAAGAATTATCGCTGAACATATATAAAATAAAAAGATTCCGACGAATTGAGAAACTCCTCCTTTTTTGAAGTCGGTTAATAAGTAAAAGAAATAAGGTAGGTCATATTTTAAATATCGAATGTTATACGTACAATTGAAAGTATCTATTTCAAAACATTTGAAGATATAATTTTTAGCTTAAATCTTATAATCATCACATAGTTCCAAAACTGCAAATACATTTCTCTTTCATATAGTAAAAACAAATTAAGATATATTCATAAATATATATATATATATATATATATATATATATATATATATATATATATATATATATTACATCCATTAAATCTAAGCGCTAGAAGCCTGAAAATTTCTATTTGAATTTTAAAAAATAACGAAGACATATAATATCGGTTATATTTTACGCTCAATACTTACAAAATTTACATACTTTCCGGTAAATTTCTCTCTTGTTTTTTTAAATAAATTCGAACGCTAAATCCACGGGGTTTCAACGACATACGATAGCGATTTGTCAAGTTATTGTGGTTGATAAAGAGCTGAATAATATAAATAAAATTGAACCCCATTAATTCATGTTTATAAACGTACACATGAACTAGCGTTGACTATATTAGAACTTAACATATATATTTTGTAGACTTTTAATGATATTTTAAGCTTATAAAGGATATTGGACATTTGGAGCACATATTAATTTGGAGCTTCTTAAAGTGTTGAGCGCGCCCCTTCAAATACTGAGGGGTTTAACATCCTTAAACCTGTAAATACTTATTCTCCTGCGATATTTGTTATCCTTTTGTTGACAATGAAACTAAATTAAGTAAAATTGTAGCTTACTTATTGTTCAATTACTTCAGCTCACGTGATATCACAGTTTAAATGTTAAACATGTAATACCAAATAACGTGTCATTTCACTATATTTTATCAATATATATTAATGTGCAGCATTTCAATTTGGAGAATAATCGGAAACAAGAGAAAACTATGTAATCTAAATTTAATTTTACTAGCTGACCCGTGCGAAGTCTTCGCACTATATCGCCATCTAGCGTGTCCCAAGTATACAATTTGGCTAAGATATTTGATGTGTCGCCCACAGATGGCGCTCATGCCAATTGTTATAAAAATTAATTTTTTTATTAACAAAAAGATTTATTTCGATTTTTTTTATATTTTTCGCCCAAAGTAGAAAACATAAGCTTTAAGTGGGTATTTTTTTTATTTTGTTTGGTGCAGTAGTTAAAGAGATCGAGCCGCTCGACCAAAAAACACCTTTTAGAAATAATATATTTAGATATTTAATACTCTTCATTTAAATAAATTATATTAATTTTATGCCTTCAGTTTAAATTACTTTTTTAAATTCAAATTTTAATTTGCAAAGGAAGTATTGAAAAATAGCTTTTTTTATATCACGTCGAAATAAGCAGATAAAGACGTATATAGATAAACAGATTAATGTTGCTATTATTACGTCAGTATGAATAAAGAAAATAAATAGTATTGTAAAAATTTATAATTTTTTTTTAAACTTTTAATATTATCATATTTTAGCTTAAATTAGCGATTAAAATTTTCCACGATTTTTAATCCGTCACTGCGAGTGATCGATAAAAATTTCAATTGGCCTAAGGGACAAAATTGCGAAAATGGTTTATATATATATATATATATATATATATATATATATATAATATTAAAAGGAAATTAAGAAATTTAATACTAATATAAATAATACTTATTTCCAAACATACCCAAACGTTTACCCGTTCCAGGAAAGTAACGATTTTAATATAAACACTCCCTCTTATCATTTACACTTTATATTCCTTCAAGTTATGTGTTATTTCATCTGCAGGTCTTGATAATATCGAATATGCAAGGAAGTTCTACTGATTAATTCTTGCTCATTGGAACTATTACAAACATAAAAACGGGCCCCCACTTAATAAAACTTGTAAGAGGAAAGTTTAGCTTGTTTGCTTTTTAGGGTTTGACATAAATTTTTTTATTACAATTTGTACTTATTGCACTATTAAAACTATATTAAAATTACGAATAAATTTGTTGAAGGCAATATGAAAATATTAAAAAAAAAATGTTGAGCATTAATAAAATCATTATGGATGTAATCCAGTAGATAGGTTTTTTCGATTATATTATGGAATGGGATTAATTTTAGTTCGTCGTTATAATTAGTTTATCATGAAATTTATCAGATAGCGTCATTTGTTTTAAATCTAAAAAGTGAATGGCGCACACAAAATGTACTTAGCAAAACGATTTTAAAGTACTGATTTCCCTATTTGAATGAAATTGATTTATGCTGCTTACAATTTTCGTGAAAATTACTGTAGAGAATTTCTTCACAAAATTTTATTTAATGGAAACAATCGCGCTAATGTACGTGAAAGTACTATAATGTTAAGAGCTTAGATATTAATCAAATATATACCTATGGCGATTTGGTATATAAATAAGGAGCATTAATTACAAAATTGAAAATCAGATTGTGTGACGTTTAATAGTTCTTACTTATTCTACAAATTAAAATATACATTATTACAGATAGCGTCATTCGTTTTTAAATCTAACAAGTGAATGGTGCACACATAAGGTTATTAGCAAACAAAAATTTAAACTACTGCTTTCCCTATTTGAATGCGATTGATTTATGCTACTGACTACTTTCGTGAAAATTACTGTAGAGAATTTCTTCACAAAATTTTATTTAATGGAAACAATCGCGCTAATGTACGTGAAAGTATTATCATGTTAAGAGCTTAGATATTAATCAAATATATACCTATGGCGACTTGGTGTATAAATAAGGAATATTACTTACAAAATTGAAAATCAGATTGTGTGACGTTTAATCATTCTTACTTATTCTACAAATTAAAAGGTGGCAAATTGTACATATATAGATAAAACGTCATGAAGTGACAAGTTTTCTTGTTATAGGTTAAAAAAAATGTTGGGAAATTTACTCATGAAATGAGAAAAAATCAATCAAGTAATTCACAATTTAATATAGTTTATTTTTCAACAGGAAGAGAAGATGTGTCGCAGGTGGGTAATTATCTACTGGATTAAGGGAATTAATCCCTAAAGGATTTGCAGATGCGCGCTCAACGCTGGAGACGCGGCTTCCAAATTAGTCACCGATAAATTTAGTAAATATCCAATACCTTTCACAATCGCAAAACATTATTTAAAGTTTGCAAAATACCTGTCACAAACTCTAACGAAACAAATATTTTTAATTACACAGTAGTTTGCGTGTATGTTCATAAAAAACAATTAGTGGGATAGAATTGTATTTATTTTGTTCAGTTCTTCACCGATCACGTTAACTTAAAAAACTTTTGATTATATAAATTCGATTTAAGTACTTTATAACTACTTAAAACCTTATTAGGATAGAAAGAAAAAAATTAACAAAATTAGTTATCCCAAATCATTGTTTTCAATGCATACAATACGCTATAACACACGAACTTGGTTATTCAGAATAATGTTTTTTTAACCAAAACACTATTGTTAAATTATATAAGTTTCAAAAAATGGAATTAAATTAGAATCATAAGTCATTGTAAGTGAAAGTAGTAAACTCAATCATTTATTATTTAAAATACTCTCTAGCTGTAAAATATTTATTCACACACATCCACACATACACACATTTACGGTTAGATTTTTACAAGTACCCTATTCGTAAAGATAAGAAATTAATGGTTTAAAAAAGTTTAAACTTTTAGCTTAAACATGAATGTAAAATACAAGAGAACCATAAAAGAAAATGACAACACAATTCGACAAATTTACTTTCCCTCATCATAAATAAATCAAACTCTGGTGCAATCAGGCTGTTGAGCAGTTGAACACCGGAAACTGGAGAGTTCCAATATAGTTCGATTCAAAATGGTGTTTTAACAAAATAATTATGATTTCGTGATCGCAGGAAATTGAAACGAACGAAGAATGAAAACTTACTTAATAATAGAGGGCATAGAATTTTTCCTTTTATATTGCTACATTATATTGTTAATTAATGATAATATCATATTGTTAATTATTGAATACTCACCAGTAAATTTATTGGTCTTAAACAGCTTTCTATTGATCGGACAAATATCATTTGCGCAGTAAGTAGCAGCGAGTTTATCTGTAATTCGCCGACGACATCTTTATTTCAATAATTCCCCGACGAAATCTCGAACTTAAATACCAGCGAAGGAAAAAATTGTATTTAAAGAAGAAACGTAACGTAATTGACATAATTGGCGCAATATAACCGACACAGAAACACATTCGACAAATAGTAGAACATAATTGGTCAAAAATAAAAAGAAAAAAAGGTGGATCAGCTGTGAGTGCGAATTTAAATGTTTATTGCTCGACGTTGCAATTGTTTTTCATATTTTTTATACTAAATACTTAAGTCTAACTCAAAAATTAATGTATTTTTATTGAATTTGATTTTCTTACTGTTTAACTCATTATGTTATTATTTAATTGTACTCAAAATAGAAAACAATTACCATACTTGTAGATTCATAATCTGCCTCTGAAATTACTTAAAGATACTACTGCTAATATATCTGATTTATCCGCCGTAATAATAGAAGTATATTTTAATAATATTCCAATTAGATACGACCTAATTACTGTAACGAAACTCCTCTATTATTTTGTCAACATTTAAAAAATTCAATGAACCAGACTTCACTAAATTTTACATCTAAAATTTTTATAACCCTTTTGGCGGATTAATATTAGCAGATTTTCTTGAAAATTACAAGCCAAAGTAAACTTTTTTGAGAAAAAATGAATTACTACTAAAGTACCTAACACTATACCAATGCTGTGATACACTAACATATTCCAAAAAATATTTGGTGCTAATTCGACTTCATGAATAAAAATACCTGTATCGAATCGCGATGGAATGAAGTATAAACTTGAGATTTTAATTAATCACTGTCGTGTTTCGTTAATAATTACTACTACAAAGAAGTTGTACACTTATGTATTTAGTGATAAATAATCCCTCATCCAATGAAGTAGTTCTTAGTCTAGCAAGTATTAATTTAAAAAAATTTTGACGTAATAAATTTTGAATATGAACCCAAAAATATGCACAACGAATTAAACAATTTACTTTGAACAGACCATTTAAACTGTGAAAAAAGGAGCGTTTATTTGAACTTTACAAACAGTACATGTCTCTATATTCTCTTGAATATGTCTCTATATTCCAGTTCCGAAAATATACTTTTAGCATTTAGTAATCAAATTAAATATAACATTAAAATTATTGCCAAAACACTAGTTTATAGAAAAACATATATTTATAAAAATAAAATCCAGAATACAATAAATAAAATATTAAATCAAAAGCTAATCCAAACTTTTGCTTGTGAAATAAAATGTTAAATCAAAAGTGTTAAATCAAAAGCTAATCCAAACTCTTCACTGTGGTCATCTCCTATATAGATAGTCTCTAAAAAGCACGACTAACCCGCTAAAAAATGGAGATTAAGAAAAAATACTACGATAAACTTGGTCGTTGCCCATATTTTTCATCTTTGGATCTTACCAGTGGCTTCTACTAAATCTAAATGCAAAAAGATTATATTAAAAATTTAAAGACCGCATTTACTGTTCAAAACAGTCATTGTGATTCTTACGACCGCCTAGAACTTAAGAAAGCATCATCCATTTTCCAACGCATAATGCATAAGATTTTAAGGGGATAACAAAACGCATTATGTCGTGTTTATACAGATCATTATTTTCTCGATATACCTACGGAAAAATTTAATCAATTTGGAAGAAAGTTTTTCAAAAGATACAAAAGTTAAATTTTAAAATCCTGCTTAACAAATTCAAATTTTTAAAACACGATACACTGATTGTAAAACATGATCTCGGACAAATCTTAACGCCAAATGAAATGAAACTTAACCTGGAAAAATAAAAGTTATAAAAATTATCTTATTTCGAAAACAAATGAAGAAATGAAATCATTTTTAGGACTCATTAGATATTAAAGAACATTTATTACTGGTTTCGCAAAATATTGAAACATTTAACACAATGTCCCGAAAAAGAACAGAAAATAGATTTAAAACCTGGGTATATAAATTGTTTGAAATTAAGCCAAGTTATAATGAACGACCCAATACTATAATGTCATGACTTTGAAAAAAAAATCCTATTAATTACAGATGTTTCAAATTATAACATAGGCTTTATATTCTGAGAAGGTCGTGTTGGATCTAAAAAACCTAGTTTGGGGTTTGAAATATTTCAGACCGTATGTATTCAAAAGGCAGTTTAAAATAGTAACCGACCACAATCTTTTTAATTTTTAAAAATTAATCGGAGTCTTTAAAACTAGAAATACCAAAAAAATTAAATTAAAAATTAAAGCGTACCAATATTAGTGATATTCGTATATATATATATATATATATATATGTATATATATATATATATATATATATATATATATATATATATATATAGATATATATATATATATATATATATATATATATATATATATATATATATATACATACTATATTCATCTATATATTTTTTTTCTGTTTTAATCTTGACCACTTTGACAGGGCATTATATCTGAAACTATTCCTCTGCGTTTTTAGATGAATTTAGTTTATTTAATGTTGTTAATGCAAAAAATATATGAAGTAGATCTACTGCTACAGGATCAATCTCTTCTGGTCAACCAAATACAAAAAAATATATTATGAGTTATGGAAGACCACAAAGCTTGTGAGTACAATTGCAAATGAAAATAAACAAAAATGACAAAAAAGCTGGTAAACCAATAAAAAGATAAAAGATAACAAGAAATGTATAAATATATACACACGAGTATACACTATATATTTAAGAGAATAAAGAATAGAAAAAGAATTTACATTAGAAACGGGATTTACATTAGGGACGATCTCATCATAAGTTAGGTTAGATCAAAATTTGATCTTATTTTTTTAGTACCTCAGAGGGGCCATTTTTGAGTCACTCTTTCTTAGGAAATATAATTTTATATAATTGAGAGGTTTATATGCGGTCGTCTCATTTTCGTCATTTCAGAAGCGTAAAAGTACCTTCAACAAATTCGTTAGCTATGCAAAAAATGAATGCGTTGAATATTTATTTCAAATTAATTTATATAAACATTTATTTGTTTTAACCTCCAAGTATGATAATGAGAACGACTATTAATATATTACGCAATCTTTATTCATAAAGCCTTGTAATTAAATATAACAACTATTTTTTATTAATGTGCAAGAAATAATATTAGCCCAAAAATGACATTTCATGAGTTGGACAATAGAGTAGTGTCATTTATGGTCTATAGTTTGAGTTCCTACATTTACTATATTCAATATTGCAGATGGTTTTGCCAAAATACTTATATAATTCCATCGAGATATAGCGATAGGATAGCGTTATAATTTCACCAAAAGATGGTGTTAACATAGCGATGACACGCCATGAGCTATCTCGTAGCGTGAATTAATGCAGAAGGAATTTAATAATGCAAAAAGGTTCGTTAAATATTTAGACTCTTTTAAACTTTGAAGAGTACACAGAATTTCTATTATAATATTCACAAATATTATTTTTTTCTATTTCTTTTCAAACATCGCAAGTACATAAAAAATTATGACGTAAAGAATTATTGTTATATTTGTCCTACGATCTTTGGGTAGGCTTCTAAAAACTCTGTTTTTTTCATAATGACACAAGGACAAATAGACATGCGAGTGATCTAAAAAGGGTCTTTCCTTTTGAAGTAAGAATGCATAAACATCAAGAAACAAATTGAAAGCTGCAAAATTTCACTTCAACATGGAAGCTACTTTCGAATATTCCAAAGGAAAGGCATATACAATTTTTTAACAAAATTAATTGGTGAAATGTCCAAAGTTGATCACTGTTGTCGTTTTAGTAGTATTCGTTAGGTTAAATACAAGAAAAGTGATCAGTTAGTAAGCGTTCTTTTAATGTCGGTGAACTTGTTTTAGGAAAGATGAGAGGACCTACACGAAACTTCTGGAAGTCAAAACTGGTGGTAAAAAAATTAAAGAGAGTAGAATTAATACCACATCACGTAGTTTTATTTAATTGTGAGAAACTGGAATGTTTTATTCGCTTTTTTTTAGGGATTCACGAAAAATTTGGTACTGCAACTGACATTAAACTTTCGAAGTATAGTAGTATATAGTTTCCAGATTGTAACAGGCCACATAATATGTACACATTTTGTATTATTTTTGAGATATATGTAATAACGCCAACATGTTTGGAGAAAATATTGTCAGACTGGGGCTTTTCATGACGAACACTAACAAAAATAACAGAAAAATACTAATAATATGATCGAGGGAATTATAGATCGTAAAAAGGTAAATAAAAATCTGGGACAACATTTAAATATGTTTTATTAATAAAGCCCAGTAATTGTTTTAAGTTAAAAAAAGCGTGGAGCAAAATTGACATTTTAGGTTAATATTTTAATTCCCATTAAAATAAATGTCCTAGTCACATTAAACATTTTTGGTACATAAAAATTTACCTCCGCACTTAGAAATTCGGATAAGTAGGCTAAGAGAACCTAAAAAGTTTTTGAAAATAAATAAAAATGGAAAAGGTCTTTCAAACATCTTTAAATGATTTCGAAATTCATTTTGATAACTTTTAGTATGACATATTCACGCAGGCACGAAGGAAACAGAGAGGGGGGACAGTGCACGCCTAATGTGGGAATATTATAAATCCATATTATCGTGGAGTGTATATATATATATATACATATATATATATATATATATATATATATATATATATATGTATACATATATATAAATATATATATATATATATATATATATATATATATATATATGTATATATATATATATATATATACATATATGTATATATCAAAAATTGAAGTTAAATAATTTAATTGTTTCCTTTAAAAACGAAACGGGTCATTTATATTATATATGGAGTATATATTAGGATTTTGAGCTGAAGAAACCAAGGGAATTCACACGATGGTCCAGAAAAGTTTTTATCACTTCGCTATAAGAAATACAAATAATTCTTGTGTCAGTTTTTCTTTTTCTCACGTATGTATAACCATTACATACCATTATCATTTCCGCTCCCCGCTAGGTATAATTCCCATTAGCGATGGTGTTTCCAGTGACATCGCCTTGCTTTAGAGAGACAGTCGTATATCTATGATTAAAACACATAATATGATCACTTTTAAATGGAAAATGAAAGGAAGGTCACAATGGAGCAAATCTTTAAAAAGGTATGAAAGTTTATGGGGGTGCCCTTTTGAATATCCCTTAACAAATTAAATATAGACGTATGTACTAGATTTTCATGCATCTACAAGATCTTTTTAAAATATTGAATATCTTCAGATAACAAAGATTTAAGAACAAAAATAAATACTAAGACCTCACCTTTAACGATTTTGAATGGTTGTGTCCAATCTTGCAGAGTGTACATTTTTCTGCATCCCACAATGAGACTTTTTTCAAGAGTTTTTTCCTTATTTTATAATTAATATATTAATATTTATGTCAGGTATTTTCTTTCATTTTTATAATTCCATAATTATACGTAAAAGTATTTCATGTAATGACTACTTTTACGTATAATTATGGAAGTATTCTCGATGCGCGAGTCATACTTGAACTTACAAGTATGAACCGCGCTGGCTTATATGTCATAAGTCAGCACTAACGTGGACTTCCTAGCGCAATAATATAATTACGTAGGAGGACGTTGGTATTATGGTAACGATCTCAGAGAATCAGACATCTGGAATCATCGTATATTTAATCTCTGTGACAAATAAACTACGAGGGTTCCATATACATTCAGGCACTTGGAAATATTCAAGGATAAACAGTATTTCTATTAAACTATTTAAAAATGAAATTTTCCACAGGATAAATATATTGTCTAATATATCTTTTACAGACATAATACATACAGATTTCCAAAAAGAAAATTTTTTTTTTTGTTGATTAAGTTACCCGTTTTGAATTTCTATAAACTTTTTACAGACTAAAATACATGAGTTATTCGACCATGACTCATAAACTAGCCAAAATTGTTGAGCTGTGATAGTTTCCTTTATAATTTCGTCACACGTATTGCGAATAATTTCCGTGTTCAAAAATAGCTATTTATTTGATAGGGGCAGGTATTTCTAACAAAAATTACCACCTTCAAGCCTAATATTTCATTCTTTAGATGTAGGGACCCACAATGTATCGAAAAAGGATTCATCACATAAAAAAAATCACCCCGCTTCACATATAAGGGAATTATCCCAAAAACTTTTATGAGGATTTTATTTCATAATTTTTTAAATATTTTAGATATTTATAAGGATACAAAAATGCAACTTTATGATACTAATATCTGTGAGTAAAACGGCTTTAATGTAAAGACAGATATGCAGTCAAATTAAAAGATACGGGAACTAAAAAAGGTGAACCTTGAACCGAAATATTAACATCTTGTAGTGAAAATAATATAATGAAAGAGTAATTTGTAATAGAAATTAATGCAATCCATTGGCTGTAATATCTAGCTTCCACATAGAAGTTTAGAACTCGATTCTTCCACTATGGCAATGAACTTAATATATTCTATTTTATTATTATATTAATAATTACAACATTCTGGAAATTTACCTGAAATATTGTTCGTTAACGTCATTTGAAAACGAAATTTATACGACACGTGTTTGTCCTCGTGTCCTATTTCAGATTTCATTAGCTATCAAAGTACTGAAGCCGCATTCGTTAGCGAAACAATAAAGAAACCAATAATCTCATTCGAGAACAATGAAACTACAAAGCAGCTTTAAAGGAATTTAACATCAAAACCGCGCTCGAATATTTCAATCCATCTGAATGTCGCAGCATTTTAAGGGAATTAGTTGGCAAATTACCTGGCGTTTCGCAATTATGCTCAGTGGACTTAATGTGGAAACATTTTTGGGGTTTGAACGGATTGGGCGGTGGGCGATCTTTACGTACGGGTAGGTGGATTAAGGCGGGCGGGACCACTTGAAGTACTATGTAGTCAACGGTAGATAGCAAAATTGGTATCTGCTTTGACCATTTAAAATAAAGGTAATTTCGGAATGTATATCATAGTTTGAATTTGATTTTAATGAAAATTTACATTGGTTTAAGTTATGATTATCTACTTTGACACAAATGCATTTATTATTTGAATGATTCTCTGATTTTACGGAATATATTATGAAAATGGTGAATTTTCCAGGAGTTCACAGATTAGAATTGAAAGGCAGAGAATCAAAGGATGACGAAATTTATAGCCAAGATAAATGAGAGAGATTCATAATTTTATATGATTTTGTGCATTCCAGGCGACTGCAAATGAAATACGCAACAGTTACGCGACAAAGGTGAACGTTCGGAAGAAAGTGGCGTGCGAGTTGGAAACCTCTGTTGAAGCGGTACATAGAAACAATAGACTTTTACTAGCATACTTGGATGATTTTTTTAGTGATATCGATTAATAAAAATGTCATCAAGATGTCTTCTTATTGAAAACACTGTAAAATTGTAATGATGATATATATATATATATATGTATATATATATATATAAATATATATATATATATATATATATATATATATATATATATATATATATATATATATATCGGAGTTGAGAAATTGGAGTTGAGATCATGAACATAGTTACCAGCTTCACTGCGTTCGGGAGTAATTGGCGTACGATGTACAAAGAGCGGCAGTCAGTAGATATTTGACAGTTAATGCGGGCGGTTGGGGCGGACTAAGCAAGGGAAGAATCGCACGAGAATGCTGAGGTCACCACATGTTCTCGACTCAAATTATTCTAAATTAACGTTTTTAACGTTATTGTAACACAGTGTCAAAATTATCCGCAATTCGACATAGTATTTTGACTATACTATATAACTAACGCCTATAATAATGGATGAAACTATTGAAGTCCCTAGTATTTCGCCGACACACATGCACATACCGACACATATACAGAATATAAATTAAATAAAGGTCGCCACTTAAATCTGTAATGGAGCGTCTCGGGTAGATTGCAACATACCAATTTTATTTAAAAGAATACCACTTATTTTTCTGAAACTTAAAAATTGGTGACAAAAGTAGTATGATATAAAAAAAATTGGTTTATTGCGATCTACCCATAATGCATTATTACAGCGTGAAATTGCACCCTTTACTTAATTTTACATACTGTTTATATACCTATATATGTATGTATGTATATATATATATATATATACACATATATATATATATATATATATATATATATATATATATATACATATATATATATATATATATATATATATATATATATATATATATATATATATGTGCATACATACATATAGTTCCAGATGACACCATAAGCTTAGAATCCAACGATATTTTCTATTAAGGACAACCAGAATTAGTGGAAAGTAGTTAAATCTGCTCAATAATTAAATATAACTGAACTACCAAAAAACTATCACAAATAAACCGGCTGCATAGGCTAACTCAAATAAATAGATTAAGCAAACTTAGTACACACAACCACTCAAACCTGGACTAAACGTCGACGTGCATTAATTTTTCACATTACTCGGCGCCGACACACCCGCCCCTTTCACAGCCGACATGAGAGCCTATTGGAAGCATCTGCTCCATAACGTTGGGTTTTGCTTTGGAGTATATCAGCTACTAATAATTTGTTTTTTCAATGTGCAAAAAATAATACAATAAAAAGATAATATTAGATGCGATTTCCAGTGTGATATATAAAAGGCAAATAATACCCTCATTGGAAAAATGGATTGTTTTCCCAAATAAGTTTTGCAATACTTTATATATAATAAAAGAACTTGCTTACTTATGAATACAGAAAAACTAAAAAATTGCTAACTTCTTCACGTTAACTTTTTGCCCCAATACGTGGTTTTCTAAAAGCTACTACATTATATTTAAACTAATTCATTTTCATTATTTACCTTGTCTGCAAAAATTACGAAGATCTTAGGACGATCGAAAACCACTTCGTACATCGCATCTGCTATTCCTTTTCCGGCTGACTGTAGCCAATATGACTGTGAAGATTTATGTCACCACGTAGAGCATAGAATTTTCTAAAAATATAGTTGGGCGCAATATTTCATACAATCAATCGTTCTTGAGATAGAGCCCGAAGAGTGGAAGGCGCTTAGACGCATTTATATAGTACAGTTTATAGTTATCTATAGTAACGTTAGATCAGATATGTAATCCAGTAAACAGTAAGTTTTATAAAGTATATTATTATTTACTAAATATATTATAATTGATAAGTAATGTTTTGAAATATTATTCATAAATAAAACATCCCATTTTTTTAATTATAAAAAATAAACTAGTTAAATACACTATAACTATATTTTTTTTCTATTATAATTATATATTAAGTAGGAAAGTAGGTATATTTTCTTTGAAATGTATTAATTTCTTACTATGCTTGTATTACTATTTATTATTACATTATACATTGAAATAGAGACCCCTAAAATGAGCTTTCATATTTTTAGTAAGTTGAGGCAGATGTTTCATTGTTAAAACCGGTTTCTTTTTCAATACGTTATTATATCTAGTCTAATCCTCATTTAAAAACTATATCTTGGCAACGGCGGACGTACTATTTATAAAGTTATGGCTGATATGTGTTTCATGTATTATGAGTTGTTTTCAGAAAGACATTTTGTAAATTTTACATGAGGCTTACCAGCTTTGAAAATTTCAAGTATTGTAAGAAATAATGAACCCATAGAATATGGAAACACCTTAACTTAAATGAATATGTATGTTGAGTGTAGAAAAGTGTATATTAATACTAATAAGTTTGCGGCATTCGAGCTACGCCTAGAAGGGTTTGAGCCTTCTTCATCATTAAACACACGTGGGAGAAAAAGAAAGGAGGTTTTTGACTTCGAAATATTTGTGGCCAAGTAGCTGATGCAGCAGTAGAGATAAAAAAAGAAAAATGTGAATGGACGATTAGTAAAGCAACTATTCTTGAATTCAAGGACAATGTATAAGAGAAAGCAGAGGGACGAGATGATTTTTAAGCAAACCAGTAAAAGATCTCTTACCTTCTTTAACATGACTTGATCGCTCCCGAAGCAAAATTATACACTATTTGCTATGCTAATTTTTTAAATTGAATATCATCTGCAGATAAAAATATCACCTAAATGACGAAGTCATGATGATGATGAATTAGAAATGCAAGATGAACGAGCAAAAGAAAAAGAAGACGATGACGATTAAAAGTGACTTTGGGCTGGATGCTTGCTATTAACAATACAATTTTAACAAACTCACTTATATAATAATTACTTGAATTGTAATTGATCTAAAAAATTATGGTTAATTCAAATATGATCAAAATGTCTTTAATCTATTTTATTTTAATATACTTTTTTTTTTCTTTATACCTTACTATAGGTCATTAAACGAATATTATATTTATAAATAATACCTATAAATATTAATTAGTTTTTAAATAAGGATAATTAATAATTATAATATTTTTAGTAATTATGTAACTTTATAAATCGTACTATGTATTGAATACACAAATGACCTAACGTTAATGTACATGCGGATAAATGTCTCCCACTCTTCGCACTCTATCTCAAAAAGGGTTGAATGTATGAAATATGGCTCAAGATCAAATATGTAGGGAATTTTATTCTCTATAAGTATTGTGATGACTTCAAACATTATAGAGCAAAGAAAAGAAGATATTCACAAAAAAAGTGATTTTCTTCACCTTTGACCTCTGATAACTTGTGACGCGTACACGAGATTCTGTGAGAATTTTGAGCCAATTTTGAAATGAAAAAACTAATTTGTTCAAGTATGTTTCTTATTTACTCCCATTTTGGGGGTTACCATTTTTTACGTTATATATCTGTACCATATACTTTATAATCGATTAGCACTTAAATTTTTCAACGTTATTTTTAATACAAAATATCATAAAACGATAATAAGAGATTTCACTGGGTTCCATTAACGTTACGCACTACAGATAAGGAAAAAAATTATATTTCAAACGAAAATGAAAGCTCTACACGCAAAATTCTATTATGTTTCCAGCGGTAAATTGTAACGCCTTGATATTTTTCCAATATTATCTTAGAACATATAACGTGTACGTTTGTAGGAGTTTGATATAAAGTATGGCACGCGCATAGTTATTTTGTCTCCCTAAAATTTGTGAAGTTATAAGTGAGGAGAAAAAAAAGCCTTAACATCAACAAGATTCACTTCATATTTGATCTTAAATATACATATTAGCCAATAACCACATTTGAAAAATATAGAATCATGAGAATTCATTTGTGAAATTATTATTATGAATTAATTTGTGAAATAATTTTTTCACTTTTTTCAAGTGCTAAAAATATTTACTGAAACAGTACTTGAAGCATGAAGCAAAGGTCTCTGAAAGCTTTGATACTATTGTAAACTTTCTAATCTACAATCTACTTTATTTAGGGTGGAAAAAGGAAATGGTAAATTTTAGAAAGGGCAAAGCAAGTATCCGATTTTCTTTTAAATTTCCTGCACATTATTTGAAATAACTGGAATGTCCGCAAATATTGTTGTACAATTAAAAGGAGTGTATTTTCAGAAATACGTTGAAAGATTGACAAAAATATATACCCACCCCCTCCTTATCTCCAAAATTACTGAACCTGATATTGTAAATACGACAAGGTTTTTAGAAACCAATGTAAAGGTTGTGGGAAAACCATAGCGATGATTCCGAATGTCATAGTTTTTAAGACATTCATGATAATGTATATTATCCCTACTCAATTATATTTTTGTGCTAAGATGTCTATATCAATGGTGACCTATGATAAATAGAGCAATTTTTCTCCAAACGAAATTCGGAACTCTCGAGAGCCAGACTCGTACTTGTACGGTTTTTCAACTGATATTTTCATAATATTACATGCAATATTTTCAGTGGTATCAAATATTAGCGAAGTCTATAAAGTGAGGTAATTTGTAATAATTCTTTACATTATAACTTGAATTCTTCACATGCGAAATTTCCTTTCTCAAAAAGCTTATTTCTACTGTTCTTTAGTCACTACTATGTGATTTTCTTTTACATATAATTATAAAATTGTGACAGTAAAAGAAGAACCAAATTTGGAATTAAATGTTACGTAAGTTTTATGATAGATAAATATATGAATATATAAAGTTAGGAAACGGTGAAACGACTATAGGAAAATATTTCATTCTATATCTTTTAATACGTCTTATTTTCCTTTCTGTTGTTTACAAATATTGACACCGGCTTTCATATTCTTGGCGGTTTAATTAGGAGATTTAATGTCTTAGATGATTTGATTATATGTACATGCCGCATTTCAGATTAATATGCATTTTATATATTTTCCGTTCAAAATTCTGATACAAACTTTTCACCCGCTTAAAGGTTTAGTCTCTAATATAGGTAAAATAAGTGCATTTCATTATTCACTTAGAAGAATTTTATACTGTATTGCAGGTTAATAAGAGTATTACATTTTTTCCTGTACAAATTTTTTTGCTCTTTTCCATTTACATAAGAGATGAATTTCAAAAAAGAAAATTTTCTCAGTCAATCTCTACGTTTCAAATTGATTCTAATTTCATGTTTCCAGCTTCAATAAGTTCGACTCTTTATCCATAACATGTCTGTTTAAATAAACAGATTTTGTCAAAAAAGTGTAATAAAATAACACAATCCCCGAAACTGTAAATAAAAATTTTATTTATCATAGACTTAATATAATGTATCACATTGTTTTTGATGCAATCGGAATTTAGTTAAATTGTTGATTTAAAGTCGGAGTATTAAGAGAGAGTAACTAATAAGAAATTGAATGCCAAGTTAATAACAGATTAAAAGTAAAAGCCAACCAGGTATGCTGGGATAGAATAATATGCAGTATATTTTATTATTACTATTTGGTTAATTCCAATGAGAAATAGAGGGATGGTGGATGCTGGATGGTGTAACAGTAATCGTGAAGCATGTGATGACGTAATAAAGAAGGCTGGCTAAAGTAAATCCAGTAGTATAGAAATAGAATATAATGTTTTAGAAACTGATATTTAATAGAAAATAAAAACGAAACGATTCAGGATTGGCAATCAAGAAAAACGTATGTAAAATAAAATTTGTTAATGATCTTCCATACATGAGAAATTTTACGAACACAAATAATGCTTATGATATAAATAAGGAATTTAGTATAATTTTCTTATTAAATAAATTATTAAGAAAATTGTATTAAATTTTTGCTATAAAGGAATAAAATAATTTAAAAAATCACAAATCTTTCCAATGAAAAAATGTTAACAGAACCAAAAAAATTTTCTCTTCAAAAATGTACTCGAGATAGAGAGTTATCCATAGCTTTTCCATGTCCCTACACAAAGGTCGATTAAGAAAGTAAATTTTAACAGATTTCGCAAGGCACAATCAATGCTAAGAAAGCAAAATTTGGATTCAAAATAGATAACTTTATCTAAGTTACAATGTACTTGCAAACGTAATGCATTATTAAAAGTCTATCATACATATATTTTTCTTGAGAGATACATTTTCCACATATAAAAAGTCAATATTATTTATAAGAACGACGAGAGCAAGTCAAATACATGGTCTTTGAAAAATACAAATAAATTACCAAAATTTAAAAAAATTATTGTACAATTAATTTTACAAAATTTGAATAGTATGCTGGAATATGGGATGGAATGGATATAAAAGTAGTTATTACAGTTGGTATTTTGAAATAACAATTATAATTAAACTTTTGATGATAAATGAAGAAAGTGGATAAACTTCAGTACCGTTCACTTAGGGATCTATTGAAATTAAACTAAAATCTCACAAACAGTCATAGAAATAGTGCTTGAAGCTTATAGCAGCACGTTTTAATCATATTTAATAGTAATGAAATTACAGGAAGCTGAAGAAAAATATATTTCATTATCCAAATTGCATAATACAAAAAATTAAAGAAAAGTGTCCGCTAACATCGACGGTCAAAGGTTTCGAGGATTAAATAAAATGGCGATAAAACTGTAAATATAATTTTAGAAATACTACAAAATGATTCCAATATAAATTTGAAAGCAGATTTTACTGTCTTCAAAATGTTCAGTACTACTTATCTCATTTCACGTGCTTCTCGGTAGCTAATAAGGTTTGGCTGCTTTTTTGAACTCATTGCCTTGCTTAATGCATGCTATATAGAATTGTCTATATTCTATGATTACCGAAGTACTGCAGTATTCTTCATTATCAGTCGTTTTTCTAATTTTATAAACATATATTAAAAAAAATAGTTGAAAATGACCGACTGCACTAGAAATAAAATGAAGAGAACGAAATCTGGAAATTGGCAAAAACCATACATGTCTATTAAATACTGATCTGTATTAAAAGAACTAAAAAATAATAATGTCAAAATTAGAATAGTAAGAACATTACTCTTCTCCATTTTCCTGTACAGTTCTGATTCGTGAAAAATTCGACAGGTGGAGTGAAAGAACGTATACGCATTCGAGGTGTGGTATTGGAGACGTATACTACGCATATTTTGGACGGCCAGAAGAACGAATATATCCATTCTAAAACAACTCAGAATCATAACCACACTGTCTACTACCTGCTACCAAAGAATCCTCAGCTACTTTGCTATCCAGGGAACCTGATAACTTAAAAAAGCTAATGGTTATCGGGAGAGTCAATGGTAAATGACCCCGCGGTATATTTCCTACCCGATGAACCGATCAGGAAAGTTGAGAACAGAACTGAATGAAAAAAAAATAAACGAAGTCACCAGGACTTTTAAGGTGAACACGACCTTCAGAAATGAAGTATGCGACTTTGAAGAAAAAATAATAAATATTATATGGTATTAAACAAGTAAAAATATTTCATTACCAGTTTTAAATACATTTTAATGGTAAGTTCAGTATTGTCTCGTCAGATTTTAATTTTAAAGTGACAATTTGAAAAGGATACAATTTACTGCATCAATAAAATTCACAATTGCAGATTCCCATCAAATGGAATAGATTTTCCTAGGAATAAAACAAAAGTAAAGAAATTATTACTTATATATGGAGTACCGACCCCAATCGACCGATAATGCGGGACTGTCCCCTATAGAAATTATGTTCAGTATAACAACCATTGATGTACAAATCGTTATAGCAATAAACAGTGTTATATTTAACAGCAACTTTCAATATCCGGTATGGTCTAGTGGCTAGGATACCTGGCTCTCACCCAGGAGGCTCGGGTTCGATTCCCGGTACCGGAAAGTATTTTTTATTAAAAGAGGACACATCAATTTTATTTTATGTTATCGTACCCTAAAAATAAGCTTTCAAATGCATGCAGCATTTGAAAGTTTATTAAACTTTTAATTTTGTTGGTTGCTCAATATTAATAAAGATAATACCAAATACGGAGTTTGTATAAACATGTGATGATTTTGCAAGATGGATGTAATTTACTGTCAAATTATTCTAATCTTAAAAAGTTTCCTTTCTTTCGTTTCTAAAACAATTTTGTTTAGTCAAACATTATTATTGGATAGAACACATATTCTTTATTGATCTGTGCCTTAAATAATAATAAATATTGACAAAATGAAATTGTAAAAAGACAGTATCATTATTTGATTATTGAAGTAACATATTTTTAACTAATAATTATATTAATAACATGACTCGTTTCAGTCTCCTTACTCTGTGTGTATATATATATATATATATATATATATATATATATATATATATATATATATATATATATATGTATGTATATATGTAAATGGTTTCTCGGAAACAGCTCTAACGATTTCGCTGAAATTCGTTACTTGGGTGATTATATTAAATAATTTTGAAGGTGAGCTTTGTCGGTTAATTACTTTGGAAATGGCAGCCATTTAAAATTTTCAAAATTACTATGAACACTGTTATTAAGACTTAATAACTTTTGAATGGAAATACATAGGAGAGAACGGCTTGGGGCAGGGAGAGAGAGAGGAGAAGGGAAACAGGAAGGGGACGAGGAGAGGTGTGTGAAGGGAGAGGGACCGGGTAGGGAATGGAATGGGGAGGGGGAGGGGAGGGGTTGGGGGATTGTAATAGGACGGAGGAGCGGAAGTGGAAGGGTAAGGGGATGGTCGGGATACGGGAGGGGAGGGAAAGTGAGGGGAGGGTAACTGTGAGTAGGGGTGTGGGGAAGGGGTGGCGGAGGGGGAGAGGAAGGGGGAAATGGAAGGGAAAGGGGAGGGGAGGGAAAGTGAGGGGAGGGTAAGTGTGTGTAGGGGTGTGGGGAAGGGCTGGGGGAGGGGGAGAGTGAGAGTAGGGAAAAGATAGGGGGAGAGCAAGGAGAAGGGCGGGGGAGGGCAAGGGGAGGGGTTGGGGAAGGGTAGTAGAGTGGAGTGGAATGGGAGTAGAGGAGGAGGGTGAGGTGAGGAGAAGGGGGTGGTGAGAGGTGTGGTGAAGGGGGATGTGAAGAGGAAGTGGAAGGTAAGGGAAAGGAAAGGTAAGGGGAAGGGGAGCGGAAGGGAAGGGGGAGCAGAAGGGAAGGGGAAGCGGAAAGGAAGGGGAAGGTGAACCGGAATGGAAGGGGAAGCGGAAGGGAAGGGGAGTGTAAGGGAAGGGGGACCGGAAGGAAAGGGGGACCGGTAGGGACGGGGAAGGGAGAGCGGAAGGGAAGGGGAAGGGGGAGCGGTAGGGAAGGAAAGGGGGAGCGGAAGGGAACGGGGCAGGGAAGGGGAAGGGGAAGAAGGAACGGAGGGTGTGGTGAGGGTGTGAAGGGGAGGCGAAAGGGTGGGTGAGGGGAGGACGGGCAAGGGGTATGTGAAAAGGGATGGGGAAGGGGAGGTGAAGATGAGAAGTGGGGAAGGGGATAAGAAGGTGTAGTGGAAGGCGAAGGGAAAGTGGAAGGCGAACGTGAGGCGAACGCGAGGCGAACGCGAACGCGAAGGAGAACGCGAGAGCGGACGCGAAGGCGTACGGGAAGGCGAGGGGGAAGGCGAGACTGAAAAAAAAAGCAAAGGCAAAGGGGAAGGGAAAGGGACGAGGAAAGAGAAGAAAATCTAATACCATGAACTAAGCAATTTCACGCTCCTACAAGAAACTCGAAATAAACAGAGCATCGCTCGGTCCCCTGGTACTATATGTATATATATATATATATATATATATGTATATATATATATATATATACACGTATATATATATATATATATATGTATATATATATATATATATATATATATATATATATATATATATATATATATATATATATATATATGATGTCAGGTTAGCGACACTATAACCAAAACAATTCTATTTTAAGAAATTTAATATGACCACTGAATTATAATAGGTTTTAGTTCATTAGAGAATTAATTAGAGATCCGCCTTATATGTCTATGCTTTCCAATATTGTTACTCATTTCACTGAATACAATACATTTTAAGTGTTTTATAATGATGGCAGCCGATCGGGGATTGGACTTTATGCATGAAAGGATGAATCGTGGACAGGAATACGGGAACCATTTGAAGTATGCCATATTATGTGATCCTTGTAGTAAGTTCTCCTTGGCTTGAAGAAATTAGTTGACGAGTCCTATGAATTGAAATTACTTTCGTAATTAATAGGAACCAGTGACCGTATTTTATAATTTAATATCGATTACGGTACAATTTACAAGAGATCATTTTAATGCAGAGCTAAATGAGATCATTTCACTAAATTAATTAATTTATAGAAAAAGTGAGAAAAACGTTTGGTCATCTGAGGATATAGCTAACAAAATTTTAACATCAATCTATTCTAATTTAAAGAGAAGAAAAATTTGTTTGTTTTCGAAACCACACATTTTTTAAATTTTAAAAGGTAATTCTGTGTAAAGTTTCAATTTCTGTGCATTGTAGGAAGTTTTGTCATCTGCGACTCATAGAGGTAGAGCAGTGATAAAAAAAGCAGCGAAAGTCGGGGAACACTACTTAAAATTAGAGTGTGGCAGGTTTATGTATTGACTGGTCATACTGAATATTCCCATTCTGAGTACTCCCGACCGAATTCGTTTATCGGAGCAACGAACAGAGGTTTCGCCACGATTGTATAAGTTCTATCACAAGGATTATGTAAATTATGTCAGCACGGTTGTGTTAGTTCTGTCACCATAGTTTTGGAAGTTCTGGTAGTACGCTTTTTTAAATTTCATCCCCACGGTTGCATAAATTCTGTTACCGCCCTTTTCTAAATTCTGTCACAGCGGTTGTGCAAGTTCTGTCGCCACGGTTAAGCAAACTCTGCCACCATGGTTGTTTAAGTTCTGTCACCACGGTTATATCAGCTGTGGCACCACGATTGTATAAGTTCGGCATTATGGTTGTGTAAGTTCTGGCACTACAGTTATGTAAGTTTTGTCGTCTCGATTTTGCAAATTCTGTCACTACGGTTATTTAAGTACTGGCACCACAATAAATAAACGTTTTGTCACCACGGATGCATAAATTCTATAGCTATGATTGTGTAAGTACTGGTACCATAGTTATGTACGTTTTGACACCACGGTTATGTAAGTTCTATCACCACGGCCATATAAGTTCTATCGCTTCCTTTATTTAAGTTCGCTCACCATGATTTTTTTAAGTTTTATTACTACAGCTCTATAACTCCTGTTATCACTTTTGTGCATGTTCTATCATCATGGTTGTGTAAATTCTTTCACCACAGTTGCGTATATTCTATTACCACAGTCTTGAAAGTTCTGCTACCACGGTTATGAAAGTTCTGTCATTATAGTTGCATAAATTCTGTCAATACAGTTGTATATTTAATTACCTTCATATTTTGTTAACTTCATTACAACAATTAAGATACATATAACACAAGTAATATAATAATATGTTTCACGATTTCGCTTACAGCTAAACAAATATAGTGTAAATATGCTGTTGTTACCTTTATACTCCATTTACAGTATTCGAAAGTAAAATAAATTGAGAAAATGCTGTATTCAATATTATATACATAATCAAAAAATTATTCCTAAATGTGGCGCGGTACCTGTGTATTGGGTTATCAGTTAACAATTTGTATACTGACAAAAACTAATATCATCACATAGTTGTCACGTTCCATTTGTTTTCTAAACTTGTATACACTGGATCCTTTAGCAATGATATTTAGACTTTGTGGTTTATTTATTTACTTACGTTTTTTCATAATAATTAACTTGTTTTAAAAATACGCGAACAAAAAATATCAAGCTCCCTAATGTGAAACAGCCGCCTTACTCCTATTAACGTATGTAATTTCTTTAAAAAAAATGCTATAAATTTAGTAACCTGTATTTTTAACATACATTACAGCACACATTTTCCAAATAGTTAACATATTGTGAGGTGATTGGGTACAAAGTTACTGAAAAACATCAAATCGTCTACCATTAGCCCGATAAGAGTGTCACGGATACACTTCAAAGTTTCCTGTTTCCTTTACGATGAAATGTTTTCCTCCTATGAAATGTGCAATTGAAATGAAAACTACTGAACTTTTGAATCTTTCAAATGTTTTGTTACGCTTTATGATAAGCGAAACATTACAACTCCTATTTGCATTAAAACCAATTTTATTTAAGAGAGAATTTCGAATTAAAATTTTATATTTGTAAATGCACTTTCGTCAAAGAAAGAATCTAAATCAGCTAATTTATTTACATTTTTATAAATATTCATTAGTCCTGTTTTCTGTGTTACAAAATACTGTGAATTCCTGGTGCCTCGTTCAAACATAACCCGACAAGTAGTTCATATCGAAATGTAACGTAATCTCATTTCAATTCACCAATATAAATTCTTTAATTCTACTATACAGACATGTACTATTAAGACTGCATAATTCTATAGTGCTTGAAGTGTTTGAACCCGTCCAACGCCTGATCTACCTGTCTATACGCAAGGAGTTTTCATTATTTGATGGGTCGACCACTTATTAACGTTGCAAAATGTTAGAAACATTTTCCTATTAAGCCGAGTGAGTATAAATGAAAGCGAGTAAGCTGAGGCCAGCATCATGTGGGTGGCTCACTAATTCGTCTAAAACGATTAACATTCAGGTAGATTAAAATAATCGCACATGTGTTCATGTTAAATTCATTTAAAATAGCTTTCTTTCTTTCTTTAATCTTTCAGTTGTCGCGTTCTGTTTTATTTATTAGGTTACATGTACTTGCATCATATATATATACATATGCATATATATATATATATATATATATATATATATATATATATCTATATATATATATATATATGTACACCATACAATTCTAGGAGCTATAAGCCGAATAAGTTTAAGAACCACGGTCACGAGGTGTTTATTTCCTGCGAACTCTGAAGCATTCACGTAACTGCGTCGAGAAAAATGGGCGTCTAGAATTTTTTTTCGAAGATTCCTCGTGATTTTTTAGTATAACAGGTAATTCTGTACGTCTCTGATTAATATTTTAAATCTTCTTTAATTTCCAAGTCATTATATTTACAGTAGCTTTTATTTTATGGCCCACTAAAACTTTTTGCAAATATTTAAAATCGCTCCACTACTTACAATTGCATAAATGTCAGTTTGACCTAGAAAATCATAAATAACGTTCCAATTACGTTCTGAAAGATGCACAAATAAGTGTCTTGTACCGTGTATTATGTATACTATATCTGTGCATAATAAACAAAATTTTATTTGGAATTTCGACTCACGCATCAAGATTTTTTTCACATTTTTCTATTTCACTGTCGAATTAGAGGGGTTGGGGTTCTTTGCACATTTGCAATTGGGGCTAAAAAATTAAAAGGAGTCTATAATTAATTTTAAAAGATGTTTCAATCGATATTCTAGACATTGTCTTTTTAATAACCTTAAAAGAAAGCAAAAAAATGATTGTAAATTAATCAAGATTTTTTTCCGAAACGAATAGTGGAAACATTTTATGCATATAGATAGATATAAATTTGAATAAACTACGAGCATGTATTAGATGTTCGGATACATATAAGGCCATGGCCAAATTCTAAATTTTTTGACTAATAAGCCTTGTTTGACAAAACAACCATAAAAATATATATGAGATAAGTAATAAAAACGTCCATTTCACACAAAGTAATAACAAATTGCTGGACCTAATTGTTGCCGCATGCTATCTGCTCACAGTCGATTTTAGAAATTAATGGTTATTATTATGAATCTTCATCACTTTATACCAGCATAGAGATAGGTGTGATGTTACATTGGTGATCGTTCATTTATTTTACACAATTTACATTCATCGACTTTTGCCTGCGAATTTTCCCTCCGGTATTAGGAAAATGTAAAACACTTTTTTTCCTATAAATAGATTCCATATAAAATGATAAACCTTTTTAATCATACACCTGATATGATCGATGAAAAACTTTCAATAGTCGTGCTTCAAAAAATGCTGTTACAATTATTTCTTTTATCAATATTTAAAACCTTTTTTAAAACAGGATCTCTACGTTCTTCTATGGTACCATCTTCCTATATATACTAAAAACATAAAATCAAAACCCTATTTACGAAAATTTACGTTCAAAAGTACGTTTTGCTAATTAAACCAGGCCTATAACGTCCTTTCCAGTAATTGAAACTACGTAATTAATAAAATATAATCAATTTTATAATAATCCTTTAGTCCAAGTTTCAAATAACAGACCTTTGTAGAAGAATAGTTAAAACGAACTCTACTCTTTGATTTGGTATAAAATTCCTTAATAAACGTCTCTTAAAGGTTTCATAGGCTGTTTATTAATCCTTTGAACTTCGGTCGAAGAAAGCTTCGACAAAACTTCTTTAAAATAAAATAATTGTCTGATCCGTTTTCATAGGCGCTTAGGTCTCTCTTGAGTTACGGTATAAAGCTTATTTATTTCTTTTCACAGGAAAAAAAGTGTAAACTAGTAAGTAAATAACAAACACAAACAGGAAAAATATGTATTGAATACCCATGTGTCATTATCGACTACCGCACCAACCACCATTTTTGTGTACAGAAGTAGTTATAACTCGAATAATTCTAGAATTAGCTTCTTTCATGTTCATCTACTTTTTATGTGTCCGTTTTGTGTGAATCTCTTGTGCGTATTTTTTGCTCCCGAATGTTTTTAACTTTTTTTAACATTTTCTGACAATTGTTTTGCTTAATAACTAACATAAAAAATGCGGGATATGCACTTTTAGTTTTACAGGCGATTTTTTTTAACCAATAATACGAGTATAATAGTGTTATTTTTAAGAAATATTCCATTATTTATAAGACGACTTTTTACGAGAAAATATTATATAATCTTATATAAAAATTAATCGTAAAAATATCATATAATATGATAAAATATTATTTTATATAACGATATAACGACTAAGCAGTAAAACTCAAAAAAATTAAATTTGTCTATTTGTGAAAAATAATTTCATAATTACGGTATGTTATAAATTATTTAAATTATTTAATTGCCATATTTTATTTATTGCTAATAACTTAAGGCTTTACGAAATTCGAAAATACTTAAAAAATTTTGGATATTTTTATGTGATGATTATATCCAAAAACTCTACGTTAAAATTATATTCTCATTTGCGATATTTTTTACACAAAACGTGAGATTTATACTTCATTTATTAGAAATAATATTTCAAAAGTATGATTCTGTTAACGGGCTTCCCATTGGCAGATATTTATTCAAGTGTTAATTCACTTTAAATGTCGATACTAGGCTTATCATCGGTTTTTGCACTTTTAACCGTGCATTTAGTTTTTTGTAAAATAAGATGCAAGAATTATGGATTTTATTATCATTTATTTAATAGTATCAAGAGAAAATGTATTAAGTATATTATTACTAATTAGTGAAAATTTAGTTTTATAACAGGAAGAAAAGATATGCCTCTAGATAATTTGCATTATTTGCTGCAAAATATTAGCTATTACGAGTAGTCAAAAAAGTTTCACTTTATCTGTGAGTTTATGTGGTGGTGGGGGAGGGGTTAGTTTTTCTTATGATTTTTTTATTTCTATTATTTCTTAGGCGCAAATTACCGTCTACTGATTAAAACTGAGAAAAATATGATTTTTTACAGTCTCGTCAGGTCAAATTAAAATCCGTTTTGGGTATATGGCTCATACCCTTTTTAGAAATATCGATATGATGAAAGAAAAAATATTTTAGTCTCCACAAATTTTGCTCCCTTCAATAACACGACAAAGTGTTTTGTCTCCAAAATTTTGATACATATCGATTTTTAATTCAATTACTTTAATATTATTTTAGGTTATTTACTTGTTTGAAAATAAACTTATATATTTTTCAGAATTTATTTTTTATCACAACGCGACTCTGAAAAATATGATTTTACTCACCAGCATTGTTTTCACTCGATTATTTAAATACTTTATTAACTTGTTTAAAATCTACATTAATAATTATATTGATAATGTATTATGTTTGATTTCGTATATTTACCGGCCCTTGATTTAAGTGGGGAGGGGGCGAAGGTTATTTTCAATATATTTTTTAAATTTTTGTTACTTCTTAGGCGCACGTGGCCACCTACTCAATAAAACCGACAGAAATATGGTTCTTTATAGTCTCGGGAGGTTATAAAGAATCATATAATTCAGTTTAAGGTTTTATTGAATAATAAAGTCAGTATTTTGATACAAGGCTGGCGCGCCAGTCAATAGTAAAGCATGACACATGCAATGAATAAATATGCTTCACAGAGTATTTTGTATAAAGATTCAGGTACCGATGATGGAACTGATACAATGGCAGACGGAGAGATCCGGGGATCGAAATTATCCAATTTCATGTTTTTTTACTACTATGTCACATTTGGGAACAACTTTTTTTGTTATAAATCTCGTGATTTTATTTGGTAAACCACAACGTGGTCGCTTTGATATCTTTTCATTTTTAAAGATGTACCTTAATATTTTTATTAAATTTGTAATCTTAAAATTTTAAACGATGTTTGTTATTTTTTTATTTATTATTTTAGTTTGAATCTTCTGCAAAGTAACACGGTGACAACCTTTGTGCTTTGAAGATCGCGTTTGATTTGTACCATTTTATTTGTTATAAACCATAAATAAAAATATTGGTGACCAAAAAAATTTATATTGAATATTGTTTAAGGAAAGTAGGAAAATTTAGATTATTTTATTACTTAAAATTGCCCTGGTATTTTCTACATTTTCCTTGTAAAGAGAGTCATTTATATGTATTTGTTTTATATGTTTATATTAAGTTACTGTTTATCAAATTTTTCTCCGGGATTGAACGCAGTACATTTTGTAAGTATTCTAATAGACGAAAAAACGAGCCAAGTGTGAGTCTAACTCGCACATCGTTTTCGTACCTCGTTTTAAGTGAAATTAATTTTATTAAGTTAATGTTAATATAGCTTTCCTGGCGCAATAAATATTTATTAATGCCTGATTTAATTAAGTGGAGGTATATGTTTATAATCGTGAATATCTCAAAAATGTGAAATCTACAATCATCATTACAGTTTTCCTGCAAACTTTTTATAAGCCTCTAAAATCCTGAGTCTTCATAAATTTAGGTTAAATAGTTGCGGAGATAAGGTGGGTTGCACATTTCCTGCATATCATTGAGTATCCCTGTGAAGGTATAATAAGTAAAATTATGAGTAAAATATACTTGATAAAACCATGTATGGAATTTAAGAATCGTTTTCTCTGGTATTTTATCTTAAGTATAGATATATGTGATGGCTAACATGTTATAATACTATTCGAAACTTAAAATTTCAACATGAAGCCGAGTCTGAGAAAAACGGCTGTGACGGATGGACAAACAGACACATGAGTGATCTATAAGGGTTCTGTTTTTCCTTTTGAGATATAGAGTTCTCAAAATCTTGAATCAGTTTTTCTTCGTAAATATATCGCTTGTTTTAATATCTTGGTATATTTTCTACTAATTTTTTATAAGTTACGTTTGCGTTTCTAAAGTCATTTGAATTTTAATCTGAAAAGCTTGGACAGTTTCAGAAACTTTTTATTTATCAATTCCTGAAACGACGCATCCTATTTTGATTATGTGCCATTAAGTTGAATTTCAAGTTTCTTAAGAAATACTATTTCAAAAATGAAGGTAATCTGGACTTTAAGCTAAATTTCAGCTATTTTTAAACGAAACTTCACTCAAATTGGTTAAACGGTTTTCACGTTATACCGTAACAAACAGACAGACAAATAAATAGGAAGACGAGTACTTAAAAACAAATTGTGATGCCAAACACACCTTTGACAATAAATTATTGGAAAAGGTTTAATAAACAAACTTACTCTCAAAGTTTTTTGAACTAACTATATATTTCCATGTGTAAAACAATCTAGAAATATTTTATGCATGGAAGTATATAGTTGTAAAAAGAATGTATCTATTATTCAAACAGCTGATTCTGTGCTCCGAACTGAATAGAAAAGGTTAGGAACTATACGAAAATGTTTAACAGTTTCCGAAAAGAAAATCGCTCTTAAAATTACAATTTTAACAAAGAAGATTTATATTTCTGAAGGAAATGTATTTCCAATATCTTCAATTAATCAGACTCAACAAATCTTGTATAGAATCACTTGCATGAAAGATAGACACGTTCTCTGTTACAAATTGTGTACTTACTTGTATATACAGTGTGTAACCCAGAACATGTCTGTTATTAAAATGGATGATTCTGTGCTTCAAATTGAACAGAAAATGTTAAGAACTATACAAAAATTTTTAACCGTTTTCGAAAAGAAAATCACTTAAAATTACAATTTTAACAAAGAAGATTTCTATTTTTTTATTAAATATATTTCCAATATGTTCAATTTGAGAGACTCAACGAATCATCAATCATCAGAATCACTTACATGAACGATAGACACATTCTTTTTTATGCATTGTGTACATATATACAATATGTCATCCGTGTCTCTTATTCACATTGGTGACTCTGAGCATTAAACTAAGTAGAAAAAATTAAGGATTTCTAGAACAATCCTCAAGTTACTCTGAAAAAAATGCCAAATTTGGGATTCCAATAAAAAAGAACTACTTTTTTACAGAAACATGCTAAAAATAAATTCGGTTTGATACACAGAATTACTTGCATAATTAGTTATTAACAATTTATTAATAGTCCATTAATAGCTCATCATTACTGGCACATGTTTTTATTAGTCTGTATAATATGTGGTTTAGAACAGAAATCGCGAAAATATAAATTTGATGAAAGCGTTCAATTAGTATCGTAGCTGGTGTTTACTAGTTTGCGTACTAAATGAAAAAGTGCCTTAACTCAAAATAAGGATCGAAAACTATACTACGATAAATAAGGGCCGAAAAATATAGCAATACAAAATATATATTCTAGAAGTTTTATCAATGAAAGTCCAGGTTAATTATTAATGTAATGATTTGTAGTATGAAAATTATCATGAAAAATAAAAAATCGTTACTATAAAATAACTCTCTCAATTTCAAGAAATGTCTTTTTTTGATGTATCATTATATTTTTAAGTGTGCGATTTATACTGTGTATATACTACACATATATGTAATGAAACTTGCCAGTTGCCTGTCCCATCTTTGTTGAGACAAAAAGAACCATGCTGTATTTCATTTTGTTCACTTTTTTTGCAATTTACTAAAAACTTTGAAATAGATTTTCCTCTATATTAGAGTATATATGCAATTATTTTATATGGGAGTCCACTTTTATATACTTCGAAATCCCCAAACAATTTCACACGTTTTATCACAATTTTAACAATATTATTCCAGAAACATAATCGTATAAATGTAAAATCTTGTAACAATACCAAAATCAGTTAGCACAGCATGATTAATTTGGTGTTACCATTACCATATAATATTTTTACGAATAAGAGACATTTCAATTAATTCCAATAAATGAATAATAATGGAGTTGATCAATAAAATGCACATTAAAATTTTAAATTAATTGTAGTGATTAATTCACTATAATTAATTTATAACAATTAATAAGGGAATTAATCAATAAAACATATAATAAAATAGACCAACCAATTTAAGTTATTAAAAAACGTTGAATTATTTTAAATATAAGCATAATACTACACTAAATACACTTTTTAACAAGCAGAAGTTACCTGTCTCCGTCAATCTCAATAAGTTTATTTTTAAATGATGAAGTTGAGGACCCAAAGAAATCTACAGCTGAAGGAAGATTATTCAGGGTACGCCTTATTCTATTTACGGGAGCAAAAAATCCTAAATTCATGCGACACTCTGATACAAATAAAGGACGATATATATGCGGTCTATTGTTATTACATGGAGTGTTAAATTCAAAGTGCTGGAGAAGTGGACTTCTGTCAATTGTATTGTGAATAAGATTATGGAGGAATATGCAGTCAGTGCGTTTTCGTCTTTGAACTAAAGTGTTTAATTTAAAATATAAAAGACGCTCTTCGTACGTGAGTAATATTTTGTTCAAACCAGCTTTGAAGGTGAGGTGGTACAAAAATATCTTTTGAACCCTTTCGATGAGTTTAGAGTATTTCTTAAAAATTAGGTTCCATACCACACATCCGTATTCGAGGTGACTACACACAAGTAAATTGTACAGAGACATCAATGTTTGAACGTTTTTAAAATCCTTGCTTGCCCTCAAAACAAAACCCAACATCTTTGCAGCTTTACTAGTAACGTGGTCCACGTGTTTGTAAAATTTTAAATTATTGTCTACAATTATTCCTAGATCCTTGCTGTTATTATGTTGAACAAGTTTTACATTGTCGATGGCGTACTGACTTTTAAAAGTTTGGGAGCGAATGGAAAATTTTATGTAGGAACATTTATTAGGATTTAGGTGCATTTTGTTCCTCGAGCACTATACTGACAAAATGTCGAGATCTTTTTGGAGTTAAGCAATATCTAAATCGTTTACTATTATTTTGTAAATATTGAGATCATCTGCGAACATAAGATGCTCGGTATGAAGCAGTTCTTTGCTTAAGTCGTTTATAGAAATGCCGAATAATTGTGGCCCGAGGTGAAAGCCCTATGGTACGCCAGATTCTGATTCACGTTCACTAGATGAAACCCATTAATTACAACGCGATACTTTCTGTTTGTATGATTGGAACCATTTCAGCAAGTGACCATGTATACCGTAACATTGCAATTTGTACATCAAAATAGCATGGTTTACTTTATGAAAGGCCTTGCTAAAATAGTCGATGCGGTCTATACGTTAGCAATTTTCCAGCATTTTGGAAAGTTAATTGTCCGTAGTCACATTAAATATGGAATTCAGCAGAGTTGCCAGTGTGTGGGCACAATTCTTTATAAAGATGCCAGGTATTTGATCAGGACCTGGTCCTTTCTGTACGTCCAAATTTAGAAGGGTTTTAAGAGTCTCTTTCCGAGAAATGCTAACTTTGCCTATCGTGTTGGCTGAAAAAATTTCGGCCATTTTACGTTTATTGATGTCATCGTCTGCGCTCCAGCTGTAAAGATAACTAAAAAAATCGGCAAAAAGGTTAGCAATGGAAAGACCCGTCGAAGCAGTTTGCTCCATGTAGCTCACCTCGGATGGAATATTGCCAGAACTTTTTCGTTTAGATTTTGCTTATGACCAGAAGAATTTTGAATTATTAATGATTTTACTCTCAACATTACTTAAGTAGATTTTATAACAATTTTTTATGCATTGTTTAGAGCGAGATCTTAACATGTTGAAGGTTAACTTATCCATTGGATTACCGTATTTTTTGTATTTTTTATGAAATTTGTCCTTTTCTGCTCTAAATTTTCTCAGACTTAATGAATACCATGACGAATATTTCATAGATTTTTTGTTTTTTTAGGAACGTAATCAGATTTATATTTAAAGAGCACTCTATAAAATCTATTTAATGCACTGTTAATATTATTATTCAGATCTAAAATTTCATACCAATCCACTTTATTTAAATTTTCGTTAATTTTAAGATAATCCGCTTTTTGGTAGTTAAACGTTGATCTAACGCAGTTCCCCAATAAGTTTTTCACTTCGTAACGGATTGAAATGTCCAAAGCCGGATGATAATCATCTAATTTACTAAGGGGTCGTTCGAAACAACAGATACATATTGAGGTGGAATTACTCAAAACCAGATCTAGAATTCTATTGTTTACGTTATCAATATAGTTTAAATTAATATGATCTAGTAATAACTTAGTAAATAAGGAATATTTGTAACCTCTTGGCAAGGTGAAATAATTTTTTGTGCGCCAATCTATTTCAGGAACGTTAAAATCCCCAAGTACCAAAAAAATCCCCTACTATCTGAATTTGGATTGGTGATGCAAGCATTATCTAAATTTGAAAGAAAACTCTCAAGCAACTTCAGGGATGGAGCAATACAAACCCCACAAATGTTGAAAAAGTTTGTGCAATATTTATAAAAAAGTGAAATATTTATAAAAAAGTACCAGTAAATTTAATTATCAACTATTATATTTCACTCATATGTTGGTACCACATTCAGGAAAAAATAAATCCTATTTGTACTTTTTAAATTTTACGTAATTTGTACTTTTTCCTCTAACGCACGCCCGCGCACACGCACGCACGCACGCACAGACACACACACACACACACACACACACATATATATATATATATATATATATATATATATATACAGAGCAGAGCTTGAATTCATGAAGCTGTAGAAAAAAAATAGAATTACAGATAATGACTACGACCTTGTAATGACGATATTTTCGTTTCGTAATACCATCATAAACACACTATTATTCAAACTCCATGCACTTTGAATTAAAAGTGGCGAAAAGGCCCAAATCTGTTACTTGGTTACGTTGCCAAACGGTACGGCGGCAAAGCTTAAATTACGTTCAATAACATTAAGTAAAAGCTGTGAATACAAAGTGAAATTGTATTTGCATGTGAAAAAAACACTCATTACTGAATAAAATTGTTCTTTTCAGTTAACGTAAGTTACATAATTGGAAGCACTTACCGAGAAAATATTAGTTATATAAGAATGCTTCATTTGTGGACTGAACGCCGTTAATGGTCACTTCATTAAAGCACTTAATGTTATTTATTTGATAAGCGATATTATCAGATTTCGTAAATCATTTGACAATTTCCAGCAATAAATATTAAACTATATTAAATACGAATTTTTTATTTCAGAGAAAGTAAGTTAAACTGTGTATGAAAAATTTTATTATTGTAGTCTTCTTTTTTGTTAAATATATGCTTCAAATCTGAAACGAGAACTGTACTTGAATATGGTGAAATAAAAAGGTGACTTTATTTGTACAAGTCTAAGTAAAAGAAGGAAAGGAAGTAAGGAAAGGAATTTATTTAACGTGACACGTCAACGTAAGATAGAGCTAGTAATATTCTTTAAGCCGTCGATCACCGTACCCAGTGGACGTTCCGGAGCTCTATGGCTATGAGCTTTGCGACTTAATGGCCACATCTTGCTCAGGACGGCCCCTCAAAGGCAGACATCGAACAGTACATGTCGAGGCTATGTTGTTTTTAATAGTAGCTTATTGTTTAATTGTCGAGCATGGTTGTAAAGATACATATTTTTAAATGATTTCTTGTTATTTGATTATATACTGGTGTAGGTTTTTACATGCTGCTACAAATGGGCAAATACGGCTTCGTAATAAAAATATAAATAAATATAAATTTAAATAAATGATACGAGATTTTGGTAAAAATATTACATCTCGTGGTCCCAGGTTAAATTTGTTATATTTAATTTCTAGCTTATATGGTCTACTTGGTTAGAAAAATCTACAGACGTTTTAGATATCAAAATTAGTTGTCATTTATTTGACCTGAGGAATTAATTTATCTACATTCCTACATATACTGGTACAATAACACTTTTTTTCGCTCCTCTATTCCGCTAAGTTTAGCACAAGATATTTTTTTTTATTTTGTAGATACATAATATCGATAATATATGTCAAGACAAGATCTGGTAGAAATAAAGGAGATCAGAGTATACTCTAGCCTTTCATGTATTTTTAACAATGTAAATGGTCCCTGCCCCATTACTGTTTTCCATAGAAAAATATTGTATTAAATAATTTCATTCTAATTCGGTTTTAAGTTAGGATTTTGTCACTCATATAGGTTTATGTGATAGATTAAAATAATTTTATCTGTCACGTTCTAGAAACATCGCAAGAATTTTTATTGCCGTGTTTTCTTTACCAATGCTGTTATTTATTATTCATTATTAATTATATAATGATGGTATATAACTTTTATTTCTTAGTTTAAATGTCTTAAGCCACTTTACGCATAAATCGAAAGCTTTGGAAAATTAGCTAATTTCGTCGATTCAGAATAATCTAATAAAAATGGGTGCAAAATCGTCACAATTCAAGGAAAACAAATAGTAAATTTAAAAATATCAGTAGGTCGTGTAACATAAAAATTCCACAATCGCATTACAGAACCGGTATAGTCTAAATACAGGACAAATAATTACCTAACAAGTAAATCTGTAAATCCATAAAGAAATTCTTATTTACTAATTATATGTTATTACCCGTATGAATGAATAACGTAGCAAAACATAAGTTTCTAGTAGAACAAAAAAAATGGTTAATGGTTTCCACATCGAAGCTAATATCAAAACCATTTCCCATACTGAACTATTAAGTACGAAAGAATTGAGCAAATATACAAATATACAAAGAGTAATTGGTTCGTGACTACTTTCCTAGTTAGACCATCCCAGTGACTACTTTCCTAGTTATAACTTACGATTAAACTATGACTACGACATTTTCTATAAATTCGTATGCAAATATAAATGTAATTGTAATATTAAGTTTTACGTATTTCCTAAAGTGGCTTACATGGTGCAGGTGTGTACGATCCCTGCCAATGCGGTTCGTCATTCTATCCTGGCGCAGCGACCGGCGCGTGCCGTATCAAGAGTTCGCGAATGCCCTATGCCCTTCCGTCAATTTCAGGTCAACCACTTCCAAAGGTCTCGGCGCCTGTTCGCACTGGGAACAACCTCCTGACGCTGATAGCTATTTGGAAGTGGAAATTTGGTGTAAATGGCCACTATAACTGAAAATTATTTTAAATAACATTGGTTATTATATTTAGACAAAGAATGGAGAAATAACGAAGTTGAATTTGATTTTTTATAAAATTAAATCAAATTTCTCAGGAAAAAAATTTATAAAATTAGAAGATTAGGAAGAGAATTTAAACTGTTTATATCAGTAGATAATTTTCCAAGCTAAATACGCCATGGACATAAAATCCATAGGGTACTATGTCTCACCGGAATTTTTTGGAAAAAAATAAACATATCAATGATATTGAAAAATTAAAATGAACTATTAATGTCATTTGTTTTCTCTAGCCATATTTCTTCCCGAAGTTAATTCTATGGTGTTTTAAAAATATGTGACGCTATTCTAAAACCATTTATAAGTTAAATTATATAAATATTCTTATAATGACGTCTTTTCTTAAAAAATAAGTGAAAATAAATTTCAAACAATGCAAATGACCACAGAAAGAAAATTTTACGCAATAGATGTGATATAATTTTGGAATAATTATAAAAAAATTATGTGTGACAACATTGTCAATCTGTTGCATAATGCGATTTTTTCTCCACAAATTCCTGTTAGTTTTGAAAATAATTATTTTTATTACAGTAAGTCTTGGTATATCGCCGTCATTTAAGTTAGACAAATGCCCATATTCCCTGTAGCACCTACGCGTTACGTAAGAAAGTTGAGATTTTTGCTGTTTTAATTTATTCTATACTTTTGGTGTGCAGTTATACGTAAAATTTCCATGTATCAGTTTTACATACAACATGTTTAAATAAGACATGCAGGAAATTTAGAAGAGATTGAATGTTAGAAGGTGTCCATATGATGATAATACTCAGGACAACACCGTTTCCTATTATCCCAACAGAGCGAACTGTAGCTGAAGACAAAGTTTCTGCGTCGTGCTGTATCCAACCCGCCGGGAAAAATAATTTTTATAAAGTGTTCCTTGATATTATGGAATGTTTAATAATTAAAAATAATGAAAAAAAAATGTAACAAAAAATCGTAGTAATCAGATATAACAAAAAATCGGAGCGGTTTGGGATAACTTATCAATTCTTGCCAGATCAAAAGTTAAGAGTGAAAACGCACTACCGAAGAAAAGGATAGAACATACGACTGAACGCCTTGACGAATATGGGAAACATTATTCGGCCGCGTGCATTTTTAGTGGATGGAAATTCTGCCTCCAACCTTATCCGATAAAATTCAATTGTCGTTGGCTGCCTACTCACCATCCAAAATAGTCGTCCATCTGTATGTCCGTGATTACAGATATGCGATGTATGAAGTCCAATCGTAAAGTTATGAAAGTGAACATTGTTTAATATTCGTGTATCGATTATGCTTGTGACGATATGACGGAAAACTTTACATAAAATAAAATAATAATATACTAATGCACACCGATAAATAAGTTGCTGAACACTGGGCTGAGTAACTTTGTAATAATTGTAGGACGCGAACTCCGAAATCGAAACTTAATCAATTTTCGTAAATTTATTTGCTCTATTATGATTGACGATGACTTCTATTTAGATGAGCAAATAACCTCACACGGTAAGAGTATAGGCGGAGACATTTTTGGAAATCCTGCATACATATATTTATGTTGTTCTTGTTGTCGTATCCACATGAAATGAAAGATTTCATATGGAAAATTGGTTGATGAGCGGCCGTGAATCGAACCCGGATCCCCGCAGTGTGCCGCGCACTCAACGGCCGTATGTCTTGCGTTCAACCCAACACACAACGGTGACGACACATATATTTATGACAAATATTAATAAAATTGTCACGTAAAACTTAGTTCTAAGAAGGGCTTTACTGTAGCAATCAAAAAATGTTATTTGAGAGTATCTCATAAGCATCTTTAGACTTTGTAAGCTTCAAAATGTTAGGCACCTGCACTTTTCTTAGCAATTGAAAAATGTGGGGATTTACGGCTCTCTCTTTTAGCTACACTGGATAGCGACGATATACAATCATACAATAAATTAAACTCGGGTGGTACAATTTTTTTTCTAATTTGGCGGGATTCATCGATTAGTGAAATGATGCACATCAGGTAGAAATAAATGAATAGGAATGTAAATTGCTTAACAATGGAGATGACAAAACATTCTAACAAAATGCAAGTTTCATTAACAATTATAAAAAATAATCAATATCGGTCGCTTTTTTTATGTGTTACCATTGCCAAAAAAGAATAAAAAATCAACTTACAAATAAAATTAACATCCATTATGTGTAATCAAAATGAATGTCTTTTCGCTTTTGACTACTTTTACGGGGTTTTTTGAACAACTTGTCGAGGCTGCGAATTTCGTGTTTTAGTATGTTACATTTTTGTATGGAGGTTATATTGCAATAAAACCTGCACTTCGTTCTATCTTGCTGTTTCAAACAGTTCTATAGGAAAAACATTCATAATTGTTCGATTGTCGATTTAAATAAATATGTTCGGTGGTGATCTTTACGTTTTCTTTACACAAAAATGTTATTTTTATCCTTATAATCACTCTAAAAAGTTTTGCCTGTCTTCTTTATGGAGTGAAAGCCAGTGACCACTAGACATAATCATAATCATTTCCAAAAAGTTCATGTCTTTACGTGTTTTGTGGTGTAGTTAGTGAAATGGTTTTCAAGATACGAGTATATTAGATACTGAAGATACAAAGCAATGGCGATATGACTAAATAGGAATAATATTATATTAGTAAGCCTGTCAAGTCTGTCAAATATGTCCAGTTTTCTAACTTCCGCCAGATAACTTGAAAAATCATAAAATTATCATATGGTATTCAATACTATTGTATTCAATACTATTGTGCGCGAGAGCGCATTACGCGTTTTAATAAGTGTTGTATAGAGAAAGAGGCGATACTCGCTGTTACAATATGAATTATGAAGACAGTAATGATGACCTTTATATATAATACGTGAAGTGCAAATCAGTTTCCTTTTATTACTGTGATGAGGCAATTGAATAAAGTCGCCTTACAGGTTCATTTAGCAAAAGGAAAAAAAATTGGTTCAACGTTATGTTTAGAAATGCCCCTGATGATAATAATATGAGCCGAAAGTATGCATTACCAGTTTTTCACTCGAGGTATTGTTCGCGTGGGTTTTTAATTGAAATTATAGGATTTGTTTCTAACCCAATAATACCATCGCGACATTTGTCTATAAATAATATTAAATTCTTGATGTGTTCACGTTGTACCGTCTACTGATATGTTTAAATATAAATGTAGCACTGAATAAAATAATAGTTTCATCCTACGGTAATCATGTTATTCCTCTCGTCAAAAGCAATTAATATGTTTGTTTTGATTATTAACTTTTTTCAAGTTTGAAGAAAATCTGTCGCCCGTTTCTAAAATCGTAAATCTGCCTGTCTTTAGTTTGGGTTATTAACTTTTTCAAAGTTGAAAAAAATTTGTCGCGCCGTTTTGTAAAATCTGTCGCGTAAACTTTATAATGTCGTTAAGAGTGTTATTTTAGACCATCATTTAGACAAGAAACTTGTAAATCTGTGTTTTCGTACTTTTATCTTGAAAATTTTGGAAGTAGGGGAGGGAGGAAAAGGATATGTTTTTGTAGTATTTTTTAGAAATACTAAAAATAAATCCAGAATCATAATTCCGCAAGTAATGAGGAAATTCGTAGGCTATTAAGTTTGCTGACATAGTTGATAAGATTTGCAGGCTCAAGTAACAATCGACGAAAACGCAGAATCGCTGATCGTTGGCGAAGAAAGATCATCGAAGTGCGACATGCTTAAAGATACAGAACGAAATAATCTACGCTCAACAGAGAGGTGATCTGGTAAAGATTGCAGGAAGACGTTGGATGTAAATGGCACTGGGTCGATCTTTATGTTAATCTAGGGGGTGGTCTATGTTCAGCAGTGAACCTCTTCCCATTGACGATGAAAAACATATTTAAAAATAAGGCTTGTCACCGTAATATCCTTTTTACTTCGTTCATTACCTGATACTTGTGAAAATCCAGTTATTCAAGATTTATGACCACGAAACCGTTTCCACCGACTATACTACAACAGCTAAAAAAATATGAGCTTTTTTGAAATTATTAACCCTGGCAGTCATTGGATCTTAATCTCTTAATATCAGTCTTTCTGATGAAGCCTTTGGATATGCGAGAAAAAAATATTAACTCCAATAAATGAATTCTCTGTTGAATAAAGCTTTTGCTGTATATTTTAATTTTGGACGTGACAATTGTATTCGACATCAAAAGAAAATATTTTCTGAAAACGTATTTTGTATTAATAGTGGTTACAGACTATTTCCATGCCAAATCGGTAAGTTCTGACGATGTGATTGCACAAGAAATATCCATAAATAAATCAAGTATATATGAATCACAATTTCCGAAACTATGGAAATGTCGTGCGTATTTTAAATGTTCATTAATATTTCACCCCAGGATGATTAATTATAATGTTACGAACTCTTGCTAAATAATACGTATACCAATAATAAAGTACTTAAATTATTAGTAATGGGATCATGGACAAGTAAAATTAATTAACTATTCATCTAAAAACCAATAAAAGGGCACTTTACCGGTTCCATCAAACGGAACTTAATTATTTCATTTTTGTTTACAATTAACTAAAACAATTTTCCGCGGCAGGTACGCCAAACATGAATAACGTGGCGCTCGTAAAAGCGTCTTAATCATTTAAGATCGTGATCATATTTCACTGGGAGAACATTAAGCGATAACTCATTACTCTTACAAGTTTGCTCTCAATTCATTAATTAGCTCCTTCGACGCGCGCCCGTCATTAAACTAGATTTAATGTGTTGCTTGAAACTTAGTATCAAAGCGAATGTCGCCAAATTAATTTAAAGTTAATGAAAGGCAAACGTTACGTTATTAGTGGTGGCTTGCTTTAATTATTTTGAGGTCACGTGTGTTAAAATTTTAATTGTGTCCTGTGTACAGTGAAATTGTGTTTCGTAAATGTCATGTTGGGGAGGCAAACTGAAATGAATAGTATGTTCAAGCTTTTTCTAAAACGGGACTTGCGTCCTTTGCGGAAGTCTATGGCCTGATTTTAAAATTACAGAATATGTAAAGACTAAGTCAAACACAAATATTTTGCAGTAGATCAATTATCTCATCTGGAACTATAACATAAATTATTAAGAAAGAATAAAACATCCTATCGTATCGACGGTAGTTGTATCTCAGTGAAACTTAATTTATCTTACTGTATTCAACTAACGTATTAATAGTTATAGGTTCTAATAAATAAAACTTTAATTGTGACATTTATTTAATGAGTGAACATTTTTAAATAATCGATACCATTGGCGGTTATCCCTTTTTCGGGATTTTCCTCTCTGATAGTTTTGTAATAAATCTACCAACCTACAAATAATCTTAAATTTATTAACAACAAAAGTTAAGTACAGCAATGATTCATTCTCTAGCACTGATTTAAAAAATTATCTATAGATTATGGTACAAAAAAATAGTACCTGCCATCATCGTAAATGTTAGGTTTGGAGAATGTGGTTTGCTCATAAATTTTCTCAAAGAGTTTCTGATCTTGTTTAAACTAAATTACATTAGATGTTATTAAAACGTTTTTTTATTTGAGTCTACCCATGATCGACATTACAGTATTTTTGGTTACTTCACAGATCTTATATAGAACATTAGGTATCACCTGTAATTATTTCGCCATATCAAGCTGGTGGCAATTTTTTTCCAAATTTCAACGTACGGCTGTAGCCAAAATGAAAAGCAAGTGTGAATTATTTAGTCTGAATGTGTTTTTAGTTTAGAAACAAGAAAAGCGTTAAATATATGCTTAAATATAATTAAGATCGTAAAATTCTCAGAAACACAAGTCGAGAATTCGAAATACAGTCTCAGTCTCAGTAATATGATTTTGGAAATGAGGCGCAGTTTTTTATAATCACACCGAAGTTCTGAACTTAAGCAAAGACCAGCTCATATATAATCAAACCTAATAAGGACTTGAAACGGGAAGAACTCATTAGTTCTGCGTACATAAAAATGAATCTAATTATTGATACTTTATTTCAAGATCGATTCAATGTCCTGCTGAAACTACTCGCAATAATTACTAGAGTAGTAACGACTCTGAAATAATTTTAAATAATCAGCAGTAACAAAAATTAATAGTGTCCTATAACGTACCTCCAAGTTTTATTACAAATCACTTTGGAACTTTATCCCAGACTCAAAATGAGGCATCGCGTAAATGGAATTAATTTAAACGTAACACAATTACGGTCTAAACCTAACTAAACAAAACTTTACGCAGCAAATGTAGAAAAATTTTTCAAATTACAACTTAAAATAATAATCTTTCCAATCGGAGTTATTAAAAAACTTAACCATATCAACGGCATTAACGCTGTGATCGTCTTTCTCTACTACATGGACGCGACTTGCTATTAATTTTCTAGTACATTGAAGTGCAGTTTTTTATCTTTCCCTCCGAAAATACTTTTCCAATTACAGGCAAAAACAACAGGTCAACAGGCACCATCTATGGATGAATAAGAATAGTGTGCAATTTATCCATCTTCAATATGATCAGTTCGTTTTAGCCTTACGCATTTTATTTAACTTTATCCACAGAAGTTAAGACTACTTGATAACACGACTTGTACATACGTACGTACATACACACATACACACTGAGATGTGATCCGTGCTCATACGCTAACATTTATTCCTTTACTTTTATTAACCTTCTTCTGCTAATGCTATACTATTATTATTTTGCTGAAAGTGCAAAGAGATTATAAATTCAGCATATATGTGTCTCTTTTAGGTACAGAAACGATGGTAAATGTACTGAAGAATTAACTGAAAATATATAATATATAGTCAGATTTTAAAAAAGCGGAAGGCTTTTTCATTTTCTTTAAACACCATCTAAATATAAAAGTTTAATTATCTATGGTCTGAGGATATTTCTTTTCAATGTAAATAACAACAGATTGGAAATAGAAAATGGAAGTCTTTTCACGCTCATTGAGTACTATTAGTTGACATTTATTAATTGGCAGTTGATTGATTTCACGACGCGTTAAGCGAAGCAGTAACAAACTACTTTCTTCATGATTGATGACTTGCCTTGACAATAGACATGGTTATTTAGCAATACCCATTTTGATTGAAAATTCGTCTAATTATTCATCATAATATTTTCCCAATTCGGCGATCTGATTCTATTCTGTATGTCATTTTTCTGATATCAATTTTCAATATGTTGCATGTGGTTAAAGTTTCATATCAAAACGGTTCAAACGAAGGCTAGTTGTTATAACTAAGCTCTCTGTGCGTGCGCCTTCAGCAATGTCTAGCAATATGTTTAAAATTTGTATATGCTACGAGAAGAGACGCACTCTTGAACTCAAAATTGAAAACTATGTTTAAAATGTTTTTCATTTAATTCCAAAAAAGCTTTTATACTTATGAATATGGATCACAAAATAAAGGTAGAATTAAAAACAGTTTAGGGCCAATGGAATATCATTTTTTTTGTTTCTTTAAATTAAAAAAATATTGAATATATTTGGCGTTAATTTTGTAGAAATTCATTATTCACAATTAAATGAAACTACGTGATGTAGTATTATTTCTACTTTCTTTAATTTCTTTACCACGACATAGGTTTCGTTGTATTACAACATCTTCAGGTGGAATATTAGCAAAGATCTAGATTAGATATCATTGCTAATATCCCACCTGAAGATGTTGTAATACAACGAAACCTAGCTCGCGGTAAAGAAATTAAAGAAAGTAGAAATAATACTACATCACGTAGTTTCATTTAATCGTTAAAATATTTTCTTAAAAAAGAAAGTTCCTGAACAAATTTTGTGCGTGATTATATGAATAAAGGAAATCGATATAAGAAGTATTCTTACTATGGCGACACGGCCCTCAATTGGCAACTGAATATAAAATTTATACCTTTCTTCACCCTATCATTTTTGCTTACTTACTTTGTTGATTTGTTTTAAATATCTTCGTGTTTATGTTAACATATTCAGTGTTAAGTATTTAGGTAACATTAAATATTGGTTATGCAGAGTTAATTAAATGTTTATTATGGTAATTAAGTCAAAAAATACTACAGTTTATAAAACGCAAGAACTTAGTTTGCGTGGAAGATATTCGCAAGGGGAAACTTTTTTTTTGTATGCATCGTTTTTAAAATATATTTTGTCATTGGAAAATCAGTAAACCGGAAATTTGTTATCGAATGTAAAGTATAAAGTTAATTCCAACTAAGTTAACTCCAAAAGTGTCTGCATGTGTTTTATTTATTTAATTTTTATTGAAAAATAACGATAAGAATGAACCATAACATGACCTAAATTAGAACATTTTAGCAGTACATTTTAACAACATCAATTACCCTAATATTTAGCCACCTGATCTGTATTTCTTATCCATAGTCGGCTTTTTGCTTATAATGTGTGTGTGTGTGTGTGTATATATATACATATATATATATATATATATATATATATATATATATATATATATATATATATATATGTGTGTGTGTTCCACTTACGTAAGTCAAACTAAATTCGTATACCTTTCTTATGGTTTTTAGTTACAGTCGAGTATATAATTTCATTAAAATCGTGGAAAATTTTACAAAACTATTATTTTAAATTCCTTAATTTAGTCCTTAAATTAGTGGCATCACAGTATCGCAAACAGTGAACATATTACAGTTCCTTGATATTTACAATATTGATACTTAGAATTATTGTCACCAATATTTACCGAGTTTGTTGCAGAGTGAATGTTAAATACTTCATAAGAATGATGTCAACAAACGGAAATTAAAAGATACGAAACCTTTCAAAAATTTTACTTAGATATTGAAAAAATCGCAACTCTAAAGTAGCTAGTTAAATTGACTGCATGAATGAGCCATTACATGGAGACGATCTTTAAGAACAAAATCGGTTGGGATTAATAAAACTAAATAAAGATATTCTGAAATACTATCAACTTCACAGTACTTCATCTAGTAATATTTACTTCACAGTACTTCGTCTGCTTCAAAAAATGCTTACTATCTAATATCAAACAAATCTCTTAACTATGGGTGGAACTCGCGCTACGAGGATGCAATGTACGCTTATATAAACCCCTGAAGATATATAATGTCTATTAAACTATTTACAAATATTAATATTAGTTTTATATAGCAAATGTATTGTCTAGTATATATATTATATATATTTGGGGCTGGGAAGAGGAATAATTTTTTGTTAACAATTTCAGTTATTTCTTCAGAACTCTTTGAAAACAGTCTCAAGTCAACAAACCTCATTTTGGAGCCCTTCTAAATTTTCCTTATAATTGATGCCGTGGAAGATGCATTAAATTAAAAAAAAAGTTCCATTATTTTTTCCCTATCTTCAAATTTTTATATACATGGTTTTAACTTTTAAATGAAATAAATATGAGTTAAAATACTTTACTATAGTGTAAAATTTCCAGTTTGTATATCAAATTATTTCTGAGAAAAACGGTTATGATGTACACAAATGCAAATCACTACTTAAGAATCGTTTGATTTATCAAGATGAAATAAAATAAATTGATAATTTATGTCAATGTTTATTAGACTGATCGTGTCGCGGATAAGTCAGTAAATTATTTTTGAGCTGGTGAAACATACGTTTAACTGAATTTATTTGTAACATTTGAGTTAGTCATCATCCTTGTACAACTACGAATGGCCGAATTTACAGTTACTGTGAAACCCTGACCTAGGAAGAGGCTTTGGGCTTCGTGACTTGTATGAAAAACGAATAAGTGAATATTGGAATGCTGGTAGTAGGTAATCTATTCAACATTTATATATACATATATATATATATATATATATATATATATATACATATTGGTAGTTCGCGCAATTCTATGGAATCACATATCTAATTTAAAAAATGTATTTGTGATATAAATCTCAAACTTTGCAGAAAACTAAAAGCTATGTACTATCAACTGTAATTCAGAGAGATAGAGCAATAACATGAAATGTAACTGATGGTGAGGAACACTTCTTAAACAGGGCAAAGTAGAAGAAGATTGGCTTATTTGGCTTTATTGACAGAACATCCCGAGTATTTCGGTGGATGTACCCACAAATACGGCCATCGTGACGTGAAAACGGAAATGCTTGAAATAGTTAGTTTCTCGTGTCGAAAGATAATAAAGAGTTGAGGTAAAAAAAGTGAGGATCGTCAACAATATAAGCGATGTCGATAGTCCAGTAATCGTATCGTACTTCAAAAATATTTTGACCAATTATTATTTCAGGTACTTGTAACACAGAGGGTAAAAAATTGGTCTGTGAAAGATTATAATTCTTGCGTTTAATGCATTAATAATAAATAATACCAAGTGTGAAATCGATATAAACCAAGTGAGTTAGGTTTATGCTACGAGAGAATTCGTTTGCACTCTATTCAAAGACTACATTCCAATGAAATTTGAATAGAAAAATATACTTTTGAGTCAAAAACTATACAAAAAATGTGTAAAGAAAACCAGAAAAAATCCTTATGGTGGTCCAGCTGTCGCAAGAATGAAAATAATATTGTCATATAGAGGAAATGTAAATAAAAAAGTACCTTCAAAAGTTTTTTTTCCAAATCTTTAATAAGAAAAAGGAGAAATCTTGTGTATTTTTTAAGAATAGTCAGGATAATTATCATAGTAGCTTCTAAATGCTATTTGTACGAAATTTTTTGAAATGGAAAATTGAAGTTAAGTGATAACTGTATTACTATGTATCCTCCATAAAATTACAGCGGATACGAAAATATCGTCGAAAAAAAACCACAAAACCACATAAGACTCTTAAAGAGCGAAAAAGATGTTCATTTTGAAAACAATGAAAGAAGGTATAATTTAATTAGCAGTTTATTTTGAATTTACTTAAACATTGATATTAAAAAAGCGATCAACATTGATTATTTTTTGAAACGTTTCTAAAACGCAAGTTTGTGAAAACAGCATTTTGTTTAGTAATTGTATATCATTCCTGGCTCTTTCTTGATTGACAATAAGTCAACTATTTGATTAGAAGTATACATGAACTAAACAATAGCAGTTTCTTTAAAAATTAATTCATGTCCTCTATTGCAAAACTATTTCTCGCGGTTTTATTTCAAATACATAACTATTACCCTTCTGGAACTAACGGTCTTTGACAGACGAACGCACGGATTAGGTAGTGAACATAATAGCAAGAAAAAATTTATGGCAAAAATATAAAGACGGACAAATGGCACTTAGGGTTCAGAACTTTATAAATATTCATTTTTAACATTATAATGATTAAAATCAAGACATATGTTTAATGTCAATTCTTTTTCATTTCCAGCCAGTATCAACACGGAAAATAAGACTTCTGCTACTATTTAGGAAACCTTACCACCAAACTTATTTATCCAACTAGATGAGGTATTTTTCCAACAAAACCTTACTTTTCCTAACGTAGTTGGAGTCTATTGAGGATAACGAAGCTTTGTTTGATCAGAACGGCGCGTGCCATACGACGTTTTTCGATCGAAAAGCTGCTCAGGACTCGAGTCAGTGCCGGAGTTGAGTATCACTTCCCGTGTCAATATTTACTTCATTTGGTTTGATGTATTTATTTGATAAACAATAGGAACATTTTATAGTTGTCAGTTTATTGTCAATTTGTTTATACATGTGAATGTTTTATATTTACGTAGTGAAATCATTGAGTTAACAAATAAAATATTGAAGAACATAACAAAAATATCCGAGCTTAAAAACTTTTTCAATACCGTCCACTTGAGAATCGCACATCTGGTGTTGTGTATCTCGTTCCAAGTAATATTATTTTATTTGTTATTAATTATCACCAGTATGGACTTTCTAATGCAGTAAGTTTTTAATATTTTTTATTTGAATATATCATTAAGTAGGAGCGTGAATATGTGGGGAATATCTGAAAAAATATGACATCTAGCATCATCACAATGTTTTCTTACAATTTTTATGTAATCAATACAACAATATGATATCAAAACTTGTGAAAAAAATATTTTTTAAGGCCCTTTCAACGATACATTTTCGAGTATTTAATTTTCCCCACTAAAATTGCTATATATTTTGAGTGATGGTGAAATTAAGATATACGCGGGTCAATATACTTTAATGCTATGCCAAAGGTGAATATATTAATTTGGATTTTAACGAAGCTGGTTACCAGTAAACAGAAAAGAAAAAAATTGATGTATTTTTTTAAGACACCGCATATTGTGTTCACTCGCAGAATGTATTTAAATGTAATTCTCGAGGAAATATTCGTTTCAGTTCTGTTCTGATGTACGACTGCCTCATTGCTTTCTAGTTCAATCTGTGAATTAAAGATAAGTGCATGCGAAACGTAAGATATTTTGATGTATTTTTGAGAAAGTACTGGAACTCACAATTACTTAAATATTTACCCTTATACGGTGGATTGAGAAAATTATTTATTAGTTATTAATCAGGAGTCGTCGCCTGAAAGTTGTTTTGGTTTATGAGTAATTAACTTAAAATTTCGTAGTTGAGAATATAATAAATCGATCATGTGCGGGTCAAGACTCGTGCAATGAATGTTCATTGCCAAAGTTTTAAATTATGGATTTTTAAAGTTCTGTACTGTGAAATGATAAAGGGAACCCTAATGATATCATTCACATGTCCGTCTGTCCGCCTATCGCAGCAGTTTTTCCGAGAACTTGTAATTTAACATAAAAAGAAAATATATTTCCAGATGTTTAACAATTATAATCATTGGTTATCTAAAATTTTAATTATTATAAATTATTCATTAACCAGAACGGTTAAAGAAATAGCGGTGAGACTGATAGTCACAAGGACACCTGTTGGTGAGATTCACGCCTTTCTTGTTCATATTTTTTTATATTGACCATATGATCTTATAATGCCCGTTTTCTGCAAATGCAAAAATGGATTAAGTGACGTATAAATTCGTACGCGCTAGCAAAAACGAAGTATGGAAAACTTGGTGGTATAACATTTATTTTCAATTTTACAACCTGTCTAACTAATACAAGTTGAAAGAACTCTTGTACAAATTGTATAACAAATTAAAATATTTATGTTATTGGATATTTTTAATGTTTACATTCCGTTTTAAAAGACAGCGTTTATTATATTATTGGTAATGGGTCTGAATTACGGCGCCACGATATACTCGTAAGAAGTTTTCAAAATTTTCCGAATTGTGTTTTAAACGATAAGGTGCCGCCTGCAATAATTTTTTAAATTATAAAAAGTTTTTATGAAAACGTATATCTTTAGTCAACCTTTTTTGAAGTTATAGGCGCATTATGAGAAAAATGATGATTGTGAAATATTACAATGCGCGAATGCGCACGCATGACGAAATAACAATCAATACGATAAAGTAATAAAATTTACAGTGTGAAGTTGCCAACGATGCCCGCGCATGATGCAACAAAAATCGACACTATTCGTGATAGTTATTGAGGCATTTGGAAATAGGTAACACGTATTTTATATTGATAAAAATCCAAGTTATATCTGTACTTTTAAACAATGTTTTTCATTAATTGAAATTCAATAGTGGTCCATGTAAAAAAATTAGTTGTTTATTAGGAATACTTGCGATGGAATTAGTATTTATAAGTTTTTTAAAATATATTCTAAGCATATTTCTTTAAGTGAAGTTAAGTTTCGGTATGTATTTATTTGCATTGCAAATTTTAAATTATTGTTTTACCATTGACTAGACACTGAAACTTAATAAACTAAAATACATTCAGAGCATATTGATTTTATTTAGATTGTTTTATAAAATTAATAAATTAATTTCATTCATCAATAAAAATAATTAATATAATCAAATTAATAATTAATTTTTTAATTAATTAAATTTAATCGTGTACTTAATTTTAAATTGAATTGAATTAATTTAATAAAAAAAATAAAATAAAATATGTTATTTTTATTGCTATTAGAAATATAATTATTATGTAGATAATAATATTTATACTAATAATTATTTCATACAATACATAAAAATTTATTTTGAATATTTTATTTAATAAAATTATATCATCTCGTACACAGTAAAAAACTGCCTTCATTAACAACATCTACGAAACGGAGTCGGGCTCATAGATTGAAAAAAATGCTTAAACTGGGAATTCAATCTTTGAACGAGTTTTCAAGTGTTTCATCAACATCAAATTCACAAATAATCTCTTCTGCACTATCATCTTAGCCAGTTACCACCTGTACAAATTCAAATGATCCAACTGTCGTAGTGGTATTCAGTTTGTGATATTTCATTCAATTTATCTTTGTTTACTGTGACACGGGATAATCAAAACGATATTACTGCACAAGCTGAAGTGCGTATAGAAAATTATCTTGTGCTGTGTAATTTTCGTAGAACATCGAAAAATGTTTCATTATCTGGATAATGGATCAAAGTCGATGATCTTAAACATGAAAAAATAATAAACAATTAGCTCATGACTCGATTATACAGGCTTTAACCAATCAATATGTTATATACCGAAAAAGAATTCAATTCGTTGAACCATGACGTTATCCGGATCAGAAATTACCTCAATCGGATGGATATGCTAATTATCTTTACTTAACTTGCTCACTAGTATAATAATTATTAATAACTGGGCAATACAGTTAATAATTAATCATTCTACTAGTGAGCAACTTAACATAGACTTAAATCACTCCTTGCCATACAACAATTATTGTCAACTTAAACGAGCTTATCAAGAGTTTATTTAATTATTAAGTGATAATGGTTGTAACGCTAGTTAAAAATATCAAAATATTTACTACTCTGTATAAGAAAACAAAGTTTAATTTTTAAAATTTAATGATTTGACTGAATTTACATTTTACCAACCGTATTATTACTCTCCATCTCTTTATTATTTTATTTCCATTAGTTATTTCCATGCTAAATAAAGTTATTCTTATTTTGTGCCAAAGAAGTATAACTTCTGACGTGTTTACATAAGTACACGCACAATTGTTTTACGTATAAATGAATTCTACACCACATCAGTTTTCAAGTGTCTTATGTGAAATAATTTTTTTTTTCCTTTAGATTTAATAATCCGTCCCATATTTTTTTGACCTCTCTAAGAAAAATAAAACAAAAAATAAAAGGTAATGAAATGGACGTATTAAGTAATAATAAAATATGCACTACAATGGACCCTTTAGAAAAATATAAACATTACAGCGTTCATGATATTTCTAGTAAACTATTTACAAATATTAATATTATTTCTCACCCTACAAAAAAAATATATTAATATGTCGCCAAGTATATCTTTCCATACACAACAAATACAGAATATGAATATACAAAATTATTTTTGTAGTCGACTTAACTCAATCACATCCAAAAACTTTTGAAAGACCTAATCAAGTGTCATAAATAGGTGAACTGTTATTCTTAAACTAGTAAAGCTTGCTTAGCTCTAATAATTTTCCTTTTAGCTTTGTTATTTAAAATACTATTGCGTATAATCTTTAGATATAAAAAGTAGCATTCAAATTGGTGGGGAAGGCGATATGTAACTAACAAAAATGACCAGTTCAAAGATTAATACTACGTAAACGAACCTCTTTATGGAAAAATGATTCATGATACACCCCCAATATTTTTGAAAGACCTTCTAAATGATGTCCTGCACAATGAGGTATGTAAATAAAATAAATTTAATCACACTACATCTAGGTAAGGTATAATAAAACAATATTGATATATTTTATTTCATTATTTTATAGACGTTATAAACATGTGCCATCATGCAATATTGCATTAATAATGAGTGGGTAAAACGGTTATGATGTACACGAGGATAGACAGTTGGACTTGTCGAAAGGGTTCCAAGTTTCGCCGCGACCCTGGAAAATATTGAGCTTAAAATGTTTTATGACTTGGAATATGATAGCGGTAGTTTGGAATCTCGAGTAGATTTTGAGTGAGTGATTTTTGAAATATTTTTCTGTGTTGTTTTATTATTGATCTCGAGTTATGCATTTAAATACGCATGGGAGCGTGAGTTTATATACCTATATATTGCGTGTACCCTAAAAATATTTAAGTATATATGTAATATTTTTTTCTATTAGGAAATTGTAATGATGAGTACAAGCGAAGCAAAAATTGAATTTGTTTTCAAAGAATCATCCCAAAATTAAAACTATCATACAATGATAGTGTTCATTTATAATCTTATTATGGCGTTTTAAGTCATACTTTTTATGTTTACGGAATTGTAAATATTATTTTTACGTTATTATGAAAAATTGTACAATTATGAACAATGTACAATTATGAACGATGTAACTTAAATAGTTTACAACAAAAATTACGGTTTAAAAATATTGTAGCATATTTATACATTTGTGACGGTCCATATCAATAACTTTGACAATTATAATATACCGATGCAATTTATAACGAGTATATACACGCATTAATGCAGGGTAATCTGTGCAAAACATACCGAGCAAAACATATTAAATAACTATGTGATATTCTCAGTCGTTTTTGAAAAAAATCGCCGCCAAAGTTGCGATTCAGACAAAAAAAATACATTTTTTTACGGAAATACGGTTAAATATAATTAGTTTTACGCATAGAGCTACTGTATAAATAATAGGTAGGTATTTTCTTCTATTCTGTAAAAAAAATAACATTAATTCGTAAATACGAACGTTAATATTTTTTTGAGTGATAACATTTTCCAATGCAAAAATTAATTTGTGTTTTTCTTCCAAATACCTCGTATAAAAAAGAAGTCTTTGACAGGTTTAATAATAGATATCAAAATCGCGTATTTTGCTCTTCTTTAAATATAAACACCAATTAGCTCGTTAAGAAGATGACGGAAATGTACGAATATGTTCACAGCTCGGTTTCTTAAATAGATAATAGAATCAAAATTTATTAAATGAGTTTCTGAGAAATAACCTTTAGTTCTAGGGAAGATTATTTTATATTTGAATTTACTGAAAAACATATAACAATTTCGTTACTAGTAGAAGATGTTCTAGGATACCTGTCACTTTAAAGAGATGTGGCTTAGTTGTTCAGGCTGCGTAGTAATTGTTTTCTTTTCCATTTGTAAATCAATTTTCCTCTAAGCTTCTTCCTATAATCATATGATTCGAAACTAATAATCCGAAACTTTATTAAAATAAAAACTCACAATCGGTGAAAGAGTTTGTCATGAATTTATTAGTTGGAATTCTCCATAACACCTGAGTTACATATCATTATGGTACTAATTCGAGGTACTCAGTAATTAAACCAAAAACTTGTCGAAATTCGTGTTCACATGTACACATACACTCTTGAAAAAAGCTGCAGCGTAGTTTCTAAGCAATATTTGTATTTTAATTACCAATATTTATTCTTAATTGATAATATTTGCACTTAACCACCATGGTCAGTACAAGTGGCCCATAATGTGCAGGTATTTCAAAGCATATTATATTTCCTTTTGGAAAGTTTTAACTAAATAGAGTAAAAACATGTGGATCAAAAACAAAGTAAAATTTCCGTTAAGTAAAATTTGTCAAATTAATATGTGAATATTCTCAGTCTAGTGCGGACTCATATAGAGAATCCGCGATATTTTAGGCGGAGCTTTTTTTCTATTTATCCAACTAGACAAAAGTATTTGTCCAACAAACATCCCCCTTTCTTAGCGTAGTTGGAAATTCGTCAAGGGTAATGGAAGCTTTGTTTGGTAAGAGCGGCTCGTGCTTCTGTGTCTTTCCAGCGAAAAGCTGCTCGGCGCTAGACTCAATCGGAGTATAGTATCATTTCTCTTGTCAATATTTGCTTCATTAGGTGTGCTTGTTTGAAAAACGTAGAGTATGGTATAAAGTAACCTTCACTAATTTAAAACAAAACACTTTTTATGACAATTATATGTACGTGGCAATGTAGTGAAATCGTTAGTAAAGAAAAACAATTCATACCGCATCTTTTCTTGCCAATTTCATCAATGTTCTTTCCTTAAAATAACTATAATTTTGTATTTTATATCACCAAAAAAGTAATTGCTGGATATAAAAAAGCGCATTTGGTCGTTTTTTATGTCCAGCTATTTTTTGCCTTCGCTTCTTGTGTGATAATGAGAGGGGGAAAGAACACGTTCCAGATGAATATAGGTTTATTACGATGTCATACAATGGCGTACGTCAATAAATTTTTCATCCCCTCTTCTTAACAAGGAGAGGTATTTTAAAAATGCCATTTTGTACTAGATATTATTTCATACCTTTACTTGAAGCAGAATTTTATACACATACGTCGAAACTTGTAAAAATATAATTAATTAAAAAACATTTATACGTATTAATTAGAAAAACATAATTAATACGTATAAATGTTTTTGATAGTAATATAAATACTATATACCTATGAAGATGTAAATTTTTAAACATTTTATATTTTATTTTTATAAATAAATTTTATTAATATGATTTTTCAAATTGCTTGCTAGTTATGTCAACATTAAAGTTAAAGTAACCTGGTACCCTTCAGCACAATTACCCTCTGAGTTTAAGGTCATCTTTCTAAAGCGAACTACACACTATCAGTTTATTGTGTTCAGTTTTGTCTAACGCTTTAATATGACGGATACCTTACCCACATACAATCAGTCTAGTATGTTAGCTTGTTGTGTTTAGTTTTATTTCTTAGTTCGGTGTGAGAGGATATATTAGCAACGTAAAATCAGTTTTGGTGTGTAGTGTCCTCATCGTGAGTCGCTAGCCATACAGTTCAGGGATACTTGTAAGTGCTGCAGGGAATTAAGGTGGTGGTAGTAATCTAACTTCAGTACAAAATTTAAATGTACTTAGCTTTGGAAGAATTTTCCCTACAAGAAATTGTAAGAAAATAACACTTCACTACTTTGACTTATATTGCACCAGGCGTATAACTATTTATCATCAAAATGCTTGTTATGTGTTACCTGTTGACCATGGTATATGTTTTTGCGAAATCTTCTCATAATTTTGGCGACTCGTGCACTGTTTTAGGCACAGATATAGTTTTTTAGCAATTATTCTTACCGCTTTGCTCCTGCAAATTACAAAATAATGAAATATGGTCAATCGATTAACAGAATATATATTATACATTTACAAAATTTTATTGAAGTTATTTGGATCGTTTTAGTGTAAAAGAAAGACAAACAAATAAATAAAGAGACAATGTTTCACTTTTATTATATTAGTATAAAAGTGTCTGTAAGTAATATAATCTTACACATTGTATATCTTTGGGAAATTATTAATCAAGTACATATTAGCGTTCAGTAGAAGCTAAAACACTTTTCATAAAATTTTCGTCCATTTAACCGGCTACGTGAGCATTTGCTTGTTTATCTATTTGCTAGAGCATAATGAAAATGCTGCTGAACCCATTTCAATAAAATTTTCATTGGAACGATATTTGATGTTAATATTAAAGGGCTATTGTACAGGTCGAATATTCCCAGTGGAACTTGAAATTCTACGACCCAATTGAATATTCTCTAGGGAACTTGAAATTTGGTGCTCATCGAATATTTCTTAAGGCATTGAAATTTATTCTTCCAATGGGATATCGCCTAAGGGATTGAAATTCGCTGTTCTGATCAAATATTTTCAAAATGGTTAAAATTCAGAGTTCCAATCGAATATTCCCTAAAAAACTTGAAATTTACTGTTCCGCTTGAATATTCTCTAAGGCATCTTTAGTGATCGAGATGATATTTTTTAGTCCTTTTTTTGGTTTACATCGATGTATAAGTTATTACTAGGGAAACATTTTCATGTATCAATAAAAAAATCTACGCGATGGAAAGCATTCGTATTTATTCCAATAATATTTACATCGTTGTTAGTAGATACGCTTACTTACTTTTCATTATATCAAACTATGAATAAATTTTGCCACAATTTAAGAAACATTTTTATGAAGAGTTGTACGTTTTGGTCTCTTTCTTCCATTTCTTCTGTAGAAATAAATAGAACCTACACTTTTCAGGCCTATTTAATGCTGCATCAAATCTATCGAAAGATATTACTGAAAAAATCCAAAAATTTTCGCGGAAACCGTTTGACATAGAAACATAAAATTTAGCGTAATGATAAAGGGTATTAACTCGAATACGTATCAACAACAACCACTAAAAATATCCATACGGAAATTTTAACGAGAGAGAATTAAGTACGTGACATTTTCTTTTTTAATTTCATGTAATTTACAGAAAGGGCGATTACTTTCTTTTTTAAATTGTATGTAAGGTAGTTTCAGAAATATTATTGGAAATATCCTTAACTCACTCCTTTATCTTCGAAAACGCTGAAGTCCAAATCGACAGCAATAATTATAAATATCATAATTTCTGCGAAATAATTCTATGCCTTTGGAAGATAGATTATGCAACATATTTATGTGGTGAAAAAAAAGTAACATGTTTTTAAATAGCTTAATAGAAATACTATACAACTTTAAAATATTTAATGTGCATAACTGTGTAAAGATCCTTCAAAGTAATCGCATTTTCCGTAAAGTATGGGGTTTTTAAGAAAACAATGTTTCAAAAACGGACGTGTGGTTAGAGATTAGCGCGGACAAACAAAGAAATAAGTATTTTGTTTTACGTATTAATATAGATAATACATAAAGCAAATATTATTCATACATTATTTACAAGCCCATTTATTTACAAACCCACCTACATGGAAAGTAATTGATTAATCTGTCATTTATATCCAAGTTCTAAATGTTAATTTGTTCGTTTCTTAAAATATGCCATGCATATATTTAAATTTTCGACAAACAGAATAACTAAGAATTAACAATAAATACATGTCAATTGTTAACTTTACAGGTATAAAGGTGTTTAAAAAAGATATGTTGCTTTAAAAACATCGTTATTTCTAATTACAAGCATAGAATGCGTCCGGTCGTATACCCCTCACATACATCGAAACGAAGGATAGACCAGTTGAATACTGGACAATTGATAATGATCGCAACGCAATCTTATTAGATTAATAGCTATTTCCATCAGATTTAATTAAATCTCACGTAATACATTTAATTAAAGCGTAAAATAAAACGTAAATCTAGTCATTTGTACAGATAAAGCAGTCTTTCGCCGTGGGGTTTAAAAGGTTTGCAAATCTTATTCGGACCTGCCGCAGAGTTTGAATTGACACGAAGTGGATTCTTGTGCGTAAAGACACGAATTTTAGTAGCGGAAAATATATATCGATTTTCAAACCTCTATTCTTTAGAACTTGGCGGAAAAGCATTTGCCTGAGAAATAATACTTACATCTAAATATTAAATGTCAATCATGACCCTACACCCTCTTCGTCCCACTAACCAGCTGCCACAGTTAATCGTATGTTCAAAAAATAATCAGCCAACCGAAAGAACAAAATTCAATAACCAATACGGGTTTGTTCTATTTTTATATATTGCAATTAGCCATGCGTGTGATCGTCTGCCGGCGCATGTGTCGCCGCGTGTTGCTCCTGGACTCGGCCCCGATATTTTATTCATGATGTATGTTCAGTGGCGACCGATGAATATTTCATATCGGCTCGTATTTACGTGTTTGGTTACATAAGATTGAGAGTATTTTGTTTAAACGTGGCGCGTATATACTTATTGCCGCGCGTGATGAAGAACGTGTCCCACTTGCCATAGTTAAATTAAATTTGGGTAATACAACCACATCCATGAGTTACCTTTTGTTATATAATGAACAGCCATATTTTTCGATCTTAACGCTTACACCAATCTTATTGTTTTTTTAATTAACAAATAAGTTTCTATACAGATTATTCTTTTATGTTATATATATATAGATTTTGCTACGACCGAAGTCGTTTGGCGAAGACGTTTATTAACTGTGGGTGTGATAGGGTGAAGTAGGGTAATTAAAATAATTCTATGCTGGTGAAACACCGGCGTACAGCTAATAAAGAAACGAAATAGCGACCTTTCCATCTGTAATTTGATGCACTTTGAGGGAATAAAGTACTTGACTTAAATATTTATTTTTGGAAGGCACAACAGAATTATTTAAGGAGAAAACAAACAAATTTCTATCAGAATCAATACTTCATAAGATCAGAAAATTGGCTCCAAGGGGATTTATAAAAACAAGGTTTTTTTGACTGTCGGGGGTCACAACTAATAAGAACCTTATCCTATCGATTTGGCAACTTGATAAGATACGACAAAGTAACTCTAAAAGTTCTTCATATTTAGTAACTAATATAATAAAATGTTAACCTCAAAAAACACGTTTATCATAGAAACGATTTTTGAGATAAGACCCATCAAGAGGAACGAAAAAAAGTTATTCTTGCTGCAATGTGAAATTTAGCAAAATCTATATATATATATATATATATATATATATATATATATATATATATATATATATATATATATATATATATATATATATATAAATGTATATATATGTATCTAAAGAAATCGGATTAGTTACATCGTTTATAATTCAATGGCAAATGGCTGGACCGATTTTCACGATCTTTTATTTATCGAATTTGTCTACGCTCCGAATAGAAGAATAACTATTAAAACATACGAATAATTGACGAAAAAAAATTATGAAGAAAATTGATTTTTTTATACATTTTATGTGGAATGGCATTTTTGATGATATATCGACAACGGATTTACTAATTTCAATGAATTTTTTTTTGTTTCGGCTTCTAGGAGTTTCCCCGCGCATTGGAAAAGTAAGAAAATTACAAATAATTTAAAGAAGTATAAAACGTAATATATGATAAATGACAGAAAAAAATATGTCATAAACGACAGACACGTACAAAAATTGTAATTGTCTAACAATTCACTTGGCCAATCATTCAGTGTTTGTGGACCGAATCTAGAAAATTAATGTTCCTCTCATGGTCAATTGTATGTAGCATGTTCACATGTCGGAAAACCATCCGCTTTGTCGGTTTTCGCACCTGAAAACAAAACGAAAAATGTTGTACATCACACGGTGCTTCAACGAAGGGAATCGACCCGAGTGCAACCCAAACAGAAAATAGTTTAAATTGTGCAACAATGCTACACAAATAATTTCGATTCACTTCAATAAAGCAAATGCCTTTCTGACACGTGAATTACATTTATTTCGACATAATTGAAATAATTTTCATTTTAATTTTTGTACATTTATTAAACTTAATTAATTTTGAGTATTCTTTTTATCTTAATAAAAATTTGAATTTAATTCAGCTAATAAATCAAGACGATATTTATTGATTCTGAGGCGGAACGAAGTTCGCCGGGTCAGCTAGTTTCAAATTAAGTACAAATTAAAACCACATGACAAAATGCTTAAAACTATTCAGAGTAGAGAGAGCAAATTACTGGACAGTTTGACAGTTGATTATAGCTGATATTACTCTTGCACAATCAATTTACAGCAACTAGCCAACGGTAAAGTGATTTGATGTTGCTGGATATTAAGTCATATCGATACTAGTCGATTATTATTTCGCTTGCCATTCTCAAATGAAATAAATTGGGCGTGAGGATTTTAAAACATGTAACTTCTAAAATAACGATTACTGAATATATCAAGCATTAATTTTTTAGAAATTCAGTCACTTAATTTTTATTCTCAACTAAATGAAACTACATAACATAGTATTATTTCTACTTTATTTAAATTCTTAGCCATGACTTAGGTTTCGTTGTGTTACAACATCTTCAGGTGGGCAATTTGTAAAGGTAATCTCTCTTCCACGTTCTGAAATAACTTCAAAGTACTGAACTTCAGAACTGATAAAAGTGGAAGTTACGCTGTGACGTGTGCGCAATTTTTGTCAGGGCGATGGAGTAAGTATATAACAGAGTGCGCGTGCGACGTGCGAAGTGTACTTTATTATAAGTCGTCCCTAATATAGACTTCCTAATGCTGCAAGTTTTAATAATACTTAATATAAGTACGCGGAGGCGACATATTTCAAATCGTAAATATCTGAAAATCAGTAACTTTTTTTCGACTTTTGTGCAAACTTCTGAAAATCCTATTTATGTTCATTAAGGAATATAAATCTATGATAATTATAATATGGCAAATATGAAAATTAAGGTGCCGTAATAAAGTTTTTATAAACATATGATTCTTTGTGGCCTCGATAGTTTGTTTTGAACGATAATCTGCCTTTATGTTTTGTTACTAGTTTCGATCAAATCTTATAGCGATTTATACCTCTTAGTGAGGAAAAGTCAAAATATTGTAGCGGCGGCAATGAAATTAAGCATACGAATAAAAAAAATTAATTTCAAGAGTGTAGTAGCCAAGTATTTAATTTTCACAATTTTATCTGTTTATTTCGCCAGTATACATAAATTGCTAATACTTGTTTAATACAATTCTCGTTATAATATTGCGTGAAATATACGATGTAAAAGTTGTTGTAAAATACCGATCCGGGTTCTATTGTTTTCTAAAGTAGATTATATAAGTCGATTATACCCAATATTTTTGTTTGTATCTTATTTCACTCTCGATATACACTATTTCAAAATTGCCGCAAGTGTTAAGTTTTTCGCAATGCAGGCACACCGGCGCATTTTCAAAGCGATATACATATGAAGCACCGAACACCTTGTTTGGTATTGAATACTGAGACATATGTGCATTATTTTTCAGAAGCGAAAATTAATTTAATTGCAATTCAGTGATCTTCATAAATTTTTATTTTTGAAACATGGAGTATGTGTATTATTTATGTAAATTATGATTGAAAAAATGTTCAAATTAAAAATTATAGTTTACTATTGTAAAATAAATTAATTCTCTCTAATAAAATGTCAAGTGAATAAAGATGGTTTTGATTATTTTTGTCTTGTATTTTCGGAAGGTATTCGAAAAGCGTTCTTGCTATACGAATCAAATAACCCAGCCTGTATAAATAAGAAATAATTCCTTTTTGTAAACCGGATTTTGTTTCTTATTGTTTGTATATTTACGTATTTATTACTTCGACATATTAATATAAATAAACGTGTTTAAATCCTCAGAAACATATTTTAGTTTTCAATAAAGTTTAAGTAGGTTTCAAAGCTGAAACTTTCTTAGGTAAAATCACGACTTTTTTGTAAATTAGAAAAATTTATTGAAACTGTTTTAAGCGACATGTCTGACATATATCAATTCTATCATCGATATATCTTGTAAAAGCGTTCATAATGTTCCAAAAAATATTTTGATAGCTTATTTCGTTACGTTAAAGAAAGCATTACAAAAAATTGTATTTATTCAGGATAAATATCAAATTTAATGTTTTAAATAAAATATCAAATTGTAATAATTATAAATAATTAATAATAACATTTTCTATCTTATTAGTATTTAATTAAGTCACGGTAACAGATGGTATAAAACTGGAGTCGCGATAACTTTTTTTAAGGAATATTGTTTTTGTTATAACAAAATTAAGAATTCATTAACATTTTACCGTCGAACGAAATAATGAATTATTTTATTTATTTATTAAAACTTGTGCAACTTGCAGGTTGATCTATCAAAAATTGAATAGTTTGTAGTATACATAGTAACATAATTCATAATTAACATTACAGAAAACGCACAAATTAACTAAAATCAAGTTAATTGTCAAACGCAACCCCATAATTGCATTCCGCGCTCCAGGCAGATGAAATAAACTATGTTCATGCCCTTATGTAACGATCAGGAGTATAAGGCATTACTAAACTCCACACGGAGAGGCTTTTAGCAGAGGCAATTATTCAATAATTATTTTCATAAAAAAATTATTATTTAATTTAAAAGACTGCACAATGAAAAACCATTCAGAAAAAGAATTGAACAAAGTTACAATACACCTCTCATCAATGAAATCGTCGGAATGTCAGGCAATTATTTAGTTTAGTATTGTAGACCTTATATGATTTTGAAATGTTAGTCGTCCATAATCGCACTGAGATCCCGTGTAGCTGATATCCCTTCACACGTTGTTTCATTTAACCTTTATTGTACATCAAGGTTACACATAGGCTGGAATACGTTATTATTGCACACTTGTTACGTTAAAATGAAACGTATTGCTCAAACTCCACTGAAATACTGAGTGGATATTATTTTGAAACCACACCAGATTTGTTTACCCCCAAGAATGTATTGTCTCCTCATTTCTACATTATAACAGCTTATATGAAAACAGTTCGTTATTGCGAAGAAAAGGCTTGCAAAATAATTAAAAATTGTAGTCTTTGTTATATGCCCATTTTCATTGACATAAAATTGATATTTAATGACAAAAAAACACTGTGGAAAAGTATATTATTTAATGAGCTGATGATTTTTGTTATTAATGTAATCGTATTTGTTGATATTTGTAATAAGTAATAAATGCGTGAAATACTATAATTGATTCTGCTTTTAATAAATATATTTTTATTTCGTCACTAAAATCACTTAAGTCACAAAATGAGAAACTAAAATCACAAAATGATAAATAGAAGTCCCTATAAAATCAATCACATGTCTATTCATCCGTCCTGTACAGCCAATTTTCTCAGAAACCACTTGACGTAGAAACATGTAATTTGACATATAATAAAACATGTTAGCCCGCACGTATCTCAATAGCGAAATCTCCAAACTGTTCTTTTAGAAATATCAAAGGAATAGAGCAGCAAATTAAGTACTTGATATTTTTTAACCCTTTATATAGTGGGGTGTGTCGGTTGAAAGGTCTAGTTATGAGGAACTCAAAACCTTTTTCCTTTCATAATTCTGAAGCTAATCAATTTGGAATTATGAAAAAAATAAGAACTTTTAGAAGCCTATGCAGATGTCGTAGAAAAACCCTCCTGCCCCTGTGAAGACATCGTATTTCTACTTTATCCAAGTACGCAGTTTATTTTCTCAGGAACCGTCCGAAGGGGTAATTTGAAATTTGGAATAGTGTCCAACGTTTTTTAGCATGGTATTTAACATTTGAATTGCTGTAGTTAACGTTTTCAAAATATTCATATATAAATTCAATAGGGGGTAAATGAAAGTTTTCACTTTTGTAATTTTATTATCTTGTGAGAATCATATGAAAGATCTCGTTACGAGGAATACAAATATATTGTATATTTAAAAGTATGTTCAGAAAAATATGCAAAACTAAAGAATTTTCCACCTTGTATCTGAAGCAGGCTTTGTAAAATATGGCTAGAAGATTGCAGAAAAATATGAATGATTACACTAGATCTTATAATTATTTAAATATATACCATGTTTTACGCCTGTGAAAGATATAGTAGACAATACATTCACGTTGTGATGAATTAATATTTGTAGAGCTTAATAGAAATACCGTGTATCCTTAAATGTATATAAGTGCCTAAATGTTTACGAAATCCTCGCATTTTGAGTTCTACTCGTGCTTGAGTGGTTTATTTTTGAATTTAAAGTGTTCATAGCACGATTATATTTATTAACATGGCAACATTAATAATAACATACACTGTTTGATGAACATGCGAGAGTCGACCATTTTATTTAGAAAGGTGACTACGTTTATTCAAAACCGAACATTTAGGAATAGCAGTTAACACGGGACGTTCAAATTTTATTACGGAAAGGTGCAGTATTATGCTAATTTTATTGCCTAAAACAGTCATTTAGACATACATTTTTTCTTCGACGAGACTTCTGATGACGAGACTATGTCAGGCGAGACTATATGAATCTGACCGAACCATCATCTCGTGCGAAGTATTTAATCAGCATGATGGCATCGCTTATTGACATAAAATTATGTACGTTACGTTATATACGTAAGTAATATACATAAGATATTCAAATGTACTATTAAATCGTGAAAGACACATCGAAATAAAATATGGAAGAATTATTTTAATAGCAAAATATTTGATTCATGAAAACTCTCTGGCTGAGGATAACATAATATCCAGGAAGTAGTGATAGGGTTTGCCGAAAACCAATACTATCTATATCCGGTTGATTTTGATTAAGAGACAGGATCCCTATGGTGATATTTTCCGTTGCAATTTGACCACTTTCACGGTTCCGTACCTCGAAAAGAAAAATGAAAATATTATCACTTCTCTGCTTTTCTATCAGTCGCGAACATTAAGTTTGGCATAATAATAAAAATATTAACTTTGAAATTTATCTTTAAAATTACTAATGTCACTCTCAGGCAGATTCCACGTAGGTACTATACTGCTGAATTGGGCGGGCGGGGTCGTATGACTTCAGGGCAGTAAAGGGCGGAGCGTCGCGGGTCCATAGGGAAATCTAAGTCTATTTACAATACTATGAATATATGATGGCGAATAGAGTCCGCGCGCTGGCTCGTTATCACACTCCGTGCTTACCTAGCAACTAGCTCTGTGACATGTTCATGCATCAGGGAAAGAGCAATGTTTTATTAGGGTAAAGTATTTTGCTTATTGCTCAGATTTTTCGAAATTAGAATGTACGTGAGATTACGTTAGAGGTATATTGATAATATGAAAATATATGACACACATTCATAATTGTGTTATCGGGACAATACGCATATTTGTTTACTGCTTGGCTTTTCCAAAATGAAATCTTGTAAAATTTAAAGTTGGAAATAGTTAAATTTATAAATTGCACTACAAGTGTTCTGTACACATTTAAGTATTTACAGATACATAGAGGTACATAATATTTCGTTTAAAGGATTTACATGTATTAATTTTTCACGAAGTAAATCTATTGCCTACTACAGCTTTCACAGGCGTAAAAATATGATACATATTTAAAAAGTTATAATATCTAGAAAAATCGTTATATTATTCCTGTAATCTTCTAGTTATATTTTATCAGTCCTGTTTGTTTCATGATTTTTGACGTAATCATTTCAGAAATAAGAGTGCAATGTTCTTATTTTCACATTTTTTGAGTATTTTCTATATATGCAATTTAAATTAATAACTATTTCTTTACATTCTTCGTAACAAGCTCTTTCTAGTAATACTTTATCATAGTATTTAAAATTGATTAAAAACATATTTAAGACCTTTATTTACCCGACCTTTAATTCTTATAAGAATTAAATTGAAAAGAATTTTGCAAATTGAAAAGAATTTTAAAAAGAATTTTGCATGTGCTCGTAAACGAGCACATGCAAAAAGCTAACTAGTGCAAAATATGTGGGTTAACAAGATAAATTAATACAACCAATTTCAAGTTTCGACTGTGAATATAGAAAATATGAATATATTGAAAAGTTTACATCTTTCATAGGTGTAGAAACATGGCGTGTAATAAAAAAAATAGAACATCTACAATCAGCGCTGTTGTTTTCCTATAGTTTTTGCGTAAGTTTCTAAAAACCTATATTTTTCAATAATTTTTGCTAAAGTAGTTTCGGAAATGGGGGGGGGATTTTTAACCTCATACTATATATGAAATTGAAAAGGTGTTTCGAGTACTTAAACTAATACCACTAAAATTTCTAAATCAATACTTTTGTATTTTAATCATTAAGATAAATGACGCTTAAAATATTAAATTAATACATCAAATTTCAAGTTTTTCGTCAATCTGTTTCAGTATACATTTATACTCCGTTAAAATACAAAAGATAAATTTTGGTAAAGAAAGCAAAATGAATGGAATTATTTTATTCAAATATTTTTACTAAAAAGTTAATTAAGAAAATCATTTATAAATGTCCAAACATCGTGCCGGGATTAGAAACCGGAGTCCTTTTGTGTGGCCCTAGCGTTTTCTTCCCTTCTACTACGGGCAGATATATACATATAGTGACAAAATGCGTATAAATAAAGCTGAATATTAATTTTAAAGTTTTTTAAATGTTTTTTTTTAAATTATTTATTTAACATTAAGAATAAACAACGTAAAAATGCAGACAAAGATGAATAAAAGCTTGACTATAATAAAAAAAACCGTCGCATAAATTAATAAAATATGTATAATGCATTACTAAATAATATTAAGACTTATTTGAAAATAAAATGTCATAACATTTTTTTATTATTGTTTTCTGGCAAAATGGGCAAAACGGAATACTAATAGAATTACTTCTTTGTCCGTCCATCCGTCCGTCACATGCAATTTTCTCAGAAACAAAACAATATTATATTTAGCACAGAGATGAATTGTAATAGGTGTAAAGCATAAAAATTTTGATTTGAGGTTAATTTCAGAGGTTAAATTCAGAAATTAAAGAAAATTGTGTATGGTGTCAATTAAAAGTTCATTAAAACACAAATTTAAAAATATACTTGTTTCAATCCTTTATTAATTTAATTAAACATTTTTCAGGAAAAACGCTTAAAATTGTTGTGTCCACATCTATAATCAAAAAGTCAGCTTATATAAATCTAAAAATAATCATGAAAATTGAAAGTTGGTCCCAGGTTGAACAAAAATTGTAAGTATTGAAAAATTCTAGTGCGTTTAAACATTTATAACTGCTAAACAATAGGTTTAAGAGAAAAAGTTATAGGACAAAAAATAATTCTCGGGATATGAGGTAAAACTTTTATCCGTGTACTTTTTCTCTTAATTTTTAATTTATCTCAATTTAACTCTCCCCATCCGGATTTGTGCAGGCACCGGATGTGATACGGCATCGGTATCCTTAGCGGCAGGTAATTAAAGAAAAAAATTTAACGTGTCGTACGTGCAATGCCAGAGTATAAACTAAACTCTATTATTACAGAAAAAATGTACACACTAAAAACCATAGATGGCAACACTAAATGTACATTGTCGATGTATTTTCACACCCCTGTTATATCTAACAATGTTGACAAATTTAAATATTAAGCATTTTAAACACCTAACTGATTCAAAAAATTATAATGTTTAGTAGCACAAAATTCGTCAGCATAATGTTTTTTGGAATAAAAATTATTAAATTGACTTAAAAATTCAGAATTGCTAAGTATATGAGACAACCTATTATTTGTTAATAAGGAAATTTACCTGCATAAATTTCATCGTTAGTGCATATACCTTAGTCTCCATTGGAGTCTGAACGGTTTTTCACTGACTCGTATTCAATTTTTGCAATAACACATTAATATAATCCTTCTTATTTTATCTTTCCAACTATCAAATTTATTAACGGTTATCGTTATACCAAAACACCCTTCATTTTCGCTTAAATCCTTAAGTTTGAAGGGACTAGCCAAGACATCTTTCAAATGCTTAGTTTCTTTACTACTTTAAAACTAAAGAAACCATCTACATAGAGTGTGATAATAGTATTAGACTTATTTTACATTTTGTGTATACATGGTTCTATTTTAGATCTAATATAAAATATTTTTAATAAATATTCAACCACGTTCGTGCACCTTGCTCCTTAGGACTGTTTAAGCCCATATTGTACCTTTTTTAAGTATTTGAGTACTCCGGGTTGTTTAAGAAAAACCCATAGGTATCTGCATATAAATAATATCCTTAGGGTTCCGTTCAAGAAAGCAGTTGTCATATAAAAGTATATTATATCAAGGCCTAGTTGAATTGACAATGCAATGATAACTTCAAAGTGGTGTGTCTCACTACGGCAGAAAAAGTGTATGTTACGGCCACACCTTCAACTTGCAAAAAACCTTTAGACATTAAACGCACACGAAAACAGACTTTATTTTCACTGTCATATTTCTTACGTAGCACCCACTTGCACTGCACAACCCCACTATCTTGTGACCATCCCTCATCTCCCACGCATCATTACCTTTGAAATACTTCTCTCATAGCAGTCTCTCACTTTCCATTTTCAAATACATTTGAGGCCCATGCAGAAACAAACCAACCGCATCATTATATGTTTCTCTACCTATACACCGGTTTGAGAGACCAAATCTCTCTGGTTCCCTATTTGTGCATTCAGATTTGAAATGTGTATTTTCTGCATATATATAATCGCTGGGAATACGTGTCTTATGCTCATTGTGAATCATAAAAGTAGGGTGTCGTGGATGGATCGGGCATCTTCAAAGTTTTCTGAGTTGTCTTGACTAGATGTTGATCCGTTTTCTCTTTTGCCTGGTTCTCCATGCTTGGTATCATTCTCCACTGAAACGATCTTCTAACCTTGCACTTCAGTCGTATATTCAGATTTTTTTCCAGTTTCCTTATAGTCACGCTTGTACTACTCAAAACATTGCTCAATTCTGGACTATATATCCTGTACCTTTTATATTTTCTAAATATCCAACGAGAATACATTTTACTGACATTTTGTCCCATTTGTTTCATTTATCTCTGGCTATATGGCCATCACCGTGCTACCGAAAATTCTGATATGGCTAATAGCCGTTTTAAAAATAGTCCATAACTCATACGTCCATAACTCATCATTGCCCAAAATTGCATCAAAGAGTAGACATCTAGCTTTTCAACAGTTGTACGATTAAGTCGTTCACACAATCCTTTTTGTTGTTGAGTGTAAGAATTGTTTTTTTCAGATAGAGCATACCAGTACTTTTACGGTAATTGTCAAATTCTTTATTGCTGTAGTACAATCTATTATCATTTCTTGATATTTTGATTGTTTTCTTCCTTTGATTTTCTGCATGCGCTGTACGTTTTGCTTAATTTTTGTGCTGTGTCGATAATCTGTGATACGTACGACGTAATTAAGCTGCAATTTTCTCTCCGCGAATCAAAATTAAATTGTAAAGCAAACTTATCCTTCGCGAGAAACCATTATTGTCAAATAATTGCTTCAGTTTCCGACAATTCCTTCAACTATTTTACATTTTTTTACGTGGGCGTATAAAGACGGGTTAATTGTCATAATCAAATTCGTTATCTTCCCTCTAAACTCCACTCAGATAACCTTAAACTACTTTAGTTTGAGCACTTTTACAAGATAGTTAGTAGGCATTCTAATGCTTAGTCACTAAACTTATATACTGCAAAAATACAACAATCCGTCACGACACAATTCAACTGCGTCTCAAAACAGTTTTTACCACTATTATCTGTTAAAAACAACAATCATTTACGATTTATGAGGGAGAGGGTTACAACCTAAAAAATAACGGCTCGTTCAGAATCAAAGTTTAAATTAAACTCTTTTATTACAGAATAAAGGTACGCAATAAAAACCATATATGGCAGCACTAAGTAACTAACTCACATCGTCGATATATTTCAACATTAACGTCTAAGGTCGAGAGCGGCGTAGCATGTTCGAATGAATTACTAGTAATATTTTAAGTGGGGCTCATAATATCGAAAACAAATTTGGCAAGTATTTGCTAAAGACCGATTTTTAGTATTTGCTAAAGTCCTTGTGCTAAATATTCATATAAGTTTAATTGCTCTTTTCCTGTTTTAACCCCTTCTATACGGTTTAAGCAACATGTTAGAAAAACAATCGTATACAATCTATATAAAATTAAAACCGATTTTCTACAGGTGTATTACTCCAACGTGTTATAAACTAAATATTCGCATGAGTCGAAATATCGAATATTTTTTCAGGAATGTTTTAAACCTCTTACTTCTTGTTCTATAGACAGCAAGGGTCATCCATTGTTGGAGTTTCGTAACCAAACTCGAGACTGTCATAATTTTGCTATGTCCGTCGGTTTGTCTGTCCGTCTGTATATTGCAGTGGTTTTACTCGCACATTTTTAGCGCTATAAAGCTAAAATATGATATGCAATTACATACATATTTCTAACGCCTCCAAAGTTTTGAAATAAAATCTTTAAAATAAAGTTTCAGGGTATTTTTTAAACACGTCAAGTAGGAGTGATTCTTTTTCGGCAAAGTCTTTTTTATACAAAGCTCTTTTAAAAATAATGGGGGTATTTCATGAAAAGTTTTTATATACAGAGCAACGTACGCAGAATTCACGAAGTATTAAGCTTTAAAGTGGTAATTTTTTTTCGAGTTACATGTCCCTTCTTGTGAAAGGAATTAACTTTAACACAAAATCTCAAAATGTCTCAAATGGGCACTTAACTATTCTTTCAAAATAACTTCGTCAGGAAAGTAAAACTTAATTAAAGGCATTCAATAGACATACTAATTTGCATATGAAGCTAGATACGGTATACCCGGACGCATTATAAATAGACGCAACGCAGTCAGAACGCGATGTTGCCGGAACAATTTCCTTCTTAGAAATTAATGGAAACCTTTATCACTCAAAGTATATCGGGGCTAGCTCTTAAGATTTCTAGATGACATAAAGTTGTTATTAATCACAATTAAATAAAACTACTTGATGTAGTATATTTTTACTTTATTTAAATTCTTCACCATGACCTAGGATTCGTTTTATGTGGGCAATTAGCAAAGATATCTCTGAAGATGTAGTAATAAAATGAAACCTAGGTCGTGGTAAAGAATTTAAATAAAATATAAATAATACTACATCACGTAGTTTAATTTAATTGTAAATAATGAATTTCTATAAAACTAACGCCAAATATATTCAATATTGTCTTTAGTTTTTGATTGATTTGGTGGTAAAAATATGTAAAAATATCAATATAGCTTTGTTTTGTTTCTTTTCGTTGGTAAATTATTTCAATTTTCCAGGATGCATTTTGGGTCGCAATGTGGCTCAAACCACGATTATGCATAAAATTAAATGCAACGTAAATTACGTGACGCAAAAAATGTGACTCATGACTCACTAAATTGCGCTCGCTAATTGGCTTCATACGTAATGTCTTTAAGCGTCGCTTTGTGTAGCCTGCTTACATTTAAAATGAATAGTTGCTAGGCTTATATTTTAGTTTCTTCACCGAAAGCTGGCGATAGAAGGAATCAATTCTCGGGAAAAAGATGATTTTAAGAAGACCGTTTATCATTATGCTCCTCTCCTATATCAACCGATAACATCAAATAAAACGTTTCACGAGAACTAACTAAATCGGGGTCAGACCAGGTAGTAACCAGCAGGTATTATTTCTAACTCAGATTTGTTGCAAATATCTTTATCATTGCAGACATAGAATATTAAATACAATCAATTTTAATCAACTAATGAAATGATCCAAAAGAAATAAAATTCCTTATCGGTTCAAATTAAGAACTGGTGTTTCCAAGTGTATCAATTTACCCATATCAGGGATTGAAAACAAAGCTTGAAACAGAAGCGTTCGGTTTATTCATTATCTCTCAATGGTGGTAGTTTGTGACTTTTGAGACCACCACAATTCGTAATATTATATAAAGTAGTTGAATGGTTAACTATCTACATCTATGTTAAACAGTTTTGTATATAGAGTATGCAAAAACTATTGAACAGATTTGATTGAAACTTTTACTGGGATAATGCTTGAAGTTAAACACAATTTTCGTAAATTAAAATCAAGGCCAATTCAAGGTATAGAGCATAAAAATATCACGTAACAATTTTTATGCGCTATACCTTGAATCTTTCAAAGTTCCTTCTTTTTATTTTGTTCATAAAATGCAATTTATGAATCTAAGATATATTTGTAATTCAGGACACATACCGTAAATATAAACATATTGGATCAGCATTCGTGACGATATCCACAAACAGCTTTAGAGCACGGTGTACATGTAGAAAACAAATACCCCAATAAAAGACCTACAAAATACGATGTCAATATCGAACATATAAAATGGCATGTCTACCACTTATCTCTGTTTTATAGCGCACATTTTACGAATCTCGCGAACATTTATGAGTGAAAAGCCGGGGCATTATATAGTTAACTACCGTCCGATAACAATAGCAGTTACGATATTTATTATCGTTTACGAGATGTTTGTCGCGTGCATTTACAGAATATACGTAGGCAGAATTGACGAACGAAACATCTGTCCTGAATCAGCATTAGTTTTTTAATCGAAAGTTTTAATTTTTTTTCTTTAATTCAGAAGACATATTTTTAAGCACTATTATTTTGTTTTACGGATCTCTAAGTATTTATTAAATTTTGTAATTAAATTTTCACCTACTTCTCGTCAACCGGAATTTTACAACACAGTATTATGGTACAAGCAGCTGATCTAATAATGGAGACAGAAGGTGGTCATGGAAGTTCCTAAATGATTTATAGTAGAACACTCCAAAATATAGTAGAACACTCCAAATAATTATGGCAGAAGATTTAGGCTCATTTAAGAAATAAAAGAAGAGGATTTTAGTTCTGTTTAAAAGGTCACTATGTCCCTAAATCCCCTACTCAAATTATAGTTTTTAGTGCACAGAGTACTGTATGGAACTAGTCTGGATAATAAAGGATTGCAAGCATTGTACCTTTTGGATGAAAGAATACTCCGTTCTTTAAGTTTTTTCCTTTTTTACTATGAAATTCAGAAAAAAATATAAAGTAAGTAATAAAAGAAATAAAATTTAACTAAAATCATGAGTATTTTATGTTATCCTACTTAAAATTTTGGTTAAAACAAATGAAAAAAATGGTCGTAATGTGGATTCATATTTTAGATCACTAATTTTAAATAATAGATCTCGGTTGTAAATTCAGAGACGCCATGCAATGACTGAAATGTGATTGCTGAAATTCAGATGTATTGTTTGGTTTTAATAGAAATTCCATTACCAATTAATAGCTGAGTAGCATAATGCAAATGAGCACAGGTACAAGCGTGTTTATGTAAAAAATTGTATTTTTTTTCGGCGAAATCGCAACTTAACAGTAATTTCTTACGAGTGATTGAAAATTCCTCATAATTCCTTAAAATGTTCCATTCACTTCGATACGCAGAATCATCTGTATAAATAACAGAAATGTTTTTTGTTATTCTCGTGTACATTTAAAATTGAAAAACAATTAACTATTGACAAGTATTCGACTGAAATTAAACATCATTTATTTTACATAAAAATTTCATTCCTTTGTTCGCTAAATCGATTTAGGGATTGCGAATAGATTGTTTTTTCAATTGAAAATATTTCATTTAGTTATTTTTACATGCTTTTATCTTAAAAGTCATAAAATTTGAGCAAAATATGAAATATTGTGCACTACTCCCCACCCGCGTTTAGTTATCTTTGTCGCAATTTTTCGTGACGCTACTTAAATTTATCTTTTCCCAACTTGAAGCAAAGTAGCATATTGAAAGTTTTTTTAGTTTATCTAGATATTTATTATTTTTGATAAATATATTGTATATTATCAAAATTTGTTAGTCGTAGTTTAGAGTTTAGAGTAAGAGCTATGGCACATATTACCTATAGCGTTATGTTAATAAGGGTGAGCGATTCTTTCAAAATTATATTTATTCCTATTTGTTTCGTTTCAGTATTTCCTGTCGATTTCAGTAAAAATGGACAACTTATGTACTAATTCCAATACATCTTTGTCTGTTGCTCTTTTCTGCAAAAGAAAAAATACAATTTAGAAACTGTTTTATTGTGTATTAACTTAAACTTATTTTTAATAAAAAATTACAAATTATGTTTCTCTACTAAAATTAAAGACAGCCACGAAAAAACGAATCGCCTGAAGTGAAGTCAGATTGAATTTTCATCAAAATGGTGTTTAATACTGTTTTCAAATCTAAATTTATTTTTTTTTAACATAATTTGGTGCAACTTCTCTTAATTGTTACAAAATATAGTGATTGAGTAATAGCTGGCAATTGAAAAAATAGTTTTATTTATACCCAGCAATACATTTCCGATTATATAAAAAATAATTGGTACTATCAGTATATTAATACAAATAAGCTGCAGTTTGGTTGGTACCAATTTAATAAGTTTTTTTTAGTTTTTATGGGAAATAGGTTTAAAAATTAAAATTGTGGCGGCATAATTCAAGGGTGCAGAGGACTTCCGAGTTCGAAAACTTATCGATTTTTCATCAAACAAAAAAATCTATACGTATCCACATACACACACACACACACACACATATATATATATATATATATATATATATATATATGCAGATTCGATGTGATCGTGCTTATCCACTAACAATTACTTTCAAAATTTTTCTTTCCCCGATGTAAATGATCTTCTTCGGGATACTAACGCAATACTTTCCTTATTTCGGCAAATATGCGAAGAAAATTATGATTTCGGCAAAGGAAGGATTGAATATAACTAAAATGTTTATTTGGTAGACTTTCTCAATAAAAAAAGAGCAAAGAAAGAACTTGATTATCCCAATGTCTTCCATTTGAAAATAATATCAGCTCTATACTTAATTACATATTATTCAATATTTATGGCAATAGAAACCTTGTATTATTGGAGACTTATATATTAATTGCACTAGAAAGTCTACATTAGTGACGACTTGTGTCAAATAAAGTAATTCCACTTCTAACAAGGTATGGAACCCCCGATGTGCGATCCAGAATCCGCATTTAGCAGGTTTTCTTAGCACTCATAAACGGAATCCGCTTTAAATCTAACTGTTGATTATTATTATTAACTCAATACTCAAGAACAACGCAAAATGAATTAAAAATCGAAAAATATTATCCAATGATGTCAATAATTAACAAAAATTAAATCCTTCTACTTTATATTGCCGTTAGTACAGAGAAAATTTAATTCCAATTTAATTTTTAAAATATTTTTTAATACAACTAAAAATTTTTTGGAAAAAAACGATGGAAAACTTGTTTGTCTTGCTATTTAAATTCAAAATTCACATGTATAAGAGTGAATTTTATAATAATTTTAATTTCATTGAAAATCATAGATGGCGCTGTAAGAATAGATCACTTCATCGCAAATAGAGAAATCTTTGTGTAGACTAACGTGTATATATATATATATATATATATATATATATATATATATATATATATATATATATATATATATATATATATATACATATATATATATATATGTATATGTATATATATATATATATATATATATATGTTTTAAAAAGTTCTGTGTGACGAGTGATTTTTATGTACCATTTATTGTGTTATATTTCTCTGAAAATAAGGCCAATTTTATAAAAAATATTTTTTGAATAGGCCATATATATTTATATATTTATTCTTATATATATATAAGATATATATATTTATTCCCCTATTTCTTGAAAACCCCCAATTTAGTCCAAACCACAGATTTACCAAACGCACTGTGCTTGTAGAAGAACCAGGACAAATGGATATAAGACAATAACGAATGAGACAAAAAAATAGTGATAATACGAAAAAGACAAAAACACACCGGAATTTAAATAAATATCATCCATCAATCTAATATTAGTCATAAATTACCAAGGATCTCCATAACCCCTTTTTGAAGCGGTCAATGCAGCATAAAAATATATCTAGACTAGGCCGCATCTCGTAATACTGCGTTGAATAATATGACTACACGAAAACAGATTAATGGTGTAAGATATATGTAAACACTATAAGCAGACAAAATACGATCACAACATCATCTCTCATGTAGAAGCCAGGAACATAAAACGGTACTAAATTTAAGATCGAGGGGTTTGCAACGTAATAATTTAATAATAAAAAAAAATGCATAATCAAAAGCAATTCTCGTCAAAGGAATCATATCCGGCCATGCCCATTATGGAATGTGAGGCCAATGAATACGGTAATTGCCTTACATTTTATAATACAAGAAATTATTTAACTTTTTAGTATTTGTCTAACATGAAATTACCAGTAGCTTTATACGGAAACTAGGTGACTATATTTGTTTCAGGAACACTACGGAATATAGAGTTAAATAAAGTAACGATACTCTCAGTGTCATCGTACGACAAATCCTAGTACCTTGTGAGCTTTTTTACACATTTTGAGGATATGCTGCGAAATATTAGGTAATTACCCATAATTACAACGAGATTCCGCCCAGTTGAAGCCTTTTGAGTGTAATTCCATCCAGCTATGTTGTAATTATATCCAGCTACTATGTATAAGAATGGCAGATACCCGGGAAAATATCATCATTGCACATAAAATATCATCATTGCGATGCATCATCATGTTTAGTTTAAGATGTAGCTTGATTCTCGGACTCCGTTGAAATACTGAGTTGATACTTAAGATGAGTTTTAAATGATCTGAAAATGAAAGTCAACGAGCAGTGTTGACAATTAAGGGCAAGTCGTTTATCATAATGAGAAGCAAAAATGAACCTAAATTGCTATCTCAACTGACACCAGATTAAGTAAAATATAAACATAATTTACATAATTAATACCGAATAACAATTAATATAAATGTGTTACTGATGCAAATTAGATTAAACCTAATATGTATAAGAAGGAATCCTATGCATGAAATTAGGTCTTTATGAATATAAATTAGGATAATTCAAATTTTTCGTAAAATAATAATAGATAATTATGGAATTTGTGATAACTTACGTTGAAAAATAATTTGAAGAAATATTTTTTAAATTTATTTTAATTGTTACCAATGCAGCTTTTCACTGTTTAGCAATATACCTTTTGGCTGTTATTTTTTTCGTTATTTAATATTTTTATCGCTTATACCAAGTACCTACGTTAGTTGAACGAATCTACCTTTATTTTCTACATAATCCAGATATTCTTTACATAACTTATGGTCGTCACTCTGGTCTGTTGGGTTGATCACGAAGCCTTTGACTACGCGGCGCACTGTGAGGACCTGAGTTCGATTCTCGGCCGCTCGTGGAGCGGGCCTGGACTGGTGTTCTGGTTGGCTGTAAGAGATTGTTCTCGTAGCAATAAGTCCGCTATATGTATCAATTAGATACATTAACGCACAAAAATACATAAAGGGCACACAGGATGCAGGATCTAGGGCTCATCATCTTAATTCGTTTAGTTAGAACCCAAAATGTGCTTTATAACGTACGTGTAAACATGTTCCTTTAATTATATATTTTTGGTCTTTCGTGTTGTTATATATTGAAATCGAAAACTAATAAGAAATATTTACTTACTATGATACAATAATCCATCGTTTTTTGTATACTCCTGGGGACAATTTTTTTTATGGTGTCCTTTTTAATTTTATTATAATGTACTAAAAATAATTGATATTATAGTGACAAGTCTGAACATTAAAAATTCAGTCAAATAAACAAATAAAATTAAGATTTGTTTGAAATACCATTTACGTACTTGTACTAGCCACCTGCCGCCTGAATATACCTGCGCGCGACGCTCCGCCTTCCGGCTACCTCATTAAACCACCCCTTCGTCATCAAACGCGAGGTTCGTACATGGAGACCCGTCCCTCTATTTCTCATATTAGCTGCGGGATGGCGGACTTTGAACCATAGGAGAGCGAACGAGAATAAAAGTATGAGGGGTTTTAATGGTGGGTTTAGACTTTGTCGTATTAAATCTTTTGCATTGGAAATAGGTACTATCATCATCAATATCTCCCATCAGCCCACTGCTAAACATTGGCATCTCCCAATGAAAGCCATTGAGCTTAATCTTCAGCGCGGCTCATGTAAATATTGTGAGTTGGTAGCGTAGATCTCCGCCCCCTTCTAGCTTGAGGTTGACCTAAGCTACATTTGGCCAAATCTGGTCTTTCTTCTAGAACTTTTCTACAACATTTGTTGTCCATTTTACAACAAATGTGTCGGTCCTACAACGAATGTCATTACAGTTTGCTCATTCTTGAAGCCATGTCGGTAACTTTAGTTTCCCGTTAGATTGCGTCATTACGATCTATCGAAAAAACTCTGAGCATAACTTGTTCCATAACTCGCTAAACGTCCTTGAGCTTGTAGACCAGTCTCACAATTATCGTCAAGATTTCATCTTTGTAATTCACACTCTAGTTGAAGACTTATTTTCAGACGCATACTCCCCCCTCCGTCCCCTTTTACTACATATTAAAAATAAAAAATTATTTTAATTATTGTAAAGAAGTTGAGGTTTTTTTATCATTTTTAATTTCAAACCCTACTTCAAATGTTCGAGCTTTAAAGCGTGGAATATAAGTGTGGAACAAAAAATAAGTGCGGGTCGTTCCCTGATTTTCCAATATTGGTCCAAAAATTTTTTAAAAAATCTTGATGCTCCTTATCATTTTTACTTTTTCGTTAAAATTTGCTGCAAGCTTAGAAAATTTAGTTTATAGTGGCAGTGGTAGAGCAATCTCTCATAGCCGAATCAGACTCGCATTTAATAAGTTTTTCATTTTATATCTAACAATCTTAATTAATATTCTGTGAAAGTAACTTTTTTGTTTGTTTATTTGTTGCACTACCACTTCGTAACTACACCACCAATCCTCATGATAGGTTTTATATATGTACTGTGTCACGAAGATAAAGATAAGATATTTAGGTCAAATTGGAATCTATAATCTTTTGTTAATTAAAAAAGTCATCCCGTCAGAAAAATTACCTTTTTTGTCACACTAACTACTTAACAATGGGAACACGACTTCTTTAAAATAATACCAGAAATTTATAGAACAAATTACGCAAAAAACATTTTAATTTTAATGTTTCACAGCCATTTTCAATACAAAAAGAGATTTTTATTTCTGAAAATGGCTGAAAACTTTTGAACTTTAGTACTACTGAAAATGGTTTTAAATCGAAATACTTTATAAATTATTCATAAATAATTTCGATAGTAATGAAATAAAATGTTTTATATCAGAATTTTTATCCGCAAGGTAGGTAAATGTACGTATCCCACATTAGAAGTATTAAACTCACTCATCATATTCTATACCCAAATATCACTTCTTAATTTTGCATATAAAATTTTACATTGGAAAATAAAACGATCAAATAAGGTACAGACGTTTAAGAACAACCAGTAAATGAGGCGAGGGTTTTCTAATAAATAAACATTCTTCAAACGCTAGTTGATAAAATTATTTACTGTAGTGTACGATTATAAGAACTGGATAAATTATTATTAAATCACAAATATAATAACCATCTTCCACACACGGTTCGTAATTGCTGTCAAATTTCTGACCCAGCAAAATTCTTTTTTCGAGAGTGTTCTGAATATTTTCCCATATATTGCAAATTGCTACAAAAGTAGTTACAAAAGTTTGTACATTATCCGTCCTAGTATTGCACATCGCCGCAAACATTTACATAAAAAATTTCCAACTTGGCACGGAACACAGTCAATTCCGTTTTCACTTCCTGCTGCCGGCTTCATCACCCGTTTTGCAGAACAATTTTAAAACATTTGTGTCACCAGTCAGCCGAACAATATTATCGACGAAGATTTAATAAAAAAAGTTTGCCACCACTGCGATTAGTGGCCCAGGCCACCTAATGAGTCGTTGCCATAAGACGATTTTGCGGTTATAGAAACACAAAGTTTGGAAATTTTTGTGAGGTATCTGAACGATTTAGCACAGCAAGGGACGAAACATATTCTTAACAAAACTAAGTGAACTTGAAAGTGAATCTATTTATTGGATCCATATCTCTTTATTTATAAAAGATAACTTATATAAAGCTAATGTTTATTTAAGTCTTAGTCTATTTTCATATTGTTTTACCGATCTTAAAGATTTTATAATTTAATTGGATTTCGTTAATTATTTAACTACAATAATTTTCTCCTGCACTTTGTCAATTATTTTCTTTCCAAATACAAACAGACTTTTCCTAACCATCACTAGCGCATGGTTTCGATGACGGTATGGTTATAATATGTAATCCTGTTCCTAACGATTCGATAAAATCCTCCTATGGAATTACCGTCTATATTAGATTTGCTGATTTTACTGTAAAAAAACGATGTTAAGTATAATTTCTCAAGGCATTTTTATTAAGGTGTTCAGAAAATAATTTTTTTACCTATCTGAAAGTAAGAGGATATTAACAAAATAAACATTAAAGAAGATGGCTTTGATGAATTTGGATCATGTTAAATCCTTTACTAGAAAGTTATGAGAAATTTCGAAAAAAAATCAATAAGATATTTTCAAGAACATAAAGTGTAAATCGGAACGGTATGTATGGGTTAATACGGGTCAGTAATAAAATATTACTGACCAGTATTTCCAGTACCAGTGTCAAGCGATTCTTGAGAGAAACGACTGTGATAGATGGACACGTCGATGATATTAAATAAAAAAGATAACTTTTATAATAAACAATTGTTTACCAGAATATATTGAGCAAGGGATAAAGAAACGTAATTAAAGAGGAAAAAGTTATTATCAGAAAGACGTACAATTTACTATTTCGATAATAATGAAATTCAAGTACACTTATTGAAATCAATGTATTTATATATATATATTTATATATATATATATATATATATATATATATATATATTTACATATATGTATATATATATATATATATATATATATATATATATATATATATTGTTGAATAGAAATGTGTAAGTGGCAGTAACTCAGCAAGAGTAAAAAATGTATGAGTCCATTTAGTATTGGCAAATTATAAAATTATTAAAACGAAAAGTAATACCCTAAAGCTTAAGTCAAATTTAGTCTAAATATTATTATGCTCTACTAGATGGTGCTAGCGATATAAACGCACGATGCAAGTAAAACTCCGAGTCATTTATATGGAGTTTCTATGAACTCTTTACTAACTACATGCATAAATTAGTTGACTGTTACTTGTAAATAGTAGTCAACTAAGTTGTAATAATTTGTTGTTAGTCGTAAAGAGTAGAGTCTACTCAGTTGTAATAATTATATAATGTTACTATTGTGAATACTTGGGGAGACACTTAACTCTAACAAAAATCATTAGTTAAAAACTTTAATTCCTGTGTCGAAAATGTTTCCTTGATATATTCTTAATATATTTGAACACTTTCCACCTAGGAGAGGCACCCTAAGAACTTTTTTCAAAGTATTTGATTTCATGAATTTGTAGGTTTTATAAATATGGTTCTACAGATTTCAGTTATACAGTGCTAATGTCTAGGAGTAGAAGGGCTTTGACGTGCAGAGGGACAGACGTGGCCAAACTTTAAACTTCGCTAGTTTGTGTACAGAATCTTAAAGGACAATGATATATTTGATATTGGTTCATTAATATTTAAGTTATTTTGCGCACCTTTGTGGGTTGTTCGAAGTTCAATGTCTCTTTCGTTTATTATTTTGTTGTAAAGGGTTTTTTCATGAATTTTTATTTAGGGCAACCTTTTTTGGTATTTAAATAATTACACTTTTGTTTTCTTTTTGGAATTGTTTTAACTATACCTAGCAAATAGTCATATCTACCGTCAGGCTGAAAAGCTGTATGAAGTCGTCAAATGCATACTTTAAATAAATATAAGTAAATTTACGTACAATAAATTTTAATTTTTTTGCTCAGGCAACACGAGCAAAGTCGCGGATAATAGAAAGCAAGAAATAATAAGATAATATTTCCACGGTAAATAATAATGCTGTATTATATAATATGTAAGTGATACATATGAGATACGAGTTTTAGTTAATACGGCTTATTTATAATATATTTTTTCCTTTTTGTTTTCCAAAAGAGTTTATATAAGTATATATATATATATATATACATATATATATATATATACATATATATATATATATATATATATATATATATATATATATGTATACATACACACATACGTTATGATGTCCTGCATGCGCTGTTTGGCAAATAAAGAAAACGTGGTTTTATTGGATACGTCTCTTCAGCTTATTAAAAAGTTAACGTCATACAGGTTATTGGGTAGTTCGGGAACTGACGTCATTCCCGTTTCTATAAATATATGAAGCTCAATTGAGATTTACGATTGACTGATGTTTACATTCTATTGACAGCGCACGTAAGTTAATTATCGGGCGAATTACACATTGCAACATCGAAGTTATTGTAGGAACTTAATAACCACCGTAATTGTATTAAAAGTGTAATTGTTTTCAACGAGAGAAAGCAATTGCGTAGAAATATGTTTTACTTATTTCTTAACAATTCAAATAGTTTGTGTACATTTTTTTGTTATTAAAATTCGCGTGTTTTTAATAGGAAACAAACATAAAAAAACCTATCAATTATGAGTAGAAGTTGCTATGAAGTTTTTTGTGGATTCCTTACATAATTACGGGTACCTGTAATTTCTGTTAATCTATTTCCAAGTATTATTTTATCCCAATGTAAATATATTGTCTACTACGTTTTTCACAGTCACAAATATATGGTACATATAAAAATGGTAAGATCTAGGATAATAGTTTTAGTAATTTTTTTATAATTTTTGGTTCAGTAGTTTTGGAAAAAAGAGGTGGAGGAACGTTCTATTTTCACATGTTTTTCAGAATACCTTCTTAAATATGCAATTTAAAATTAGGAAATCTTTTTTGTTGAATACTTTATTTACCCCATCATTAATTCATAATTGAATATTTAAAGAAAATGAAAATAGTGCAAAAACGTGGGTCAATAAGTTATATTAATACACTCAATTTAAAGTTTCTAAATCGCAATTTTCAAGAAAATTTATTGTAAAAGACGGGTATACAGATAAGTGAATGATTTTTTAAAGGTTAAACTTTCCCTTTTATGGTACGTAACCCTAGAAATATTATTTCTCTTAAAGTTTAATGTAACCAATAAAATATTGAGACAACCAACGCAAGCGTGCAGTTTCTTCTGTTGATTCTCCTCTAAGTATTAATAATATTAAACTATTATTCGGAAATATCCTGTACTCTATGAATTTTGATTACTTGAGAGCTTTTATCCGCTATTCATGGGCAACAAAGGTCTAAAACTTTTAAATGCGGGATTCCAGACTCGTAGTTAAAGTAATACTCTATAATAAAATACAATAGACTATAAGAGCAAATGTACTGAGCCAAATTACATCTACAAATTATGAATATATATAATTGCGATAAATAGGTTAAAGAGATATAACAATGTGAGAAATTACTTTGCAAACAATTTGCATAATGATAACGGGAATTTGAAGGGCCTGTCGAAGCTTCATTGGAAGTAATTAATAATGCATTCAATAGCTTTAAATGTTTCAAGCGATATTACCCTGGAGAATCTGGGAATCTACTAATCTAAGGATGGCCTCGTGATCATGATTGGTTTTATAATTAAAATTATATTTACTAGATACTTAAACTTTTCTCCTATCATTTTACACCTAAAACAATATTTATTTAAAACCGGTTTAGGTGAACAATTACCGAAATATCCTAGTTAAATGAAATCACATTAATAAAGAGGAAATTTTTGTTTCTTAGTTTTTTAAAGATTCACACAAGAACTGCTAACCTAATTGACATTAAACTTTTATGATATGTCAGTTTATAGTTTCTAGTTTACCAAAGGCTACGTAGTATGTGTATATTGTGTATAATTTTTATGATATAATTAATAATGTCAACCGAGTTGAGTAAAAGCCGCCGGTCCGGCGTTTTCGTGACGAACCCTGGCAAGCCTATTACGAATTCATTATAGGGACATTACAAATACATAGTACATATACAGGAGAATTGTATACTTTAAAAACATCTAACGAAGAGTCTACTACGGTATTTATCTACATTTTATAACTAAGCGACGGAAATAGTTTTTAATTTAGTTAGCCACGGATTTGTTATTCAAATGTGTTTTGATGACATTCCGTTCCGAGCTTTTGCTCACACAGATAGAAACTGGAGAAGGGAAAGGGGCATGCTTGGTATGATAAATGAACCATGTTGCACTGCATTATTATATGTTGGTAAAAGCAAAAAAAAGGGCCGAACGACGTTAAAGAAAGAAAAAATATGTATTAAAAAATTGTAACCAAATCATATAATTCTACATATAGCAAATCCGAACGGGTCCCTAATATTGTATATTGAGTACACATTAACAATTACTCTAATTATAGCTGGAGAATCCCAAGTGATTTTTTATGGTAAGTAGCGGAAGTGATAACTTTTATCAATTCGTCATAAGAAACACAAATAATTCTTATGTTAGTCGTTATCTTACTCAAGTACGTACAAATGAAACGATAATAATAATTTTTTTGACAATGGTCTCGTCATTGTCAAAAAAATTATTATCGACTGGGTCTCCTATAAATCCGCCGTGTTCTGAAGGGACGGTCGCTATTCTTTGGTAAGAACAAAGAATATAATTTCTTCTGCATGGAGAAAGGAAGGAGGGTCGCGTGATGGAATTAAAAATGCAAGTTTTTTCGGGAGATTTTTAGGTCAATGCTAAGTACTGAAGAAGATTATTCTGATTCTACAGGTGGTTCAGTTCATATAACCGATGAATTATAATACTTTTTGAGAGTAAAACATTACTCAGTCATTGCAGAATCTATATTTCTGCATACGATTAGATTACATTTTTCAAGATATTTGACCTTAATTTAACCTTTATTTTTTACACAGAAAAATTGATGTTGAGGAAACTATAAATTACTATATAGAGTCAGTGATAATGACGATAAGTCTCTAACATAAAAAAACACTTGCTTGGGACATATTTAAATTTATTTTTGTGTTTTATAGGCATTTAACCGTAAAGAAAAGTAGACAATTTTTATGATAATGTACATCTGGATATTTAAATGCAATATGTTTTCGATAACATATGTTGAATAATGGAAACAACAACAAAAATGTAGCACGTTGTGTTATTTCTAAGATAGATGTCTACTTTCCTTTCACTTATATATATATATATATATATATATATACACATGTATATGTATATATATATATATATATATATATATATATATATAATGAAAAAATTCACGATATAGTATCAACATTATCCAAAGGTATATTCAACCATACACGAAATAAAATGTGAAAAAAGTTCTCCCTCGCTACACGTGTAGAAGACATGCCCTAAAACCATTTCATCACTTTGCCGACGTTGTGAATATGTAAAACCATGACATATTGGTATGGTTGTCCATATCATACCGTATTGGCATCTATTTTATAGCACTAATAATCTGAGAGTAAAACGACTGTGACATACAGGCGAGCAGCATATAGTCAGATGTACGTAGCGAAACTAAGGTGAATTTAAATGTTAAAATAGATGTATTGTAGTTAAAACAATGTAAGTTAAGGACAGACTAATTTTTAATAGGTTCTAACGTAATCCATTTAATTTAGTGGCTACGATATATAACTTCCGCACAGAAGGTGAGGGCTCGATTCTTCCACTGTGGGAATAAACTTATGTATTTCAATATATTCTATGTTAAATTATTATGTAACCTATTAATTACCATTACAAAATCCAGTAAACCTATCTAAAATATTGTTCGTTAACGTAATTTGAAAAAAAAACTAATTTAACACGTGTTTATGTGTCTTACTTCAGATTTCATTAACTACCATAGTACTTTCGCCACATTCGTTATGGACTCAATAAGCAAAATATTAATGTTATACGTGAAATATATAAAGTAAGTATAAAGCAACTTGAAAGGAATTTACTATGACTATTCAAATTCAACTAAATGTCCAGCGTTTTAAGAGATTATTGTTTACAGATGGATGGATTAGAGCGAGCGAGACAATTAAAGATAGTCTTTAGTTAACGGTAAATTAAAAAAATTTGTATCTGTTTTGACCATCTAAAATAACGGTAATTCCGGAGTGTGTATATTATTTTGAAATCGATAGAAATGAAGGTTTGCAATAGATTGGTACCGTAGTTCATATATACAAACGAATTTAATTCTTTTATCAGTTCTACGATTATAACGAATATCAAAATATTCGTTAGCATAAGGGGACTTAGTTCATAATTGTAGATAGGGAGTAAAAGCATGAGGTAATGCATGACTTTATATATGTTATGTATCCTGGAGGACTAGAAATGGAACGGGCATCAGTTACGCGACACGTATGTCGCGAAAGTTGCAAATGTTCGGGAGAAAGAGGCGTGCGAGTTGGAAGCCTTTGTTGATCCATAACTTAGAGAGAAGAACTTTTACTAGCATAATGGGATATATGGTATACAACTACAAATGTATAAGAGAATTGTGAGACTTTTTTGAATATTTAGCGATTAATAAAATTATCTCAAATATTTTGATAAAGGCATAAATATTATGCCAAAGAGAGTACAAAATTTTTAAGACTATGAACTCATCCTATAAAGTGCATTTTAAAATTGTAGTAAATGTACACATGCTGAAAACTAATACAGGATAACTACTTTATGCACCCCAGAGCGGACACAAAAGAAATAATAAACCATTTCTTTTGTGTTCGCTCAATAGTTAAAGATGACGCCATAAACCCAGAATCCAACAATATTTATCATCAAGTACTTTAACGGAATAAAAAATTAGCAATTAAATCCTATCAGTAATTAACCTTGAAACTTAGGTGTCAAAAAACTGTCAGCTCGTAGAATTGGTAGACTGAAATGACAATGGAAAGCCACGTAGCGCATAGAACCAAAGACCAATGGGAAAGAAAAAAATTTGAATGGCGATAATGTACGGTCCGTAGATTTATTTATCTACTTTAATGTATCTAATTGATACATATGGCGAACTATTACAGCTAACCATAGCACCAGTCCAGCCACGCTCGACGAGCGGAATCGAACCTAGGTCCCCGCGGTGCGCCATGCCGTCAAAGGCTGTATGTCTTGTGATCAACCCAACATACTACGGCAACGACATAGACGATCTGGTAAAATTCGTAGTAATTCATTACATGCAAGTAGCAGAATATTGATATGTTTAGATATTTATGGAGGAAACTTGTCTTAAGAAACAGTAGTCATCTTCCGGATGTGATGATGATAAATTATTGTTAGGTACATTTTATTATTGGTATGTTAAAACAGGAGTTGTTTACAAATTGTGAATATTTAATTTAAAATCATTCCTACTTAAGTAAGAAAAGTATTTGAGATATGTTTGTCGACTCGTGAATTTGCTTCTGATAATTTTGTGTTTTTTGGGCTTTTCTAAATTTTCCAACTTCTATTATTCTAAAGACGTTATTTCTTACGTTTTTGTAAATAATTCAGGATTTCCTATTTCGATTTGATTAAAATGACGAGGAGACCACTGAAGAGTGCATTAATAACATCTTACTATCTTCGGCCACTTTTGTAATTTAAGTTGCCACAATTCGTAAAGTAAGAAACACTGTAATTTTGGGATAAATGTAATCCACAAAGGGTCACTACACGCTTTTGCTCCTTTTGCCAAATGAAATCAGTGGTCAGGGTCGAGGATTCATTGGCAAGAATACTGAGAATGATCCGTCAATAAATAAACTATTTCCTCTCTACCTTGCACCTTGTAAGTGATGTTCCTCGATTTCTGTTAGGTTTTTTTATCACTACTCTATATTTTTTCTCCTATAATCTTTCACAAAGTACAGGTTTTCTGATGCAAAATTACATTTCGTTTAATTGTAAATACGACATATTTTTTATATTTTGTAGAGTTTGGTTTGGATGATTTATAAGTAGTGACCTACCAATAGTTTTCTTTTCTGTTTATTTATCTAATCGTTTTCATGCAAATTTTTTTTACGCTTTCTAGAAAATAATCTAGTTCTTTAGTATAATTTTGTATATAAAATGGAATTTCTTTCTTTCATAAAATGGGACTTTAGTCAAGTTAATGAAATTATCTTATCATGATTAAGTGACACAGTGTGCCATATATATTTGTAGTTATTTTTGTCCAGTGTTTTGTTATTTACATGTTATTTACAACACGCCAAATTTCTAAAATAAACCCAATACTAAACAAAAATCGTACGAAAAAGCATTAACCACATAACATACATTCTTACACATTAGTACACTATCCAACAGCGGTCCCGCCTGCTTACATTGAAAAATTGTCCATCTTTTAATCGCTCGTTTTCTTTCAATGGTTAAACCCTAGAAAGCGAAAGCATTATTTTCACGTAAATTACTTTGTAGCAATTTTACAGCTTCGTTTTCGTTTATTGTGTTGTTAATGGAGTAAATCGACGCAACATATTTTTACTTCAAATTTGTTTTTAGAGGTCAGTTTTCCACGTAAGTGCAAGATAGAGAAGGACCGGATTATTTATTGATTGATCATCGCATGTAATCCCACCGATATACATCCGAATCCGACGACCTAGTCGATTAAAGAGAACTTCGTTATTTCCAAAGTAACTTTACGTTGTGCTCTCTAGGTGAAAACTAATTCATATTTCTACCAAAATAAAATGAAGAATCTATTATATTCCGAAGCACTATAATGAACTGCTTTTGTACACAATTTCAAAATGAATAATTTAATAATAATTATAACAGCAACAAAGCAACAAAGACATTACAAAAAAAGTGATAAAATATAAATTTGGTTGCTTTAACTAAACTTGTCATTACCTTATTTATATTGTGTAAATTAAAGAAAATAATCTGTCTATCAATTATATTATGAAGAATAAATAAAACTTTGCACAATTTGCATAAAAAAGCGAACAAGGTCACCACAACAAACCATTAAATCAATTAATGATTTTAGTCAATTAATCAGTTAATATGTCAGTTGCCGCTAAAGATATACAGACGGAAGGTGGCCCCTTATAATTGACTTCGTAAAAAGGCTCCAAATTGCTCAGCGAGCTAGAAAAGACGTTACGTTTGGCGTTCCTTTACAAAATTTGATACCTGAGCGTAAAAATAATAGAAAAATTATAATCACAGACGAAAAGGGAGACTGGTAGTTCGTATTTTAGTTTGAATTATGGCTGACACAAAAGCGTAAGATGTCAAAGATTAACGCATTTTCGCTAATGACAATGCGTGCAACTACAAACACTATCATTATTTCAATGATGCAATCGTTCATGGTTAAATATAAATATTGATATAGTATATTTGTTAACCATTTCATTTCACACCATCGACGATTATCCCATACGTACAAAGTATATTTTTTTCATTATGTGCCTCTTTATGAACATTATGGGCACATTTAATCCTTAGTTGTATCCTAATATATTATAAAATGCTATGTCTCTAGGTCTGCATATTTGCGTATGACTTGAGATACATTATAAATAGTTTCTTTATCGTTGAAGGATTTTTATAATACTGGTGTACGTATTACGGGACTATGTAAATATTTTTGAAATGCGTCTTACACAACGGGTAAGCAACAAATGCTCTGGAGACTCAAGGATGGCAGCGGGAACTGCAGACAACAATGTTTAATACTGAATATTAAACATTGTATCCATATTGCATTTAGATATTTTACTTCCTTATCGAGATATGTTTAGTGAAAAGCATCCAAATATTAAGGTTGAAGCGTTTTTGTAAAGTAATTTTTCTGTTCTGTTAATATTCTTCTGTGTTTCTGTTTCATGCGAGTGACATAAACCAACGCAGGTTCTGCGTACGTATATATACATAAAATTTAAATATCTGAGTATACGTGATATTTCTATTAACTTATTTACAAAGTAGATCATATGGTGATTTCGTTCACGTGGATAACAGAAGTAGCAGGATGGATTTATTTTCTATGATTTTTTACCTTTCTTCCGTTTTTAATTCTATATAATTTTTCATTTTCTCTTTTTCATCGTATTTTATTAATTTATAAGAGTTCTTTTTTAATTTACAACTGCTTCTAGAAACAAAAATAGATTCCAACCATTCTAGAAGTTTATCTCTTTGGTTTATTTATTACAAGAACAAATAATATTTTCATTGCGAACTACAACAGGAAACAATCATCAAACCGGCGCCCAGCTTGCAAATTGATCAAGAGTGCTATTGATAATTTTATAATAACTTGGTAAACTTCAGCTCATTATGTCGCATAGTTTAGTCATATTTTTGCGAAAAGTAGTCGTTTGTCCTCGACGTTTTTTCTTTTAATTTCCTTTTCAATAACCGTATTATTTAATCAGTAAAACTGTGGACTTTGTAAGAACAAGAGGTATTACCCATTCAACAGTGTATTTTTAAGGTCAATTGGTTAGTTTTCGATATTATCTTAAACTAAATAACTGAAAATTTTGTCATTATATTTAGTTAAAATAACAATTATTATTTGTTAACCGTGCAAATATATTAGACAGTACGTTTTTCATCAGTGAAGAAAGAAAAATAATATTTCTGCTAAACAATAGTGAATATTTGAATAATAGTCAGATAATTTAGAAGATAATGTGTGGCGCGAAAAATGACGTTGGGGGGCATTAATTCATACTTATTAATTGGTGCCATAATTTAAAATCGTAAGTGGAAAATTTAAAAAATTGAACACCGGCACATTGTTGCACGTGAAAGAAGTGAATTTTTTTGACGATCCAAAGCTTTATTTGTAGGTATATATTAAGAGATAAAACGGCACAGAGAGAGAAAGAAAGAAGGATAAAAAGAGAAACATTTTCTAAAAAGCTCACAGTATATATACATGATTTAAGGGTAGTATTTAAAGGATGAAGATGAGAAAAATGTAGGCAAATTATCAGTTATATTTCTAAATTCTATTCTTTGATATTTATCATATTATCTGATTACGTTTGTATTGGAAAAGCAAAAATTATATCGTTGTGGTAACTAAAATGCAAAATATACCATCTTGACTCTATACATTCTAGACATCGTTCAAAAAACAACAACTGTTTTAGTTTCAGATTTTGTTGTTGCTATTTTACTTTATTTTATTTTATATACATGGACAATTGACAATTAAAAAAATAGCCACAATACCAGTACCAAACTACAACTAAAATTGTCTGGAAGCAGACAGAATGTATTATTACTGTTGTAAATTATACTTACTACACCTATATGTGCTGGTTCATGGGGTATTTATAAATAAATTAGGTACATATATTCTTAGTCTTATAATGGATGGAGCAACAAAGCAAAATGCACAATAAATTTATCATAAATCGATACATAAATGAATAACATTTTGACAGTTTACTTTTGACACGCGAAACATACAAAAAAGTGACAGCAGAAACGGGAGCCATTTATTTCTTGTCTTATTCTATTGTGTTCATCTACCTCTCTCGATTGCTAGCGACGTATCTTTTTTCCGTCCTTCTTTCAATGGATATATTTTGTAGAAAGTGTTTCCGGAGAAAATTCAGGATATGTGTCGTGTCATCTGCTAAAATGCTAGGAACATTGAATTATAAAGTTCTCTCGGTTTCAAAATTCACGAGCGGTATAGATTTAAAAGTGTCAAATAGAATATTTACTCATCAACTCACCGATGCATATAAGTAATCATTTCGTTTTCTAAATCCACTCAATCTAACTGATACTGAATGATCATGGACAGTTTATAATCAATGTAGATGGTGGAGTAAAATTGTATTAACTTTAAAATATGAGAACTAATGAAGTAACTCCGTGATTTTCTTAGCCATCACTATAGGCTCTTCAGACATAATAACCAGCGATGCGTCTTTTTCCTTATCTTTGGTGTTCGGGTTATTTGAAAACGATTACTAATTATACTGCATTTTTGGACACACTCCGTTAAATCCTTGCGATTTAAGAAACATTTCAGCAGTGTAGTCACCTTCTTTCGTCACTTGTCGACAAGAAATAAAGAATTCCATAGCAATGCTAGCCAAGAGACTACTTGAGTGTTACCCCTGTGTTTGTTTGCTTCTCCTTAATCGTAGATATTTTTTTTCTAATGGTGTAAGTATTTCTTTGCAATTTTTCAATCAGAAAATTCTGCAAGATCTTACACATATAATCTTGTTTTATACGGAACTAGATATACGTGAGGGATCTCAGTATTACGGGACCATAGCATATCGACATTGCAGGCACTAATACATACGCACGATTAGCTTTCGCCTATTGTTAAATTTTAAAACATCGATACGTATTAAATTGTTTTTTTCGAAATTTACAATTTGTTCTTTCAGCAACATAATTATAATATTACGTTAGCATTCATAAGGGGGTTAATAAAAGAGGATTTTTTTAATTGACATGTTAGTGTCTAACGAACTACGTTACTGTCTGTGGGCATATGTATATGAATATGTTCAAAGGTTTATAAAATCTGAAGGAAACTTTTAATTGACTATGGCCTTTTATATTTAACAATGCTTAGCAGAAGGAATAAAATGATATATTTTCGAGCTCCACTTTGAACTAGGCCACAAAAAATTTTAAACTTGTGATATGCATTTGTCTTCCATTTCGGTTCATTATTTTACTTGTGTACAGTTTTTAGTTTTAACGTTACATATTCCATGACTTTCAATGTATTTGATTACATTATTTACTGCGAGTATAAATTCATTTTTAAGGAGACGTTTTGATAATTTTTTTGTATTTTGACCCAAGATTTTCTGGAACACACTTCAACCTATTCGAACGAAATCGATTTTATTTTCTAAATAATTTTTTCCAAACAAAGATTAGGAAAAAGACGTGTCGCTGGTTGTGTGTAATGTTTGTAGACCTATATGTTCATGTTATTTCTGCCTACACTGCAAATGTCTGTTCCGATTTCAATAAATGAGATATTATTTATGCAGATTTCAATAAAAATGCGTGACCTTCTGGGTAACATGACATATCATAGGCTCATAAAATTAATGTTTTTTCATAAAAAAAATTAATAGACTTTAAATAGAATAAATATTAAGAATAAACTCCTACCAATAAGCCACTGACTAGCATAAAATAATGTAAATACGAGTAATTGGAATCTTAGCTGTACAATATATTTTCCAAATATATACAAATTCGATTTCAGTCAGTTCCAAGTGAATTGTAGAACTCACATGTTTGTGTGGGCGTGTTAGTACATGAGAGAGCTTTTGCAATATTCATGTTTTGTACCAAACATATGACCTTTATCGTGTTATAAATTACCTTTAGTGTATATATTAGATTGTTTAATATAGTTTGGATTTTCTTGTATCCAAGACTACTTCATCTAAGACTATATATCCGAGAATCTTTTATCCAAGACTAATCAACTTAAGCATAAACGATAATAATTCTCATTTCGATTAAGTATATCCCTGAAAGCTTCTTAGGAGGATAACCTATTGGAAAACTGGAAGTCTAAACATTGTTACGAAGAAAATAAATAGTAATGAGAGTGTCGATTCCGAATTAAAGATTTTCTATTAGATAATTATTATTGAGGACATTATTTTTTTCGATTCAATATTTTACTTTTAAAGCCTACTATGGAGAGAAAAAAATGCGAGAGATTAATGTCCCAGGCAGAGTAGGTTAGCCTCTAGTATGGGACATATCCAAAACCTCAATAAATCATATGGGACATATCCGAAACCTCAATCAATAAAAACGTTTCAATGGTTTCTCTAAAGCGTCTCTAATAATTTTTGTGGTGACACTTACTCTTTGTAATTTTATTTCATTCATCAAGATAAAAATATCATCAATAGTAAGCCCGAAGAGGAAAAAGGCTTTGGGGTAATAATAAAATGAAACAAACATACACTTTCTTTCTATATCGAAGAAGTACTCAATTTTCTGATGTTAAGAGAGAGATATATATTTAATATCGGTTGGAAATTAATCCAAAAATGAAGCTAATAGTTTTTATGGTGAACATATTTCAACTCATAAGAGAATTCGAATCGGAATTTGTATGGAAGCCATTGTTATGCTTACTATGGGGTATGAATCGTTTACTGAGATCTAAATCAATTAGTATTATAGTAAATGGATTACTATTTACAGGAGCTAGAATGATATCCAAATATGCTAGCAAATATAAATGTCATCTATATATTTTAGTTACGTGGACTATTTATATTCATATTATAAGAAAAGACTTAGCAAAAGGCATGTCACTGCATTTGTGAAAATTAAATTCGGGCTGTCGGGTGTCATCCACGTAGGTCAGCTATTTATCATGTTTAGACTTTTTGGTAGTTATCTGAAGAAATGAGAAAAAAACTATAGCATTCGATAGTTCTAATGAAGAGTCCAATGGCTCATGGCTACTTATTTATGGGATCGTACATCACAATGGATAGAGCGAAATTTTTTAAAAATGTTTTTGTTAGTATACTTAAACAACTCTTTACACTGATATTTAACAACTACCGCAATTCGTCATATGATTCAAATCGGGACAAATGTCATATCATATGTCATATTATGTTTTCAAATATTTGATCGTATCCCTACAATTGTGGCATTTCCAATTTGTGGGCTTTCCTTCAAAATTCATTAGCGGTAGTTGTACGGGCGGATGGCGATAGATAGATAAAACCTCTCGGATGTATATAAAAACTGCAGTTTCCTATTGGCACACCTATTTTAAAAATATATTTTCAGGTGTTTATTTAAAACCACTTTTTATTTTCAATATCATCTGGATAACAGTCTTTTGAAAGTTCCAGTAATTCTAGCATCATATTTGAATAAATTTTAACGTTATATCGTGTTAAATAAATTTGAAATTATAAATCCTTTGTATCAATAATTCTATCTTCATATTTATATTGAAATATTTTTTGAAATACGTTGATTTTAAATTACCCTTTATCTTAAATTCATAGGTCAAGAAGCCTTTTCAATCTTCCAATAATTGCAGGTTTACATTTAAACAAGTTATTTAGTAACAAATTTTGTGAAATTGGTTGATATCAAATCCTTTTTTCTTATGAATTCCTCTGTCGTAAACCGTCGTAAATACACCAGTAACTGCAACTTCATACTTGGACACGTTTTTAGTGATATGGTGATTTAATTCAATTTTGTGTTTGAAAAAATTTTGATAGTAATTCATTTCTTGATAGTAATACATTTCACATTCATTAAATTATCCCTCTTAAGTAATTGACCATTTTTAACTTTGTTTCTTTCCTACAAAAGAAGAAAAGAATTTTAAAGAAATACATTTATATGTTAACAGTAATCGTATTAAGCTTTAGTTTTTAGGTTTTTTTTAAATTGAAAGAAAAAACACAACCGTTATAAGATGACTCACCTCCCACTCCGGTTTCACAGCCATTTTTCGATTTTCAAGATATTGTTGAAATTGCCATTTTTTTCAGAAATCGTTTGACGGAGACGCTTGAAATTAGGAACGCATATATATTATATGAATTCTCATATATCTCCGAGGTTAAAAGTAAAAAATATTTATAAAAAAATTTTAGAAGCGGCGAACGAAGTAATTGAATTTGTTAATTTCATATTTAGTGTGATTAGGGCCATAAGTGTGGTATATCAATTTTAAGAGAAAGTTATAAAGAGTTTAAAACCACTTTCTCAGAATTTTATATGAGAGAGCTCTAGAAATATGATCAAAAATTTAAAAAAATATATTTTGTCATTTTATGCAGATTATCATTTCACCAAAAATACGGACATAATATAGATAACAATCCTAAAATGTACTTTTTCTATTTTAATTATCAATTGTGCTCAGTGAGTGGTCCATACAAAAATTGGCAATACAGAATAATGTTGTAAAATAATTTAGTTCGTTCGTTCAAGTTTGTCAGTCCAAGCGTTGCAGATTTTTAAAAATTTTTTTAAATTGCTAAAATTTAAAATCACCGAAGAAACGAAAAAAATATGTTATTTGTTCTTTACTCACAATTTTTCCAGAGAAAATTCAAAAACCGTTTTTGTTCCACCCAATGTCCAAAAGTATCGTCGAAAATAAAAAGTGAAAAAATTTATAAATATTATATTCTCAGGAATGATAAATTAACGTAACATATTTTGATGTTTATATATATATATATATATATATATATATATATTTATATAAATATATATATATATATATATATATATATATATAAATATATAAATATATATATATATATATATAATAATTTACTTGCAATTTTTTTCTCTACATGTCAATAAAATTACAATATAAATATTATGTAACATAACGAAACGTCACAAACGTTTTGAATAATTGAGGTTAAACTTAATTTTATTTTAATAAGCAACGTTCTTTTATATTAGTGTTATATTAGTAATTTTTTTATGAAAAATATCATAAGCTTTAAACTTGGATTGATTGGCTGTGTAAATTTTAAAATCCTAGGTGTTAATTATCTTTAAACTTTGACTTACTTCTATGAAAAAATAATCACAGACAACAAAAATAATGAATAGATAAAAACTAATTTCTATGAGTTAAATAATCGTAAAAGTATGGTAAAACAGCTTACGATTGAATTAAAAATTATACACGGTTGAAACATTTTTGAGTAAAAAAAACGATATCTGACAACGGCGCCTAAAAATATACTCTCTCAGACGGTTTTAAAATGTTCATTCGTTTGGTATCAAAAGCAAAAATTTGTCAAACTCTTCTTCTGCCTGTCGTCGATTATGGTAACATGTATTATTCTAACCTAAATAAATATTTACTCAATTAACTGAAACCATTCCATAACATAGGTATTGTACATATTTTTCATATTAAAATTATGGCTACATGTCTGACCATCGGTCAAAAATGGTTAGGAAATCTGGACTGATGCAACCTCTATCGTCAAAGTTTTTTGTGTACTGTATCCTTAATAATCCCGCTGCACCTTTATATCGCCCAGATCCAGATTCCGGTCCCTGCTAGAACTCGAATTACGTTGTAAAAATAATTATATTTATAATCCCTCAGGATAGAATTGCATTCTACGGAGAATCCTTTGCCATATATACTACTAGATTATGAAATCAAATACACACAAATATAGAAGTAGGTTTACCCTCGTTGTCTGTGATTAAACATCGTCTGAAATTATATTACTTATCATAACAGGCAGATTAAATCCTTTCAGTACACTATCCTTATCTATAAAATGTATTTAAATGGCTCTTTAGCTTTTGTTTTATTGAATTTTATATTATTATTCTTATCCTTATTTTGTCTTATAAGTGTCATTAAATTGCGTTTGTAAATCATTTACAGTTTACTCCAACAGCTGTTTTTCTCACTGTAATAATTACGGTTAACTTTAAAAGCCTATTTTGTAGCAATATTTTCCCACTACATCTTAATATTTTAAGCTTGCGGAAAAGTTTAACAAATAAACGGAAAATAAAATTTAATTCATTTGAAAAGCAAAGACATTGAATTAAGAAAATCAAATGTTTGTGGATACAAAATTAATTTACTTAAGCGTTGTAATATTTTAAGGTGACTCAAGTGTCGGTACAGCAGATTCGTTTTAAAGACGAATAATATAAACAGATAGGCAAATAAAAACCAACAGTGTTTGTTTTCCAGAAAATCGATATTTTACTTTCATCCCTAAAGTACCTACGCTAATGTCAATGTTTTGGGATACAACTTTTAGTGGAAAAGCGAAAATTGAAGAGAAAATCATGTAATGTTTACAAGAAGATGACAGACCTCGATTTTTGACTATGTTAATTCTATAATCTGAACTCCCTATTAAACGAATATTACGTGTACTTACATACGAGCAAGCACATATTCTCCAAACTTTTCTCTTGAAATTCGGTAGTGACCTTTAGTTAAAATCTACCAAAACCTCAAAATACAACTTTTCGATTATTGTAACTCTTTTGTTGCTAGTTTTTCAATTTGGGGATCGAAAAACAAAAATGTCTGGACTTTTACCGACGATCATAAAAGTGCATTTTATTATTTGAATAAGGAAGGAATTAACTTATTATTATGAAAATAACGTCAATTTTTGTAGATAATTTTGATTGCTGTTAAACATTTTCCACATACATAATTTCAATATTTTCTTGAATATACAAATAATTTACAGCGAACAAATAAATAAATATACATTGTTTTGAATTTTCAATGGTAAAAAATTTATTTCTTTCTGCATTGTACTGCTACTGATAATGTCGGAAATCACTGTAAATATTAATAATTAAAGGTTAAGTATATCTGTATGTAACGTTTTAGAGAGATTGTTCTCTGAAAAGCATAAGAATGAAATGAATGCGAATATTTTTCATCGATCTTGCACCTGAGAATTTTATTTTGACATATTATGGTGTCTTATTAAACCGCATACTATTATTTTACACATATATATAGTTTCGGATTCAGGGTACATGCTATCGCTAAACGCACTAGCATTTAAGTGGCATTCTAAATTTACATTCCTGCTAATAATTCTTCAGTTAATACAGTTCAGTTAATTTCTCTCTAATTATTAAAATAATATTATCGTATATAGCAATAATCCTATTGTGATTGCTAATAATATTAAAAAGTCAAACGTGAAACTAATAGAATATAAAAAAGGTAATTTATTTTCCGTCTATCCATTGTGTTTTCACGTGTTTTCAGGAAAATTGTATATAATGCATACTATGCAAATAAAGCATATTTTATTTTTATATTTAATGCATATTTTGTAACTTATATTTTATTTTAAGGATTTATCTTTTATTTCATTTTAATGAACTCACAGGACATCATTCCTAGAAATTACTGCAGAATAAACGATATTGTGAATAAAACAACTATGGAAATTTTACACTATATCTAAAGAAAATCATTAACAAATCTCTATGAACATTGTATAAACAATTAAAAATAAAACTAGAAAGCAGTTTAATTGATATTTGATATAATTTGTAATATGAAAAACATTTTTGTCGCAAGGAAAATTTTCTTCAAAATAATTTTAAAAAGACATTAACAAATTGATGGATTGAAAATTATGAAAATAAACTTAGTAATTAACGAAATCCAAAACTGAAAAACACAATGTTCATTCCTAGAAAATCAATAACTAAAAAAACAGACACAGAAAAGTTTGATTTTAATAAATATTTACGAAGATCTGAATCAGCATAGGAAGGTGAGATCAATCCACAATATTATTTTACCAATATATTATGGATTTTGCAAGTATAACTGTGATTACTTGGAACCTATATTGACGGTGGAAAAAATAATGTGTTCATTCCTTAAATAGACTTTAAGAATGGTCATAAGAAAAAAGTAGTTTTTTCTTAGTCATATTTAACATCGCAATTTTAAGTAAAAGTTTTCTTTTGCTTTATTTTAGGTTAGATTATTTTAGGAAACATTTATGAAGGCGTAAATCCAAGTCAAAACGGTTATTACTAGAACAGTTGAAATGGATTTAGAATTGAATTCAATTGGCGAAGTAACGATTACAAGTACAAATGCAACTCCTTGGACCCGATAAATAACTTTAGAAACGTGTTAAATGGTTTTAAAATTAAAATATACTCATTTTCGAATGAGTGGTGAGTAGCTTGCGAGAATAATTTCAAAAGAAAAAAATTATTTTATGTTTTTCTTGTAATATTGAAAGTAAACATTTTGTTTGTTTTATTTTAGTGTAAAAAAATTGGTTGTGATATAAACATATCTATAGTGCAGGTTTATTTAGAGAAGCGAAAAGATAAATGGTTAATAATATTAAATACTTTTTCACCTCATTTTAAAATACGTCATAAGTTATGGATGATGCTGAAATAAAAACGTAGTAATTTCGTGTATAATTAAAAAGAATAATGTTGAGATTTCTTCAATATCAAAATATGGGCTAAATCATTTTCAGGTTATTTTAAAATTACTTAAGTCATTGTAGTCTACAAACGAAAAAAGAGGTACTTTTATAAAATTCGAACTTGGTACTTCCAAGTTCAAGTTCAGTAATTTACTGCTGCGTCAATGATTAACGCTGAGAAGTTGAAAAAAGAAGAAAAAAAGGTGTACTTGGTACCTACTTTTTCCATTTAATTATGTTATGATAATTTAGTATCTGAAACTATATTACGCAAATGCTAAGTTTCAAGTTCTTCGCTCAACCAGACGTATTCAAATATTTTGATTATGTAGAAAAAGAGTTTTCATACAAAAGGTCTTCATAACTTTTGTATTAATAAATATATAAAATACAAACAAAAAACAATACGGATTTTATGTCATGCAAATTATGTTAATACAGGTACCATGATATTAAAAGTTTCTAACGGTTTTCTCTGTCGCAATTATTCTAGAGCCCTGATAAAAGGCAAAAGTTGAAGCTTTTCCCTTCGATCAATGTCGAGCGTCAAGCCCCTATTGTATTAAAGGGTTCTCCGTCTGCATGTATATTATTATACAAAGATTTTTAAGAAATTTTTGAGATGATTTCGGATAACTCATTGTATTAAGCGAATTAGGAATTTGCCTGACCCTTTACACTCGAGGTTCATTGATGTTAAATAAAATTGTTGTAAGTAGATTCCATTTCTGCTGGTTAAATATTTTGAAAGGAAATTTTAATATTAAAATAAATTTCATTTTATAATAATAAAGCCCTAATTAACGCCAGTCTGTGTTTATTAACTTTTGAAAAATTGGAACGGTATATTACGAACAGTAATTATGAAAGGATTTTCAGTAAATACATAGAAGATAAGGTAAATTAATAAGCCTTTATTGGTGTATAATTTAACACATTTCCCTAAGTTTTTAATGTAATTTAAAAACAATTTTGAGATTAACTATCAAGTAAAAAAGGATTAAATATGGTTAATTTGAGTATAAATAGATTATTTTTTTAAAGCTAAGTAAACACATCTAATATAGTTATAGCCAGCTATTTTCTTTTAAGATTCGCGTTTTTTTTTAAAAATGTCCACGCTTGACGTATTCAAATTAATTATGCATTTTCTCGAAGCAAACCGATCTGTTTTTAAAAATATATTTTATTTGTTCGTTATTTGCGTTTTACGTACTTAAACTTAAAAAAGAATAATATATTTTATAAACATTATTTCTTATCTGTTACTAACTTACATTAGAATTTACATAATTTCACAAAAAAATATATGGAAACAAAAACTATCGGTTGGTGACATACTTATAAAACTGAATACAAAAATAACCGTGATGGCAAATGATGTTTATTAAATGTGTCGCAAACAGTATTTGTCGTATTATGAAGTAGAATTTTCTGTCAATTTGAATTAAATTCAAATTCAATTCACAACACTCTATTTTCTAATTTTTTTAGTTAATTTTAGAATAAATCATATCACTTTGAGGACTAAATCTGGGTCCATGTATGATTTAATTGAATTCAATTTCAATTCAATTCAAAATAAATTTCAAATGAAATTCCAATCAAATTTCAAACCAATTTCAATTCATTTTCAACTTAATTTTAATTGAATATTAATAGATAGATTACACCTGTTTTTCCCAGCGTTTTCAAATTAATTCGAAAAAAAATATATTGCAATATGTGTCTCACATTTTGCTTAATATGTAAAGACTTTTAAAAGTGGTTTAAATATATTTACTTCACCTGAGTGCAAATAAACAGAGAACCAAACTTTTATTTCTCAATTTTTCTATATTGTATCGAGCCGAAGGACGACGAACTTCACTCACGAAACCATGTACCATATTGTCGTTCATTATCGCATTTCTTGCGTGATGCAAGTATAAACAAATAGACTGACAATAACCCTGACAATAAAATGTTTCTATTTACTGAGTTTTTTAACTTTACTCTATTATTATATGTATTGATTGCTTTGGTATTAAGCATAGTGAAAATGTTAGACCAGATTTAATAAGACTTTACGAACTACATTATAATTAATTAAAAATTTGGAATTTTAAAAGATATCTTAAATACGATGTAGTGTGACTTGAATTAAAATGTCGGTGAAGTAATTTTTTTAATAACTCAGTAGATTATTGCAGCTTTAGATTTGGTTTGTAGTGCTTTAATATTCTTTATTATAAACAAGTTTTCCGATTGTGATCAATAACCGTAATTTTATTTTTCGCTGCATTTCCAAAACTATTTAATTCGCGACAAATTCCGTCTGAACAAGTAAAATCTTAATAGTTTTCAGACTTATTAATTAAATCCGTTTTCAGAATTATAATATCAATGCGATAAAGATAAAATTTGTTATTAATGTAATTCCGAAAGACAGTATAATTGAAATGACTAATAAAGACTAAGTAAGTCCAAAAAAAGGCAAAGTGAGTCTTGCCCTTCTTAAAATCTTCAGAAGATTATATTTTATTATAAAACTTTCTTTTTATTATTTATATTGTTGAGAATACTGCCACACTTAATCCTGTTACTTTAATAACTGTCATAAACTTTGTTATTCGTACTCGTCTGTTACTAAAGATCTTAACATCGCTAATTTTCTGTATCTCAAAAGAAAATAAACCTCATAGAAATGGAATTACGAGGGTTCCGAATATATTTGACGTATATATACAAATATATATATATATATATATATATATGTATATATATATATATATATATATATATACATAATTATATATTTTTTTATAGGAAGGGTTTTGTAATTGCTTACTCCCAGAATTATGTCAGATTTTTAAAATATATTACATGGTATTTTCCTATTTTAAGGCATGTTATGGCTTAAAAATACATAATAAAAGTATGTTTCTGGAAGACATAAAATTAAAGTAAATTCCTTGCACTAACCAGAATAGTACACTCAATTAATAAGAGACTTAAATATTTTGTTGGTTTACAAGACTCAAAAGAAAACTTCTTCATACCAGTATTTGTAGAAAAAACGATCCTATAAAAATAAAAATGCGAGAAAATGGTCCGATTTCGTAAAAGAGAGAAAGTGGTTTGTTGGCTCCTCCGGTAAAATAATTGATATCTTAATGGATGCCAAGTTCCATCAAAGTTTAAGTATGAACATTTGTATGCAATTGGAGAGTCTTAATACGTATCAGATTGAAATGGTTAATTTCATGTACACACGGTCAGCGACCGTTTTTTTTCTTGACTGTGAACTTATGAATTGTATTATATTATTATTCATATTAGACAGCGTAAAGAACTTCGCATTCCTTGAGTAAGCTTATCATTGAGAAGCTTGAACATGGGGTATAGGTTATTTTTTTCTGGCGGTAAATTCAATTAAAATTCTAAATTAAATCAGATTTCGTTGTTTTTGTCTATCCTTGTATCTTTTTGTTGGCCGCATGTATTTATTCATGAAATACTGAGTCTCAAAGTTGCAGTGAATTAAATATTCTAATGGGTCGATCTTTATGTACGATCAATAGTTATAATCAAGATAATCCACATCGATTAAGCAGAAACTCAGCTAGCAAGCGTCAGTTAGTATAACACAGCCTCCACTCACCAGTCTGAAAACGTTATAATTTCAAGCGCGCCAACGGAGAAAACGATGGAAGACATGATTGAATACGCACTGACAAAAATGGGAGACATTTCGCATACCTCTTGACATATATATTGTGAGTATGGAAAGCCTACCACTGATCTTGTCCCGATAAAAATTTGTAGATGGCGGATTATTTATCACTTACAATAGTTGTTCGTTTGTATTGCGCGTAAAAGAAAGTTGCAGCATGTCAAGTTCATTGCGAATAAAAGATACACTTCAAATTTTCATCTATTTAGATTTTATGGTATACTGGGGAAAGGGCTTTTACTTTGAATTATAGTCTCGGTACTTTCTTTTATTTTTCATCTTTCTTCTTCTCGTATTCGTCAGTCTTTGTCGTATTCATTTCAGCAATTAGATTTTGGTTCCGTTTTGGTGTATATTAATTTCAAAAAGGATTCGTCTTTTTAGAAGCGAAACATAAAAACAAATTCAGGATAAATGAAACGCCCGAAGTTTTAATTAAATCGTATGATGTATCGTTTGAAAAGGTTAGTACATAGGTCTCAAAACGTTTTTTCTTATAGTTTTATGTAGCATGTCTTCTAAATTTATTTAAGAGACACCCAAAAAAATATAAACCATCCCTACATCCAAAACTGCTGAACCTAAAATTATGAAAGAAATCGAGTTTTAGAAGCCTATGCAAAGGTTTCACCAAAATTATAACAATGTGTGTAGAAGACATGGTTATTCAGATATTCACGATAATATACAGGAATAATACTCAATCAGCGGCCAATAGTGAAAATGATATTTTAGACCACAAATTTAAATAAAAATATCTTTCTTCAATTTCATCAGGTCGAAAATAATATTAGAAGAATCCGTTTGATTCTTAAAAAAAAAAGGAGTGACTAGTCACCCGAGGTCGTTTTCGAGAATCTGTCAACACTCGTGCGTCGGTCCGTTCACCGTCAAATGCACGAATTTTAACATATTCTGCCCGCGGGCATGTAACTAAAATTTTGAGTTATGTACGAGTTTTCGAGTCATGAAACATTTCCAACATTTTGTATGTTGCTATTATTTATCACGAACGTTTCAAAAAGATCTTTATTTTACGTAAACTTCAATATATTAAAAAAATTATATATTTTTACTTTATGAAATAAGTGTACTTTGTGTAATAGGATTCCAATTGTTCCTCAATAATTCATACATAAACCCGTACATAAAGACTATGTTCTTAATTTTTTATTGAAATTGGTTATTTCGTTAAGGCATATTCTAAAAATTGGAATTCCATTCTTCAGAATAAATGAAAACTCGAACATCGAAGTGAAATTCACCTCAATACACAGCTTAAACTTGCACGTTTTTCTATAATTTTCTAAAGTTTTACATACGTATTTCATCACAAAATTCAAAGTAAAAATAAGTTGTCAATTAGCTCAAAATATATTAATAATGGGGTTAAAGGACATAATAGCTTGTTATGCAGTCTCTATCACAAATAAAAGTCGTCACCAAGAAAAAAGAACGGCAATATCACTTCTCAGGTTGATGAAGAAACAGACATTTGCGTGTCTAAATTAAAGAGATATTAATTATTCACACGAAAAATTGTTTAAGTAGTCCAAAATCACACATAAAATTAAACAACACAAACTGCTTGCATTATTTGAGTCTCCATGGACTTCTACCTTATTTATTGTAAGCTAAGTTTTAAAGTCCACTATATGCTCATTCATTGATTTATTTAATTTCGTAAATTTAGTTGCAAAATCCTAAAATTCAAGTAATAAACATATCACTTGCAATCCCCTACGACTGAACGTTGTCCCGCCCGCTCAAAAACGATCCCATTCGCTCACGGTCAAAGTGTCCTTCGCCTCAAATACTGAGCTCTTTCCAGTGCTTGAACTCTAAGAACCATTTCACATTATATCTAGTGAGTATAATTGAATGCGTGCATACAGCGAGCTGGCGCCAGGTGGCTCACGAACTAATTCCGTTAAAACGCTTTTGCTTCCGGGCGGATTGGAATATTCGAGCGCGGCTTTCATGTTAAATTCCTGTCAAACAGCTTTGTATCTTTATAATTTTCGATTGCGATTATTGGCTTGTTTATTGTATTGATAACGAAGTGATTTGTTGTGGCTAAAATTGCGGGACGAACAGACTTATTAATGATTTATAATAGGTTTAATTACGAAGATTTATTGCAAATTAAATACGTTTATTTCATATCCATATGTTATGTACAGGCAAATAATTATTGGTTTAAGACGATTCAGAAATTATTCAACAGGTAATAGAGATAATAAAAATATAATTCTTTGCCATGTTCATTTATTTGAAACCCCGAACGCATTTTCTTCTACGAGTATGATATCAATGTAATATTAAAGCCTAATTTAACTTTGATAAGAAAAAGAAAATGTACCTAGTATATTTCGGATACATTCAGAGTTATATACAGAGTTATATCAGTTGAAGTTGGCGTATGTTAGAATCGTTACAATAAGTAATGGTGTTAACTAAACAGCGCTGGTTATTCTAATTTATCTCTCGTAAGGCTCGAACCCTACCGTGTCCTAACTTTAATTAACTTTTCTTTTCTTTTTATTTTCCCGTATTATTTTATTGTTTTTTAAGTGTTATATTAAAAGATGTTTATATTTTTGTATATAATATGCAATAAAATAAAGAAATTAGACTTGCAATGTTTTATTCTATCTAATAAATTAGTACATAGGTTAATCGTGTAAATTTACTTGAAAATCTAGTATTTTCAGCTATGAAAGCTATCGTCCCTATTTTTTAAACGTTTCAAAGATTCAGTAGGGAAATTAAAAGGAAGTAACGTTTCCAAGATTATGGAGATATAGAATTGATTAAAAATATCAGTAAAAAACTGACTAATTTGTTGCATATAGAATATAGAAAATACCTAACCAAAAATAACAAAAAACATGTTCCAATGTTTTGCAGATATAAACTGTACAGGAGACAATATATATAAATAGTTTAACAAAAGTATGTAATAATGTTTAATTTTCGATTATAAATTAACAAATAGACGGAAGTTGTGTCGAGGCCAAGTTTCCAGACGTGAAATACGTCATGTGGTTGTTAAAAGTTGTGCATATATAAGAACTGAATAAAACATAGGATTATATTAAGTTTAATTTGATGATGGTTACGGTACAGTGGCTCTAGAGAATCACGGTACAAGGCCCAGAGACTTGAGCAGTTTACCATTAGATAAGAGTTACATTGAAACTGAACATGACAAAGTTCATATCTAATGTCCATGTGGCCTTTATATCAGTACATGTTAAAAATATTGCCTTTGCAGTGGCTGACCACTGTGAATACCCCGGATAAACAGTTCTATAAATTAAATTCAACTTCGAGAAAGAGGTCAATCGAAGAATTCAATTCAGCTAGGCAGCATTCGGAAAACTTCACCACATCTTCTCGGCCAAAATAACTGTGTTAAAGACAAAAACAATCAACAAATGTGCTAGTACCTACAGAAATGAGACGTGGCATCTTACAACTGGCCTCGAAAAATGGGTTCAAGTTACTCAGCTAGCCATAGAAAGGACTTCTCTGATAAATATAATCTGTAAAAAAGAGATGCATAGGAAAACTGAGATTGTCAACATAGCTTGCAGAATTGACAAACTGTAGTAGCCATGGGTAGACTATATAATGCGCAGAACTGACGGCAGTTAAGGAAGAAAAGTTTTCGGAATACGACCAATTTTTGGACAATGCTGTAGACAGATGACGTGATAAGTTAACTGGAAGCTGAATACACGTGGTCGATTTTTATGGGACCTGTGAGGAAGACCTACGTATGTTTGGGGATAGACGTTTTCCGGCTGAAATTAAAAATTTGCTATTTTTCTTTATTGTTTGCGAAGAGTATAATCTATTATAGAGAATATGTCTTGAGAAAATGTTTTTTAATTTTAGGTTGGCAATTGTATTATTGAATTATTGGCAATAGTTTAGCCACGTATTTTTACGAAGATCATTAGTGATATCGATAATTATTAATGGAAATAAATAAACATTTCCCAATCATACCCAGTGTTGCTTCATGAATCTGAGCTACAATAATTTTAATATGCTTGTCGAATTTCGATTTAAACACAAAATTTCACGACTTTGGTTTTGCGTCTTCTTGCTATATACCATTCCATATATTTCTTGAACCTTATTATCTTTAGCTGAACTCAAACTTTCTCTTCCTATTATTTGTTTATTAGCTTTTCTAATAGATGAAATATCATAAGTCTAGCACATAACTTATCAATATACACGAATTTTTATCGAGGAGCCCTGTACCAAACTGTAATGATAGAAGTAATCTAAGTAAAGATACTTCTTAATTACGAACACTTTAAAATTTAAAGACACTTCATGCCTTAAATATATGAAACGAACAATTATCGTTTTGGTTTGCTAAGTAAACTTATAATAGCCTTGTTTTTTTACTACTTTCATTTCAGCAATGCGACATTTTTTAGTCAAATCGAAGATATAGATTTTCGGAACTATTTTTTATCCCGTTGTGAAGATTAATTTTGGAATGTTTATCACTAGTTCTTTTACCTGATAATATCCAACGAATGGTTCTACCACAGTGTTAGATTTAAATTTTTATTTTTTTAAATTTTTGACAGCGGATGCCATTTTCCTTTCATTTTTTTTCTTCTTGAAGATTAAAACTTCAAGAAGAGTTCAAGAAAACTTCAAGAAGTTGTCAAGAATGCTGATTTAGGATTTAGTTGCATAAATCCTTGATACAGATCCTGAATCCAGAGGATCCTCGTTTAGTGGTAGAAAATAAATGACCGCGTCAATCTTTGAATAGGGATGTCGATATATATAAACAAAAAACTAATGGTAATATAACAATAAGTTTTCTCATACTGAACTGATATTTTGCTCGGTTGTATACAAAGCATTTATTGGTTGTATAAAACATTCACTTTTGGAATGGAATGAAGCAAAATGGCTTACGTCATCCTTCCAATACACGATCGAGTTTTACTCGTATTTTATGGTAACGTGCTGAAACAATTTAATTTTAACTTTCTTCAGTGTCACGATACATATTGGATATTGATTTATGTTATTTCAATTAATGCAATTTAAGTATTAAATTGCATTTAACTATTAATTATTTCTTGCGCTAGGAAGTACATATTAATGGTGACTTATGATAAATAAAGGAATATTACTTCAAACGAGGTATGGAATCCTCAATACGAGAACCACACTCTCACTTGGCCGATTTTTATAACTGTATTTCGTCTGTACATATATAAGAACAACTTTATCAACGTCGATTATAAAATATAGCGGGACATTAATGGACCAAAGTTGTGGGTCTGCAGTAATTAAACGTATGTAGAAATATATCTTAATAAACATCTAATTCATAAAATGAAAATGTATTACAATTTAAACTTTTCTCGTATTAGAAGGGTAAATGATATTAATAAATTTATATGAAGGTATGATCTAGTTTATAAGAAGAAAGGTCATTATTTTAAAGTTGAAAAGTCAAATGATTTAATTTTAATTTTTTTGGGACACATTTAAAAACTGGTCTATAAAAAGTGTCCATGTCGTGGCAAAAACGTACTCATGAGAAAAAAATTGCTACGCTCTCATCAAATTATTAAAGCAACAAGTTTATTTTCTATATGAAGTTTTTAATTTGAAATTTTACATATTAAAGCGTGTCCTCAAATTAAAATTGAGCTTTGTTTTTTTCACAAATTTTTAACACGCCTTTAATATCTTTTATTTGTATGTAACAAACAAATCTAGCAAGTCGATTTTCATCTACTATTAATTACCATATCAATATGAAACTACAAAATTGTGCCATTTTATTAATAATGCAATAATACATTACCATTGAACTGATATGACGATGTTGGTATATCTCAAAGGTTCAGTAAACCTGTTTAGGTTTTTTGGAAGGATGTGGGAGGCCTTCATGGAAACTTTTAAACGGTTAGGAGTAAATCCATCGAGTCATTTCATTAATTTTTTTTTTCAGTGGGTTATTTGAATACGAAAGCGTGCTTTTTAATTTCCCTTAAAGCTTCCAATTTAATTTATTACATGTAATTAGTAATTGACAAATTTAAATACCAATTACGTGTAATAAATTAAATTGAAAACTTTAAGGGAAAATAAAACGTAATATGTGCCCCAATACAATACTTGAAATATATAAAAGAACTTTTGAAGTTCAAACTTCGTCATTAAATAATAAACATAATTTGCATTGTATTCATAAAATTTTTGATTACAGACATATTAGTTTTGGTTTTAGTTTTTTTCAATCATTACTATAATAATTACTTAGATAGAAGGATCTCTGAAAATGGCACTCAATGGTTCGCTAAAATATTGAGCGCAGCTAATTTTGAAAGAACTAGAGCTGCGCATTTCGGTATGCTTAATCTTAAAAATCTCATGTTTGAAAGAAACTCGCACCATTTAGTATGAAAATCCCAACAAATGGCTTAATTGGAATTCGTTTTGATGGAGTCACGCAGCACCTGGTGTGCATGCAGCATATGACGTTTAACTCTTCAGTTGTTATTAAAATAGTGTATATCGAAAATGTCCTGAGAAACAAAAAACTTTTATTGATTATAAGTGTCCTATTTTTTGCTCAAGCATCCATAGCAGCCGGTTTGCTATCAATTCTACGTGATCGTATCTGTATATTTACACCATTGTCTCACTTACTATTGATTTTACCTGAACGAAACTCTTTGTTTCTTGCAGTAAATCTTACTTTAATTATATCGCAGAAAATAACTATTAAAATCAAAGAAGAAGTCAAGGGATGAATTGCTAAGTGTTTTATTTTTTTTTTAACTCCAAATCATGCTTTCTTTTAATGAAGATATATATGATATGCATATATATCTTCTTATTTGTATATAGGTGAAATTGTTACCCTTCGTCCTCTATGTCACAGTTTCCCAATAAGTGTTTTCCTGTTTTCCTTATTTCCTTCATAGGTTAAATATATTAAAATATTAAGCTTTGTAAATAGCAGGTGTATTTAGAGAGGATTCATTTATGTAAAAATGCTAATAAGCACAAAGCATGTAATATAACCTGATATGTCTGTAGACATCTTAATCGTGGAAATGGCGATACTAATTATAAGTCAATAATAATACGAAAGCTTCTAAATACGATAAGATTATTTTTTTTGTTATGAAACTTAACATACTTTATATATGGCAGACTTCTTGCTAAAGGAGCAATTTGTTATTTTTGTGAAAAATTTGTTGTTTATTTTACGTTGGGAGATGCTGCAATATGAAATGTAAAGCGTTTATAAAAAAAAACTAAATGAATGATAAGTGTTTTATTTTTTTTTTACTCTTTAGTTACTCTTGAAAAAGAAAAACATTTAGAATAAAAAATATTGATATGAATTTGGATGGAAGAAGAAAAAGACAAGAGCGTAGAAGTAGTGGGGATTAGGAAAAGGTGGAATTTTAAATTGATCCTCTGAGCTATTTATTGGAAATATTTTCCGTAATCCATTTGATTCCGAAAATCTTGCTCTTCGGAGAGTATGGTACTTTTCAGGAGGAATAGAAGGTTATCGGGAGGGGGGGGGTGTTCATAAACGGGCGGGGTAATATAAGTCGGGTAAATAAGCTTATAAGGCATAACCTAAGTCTTTGAGCTTACAAGTTCTCATATTTAGACAAGTTAATTTGGCCTTTAAATATTTTTAAATTTATTGAAGACGAGCCTAAATGTTTGCAGCTGACGTCGACTTTAAATTTTTAACCATTTGAAAAGTGACCCGTACTCAAAAATAAGATTATTTACTTTATGCTTAAACCCTAGGAATGTTCTCGCATTATGTTCAGTGAGAAAACTTGAAGGTGCGTAGGAAGCAAACTGGTGCCGGGTAGGTCGCGAACTAGTTCCGTTAAAACGCTTTTACTTTTAGATGTAATGTTACTGGATGTGTGGTTTTAATGCAATATTCCTTAGTCTCTCGTTTTATTTATTGTGTTGTATAATAAAGTAAGTTAAACTCAACATAATTTTATTTCAAATTTGTTTCCTACATCATGAAAGTCAATTAGCAAAATTTAAGGACACTTTTAAACGAGGGTCACGTTTTATAAAATATTTGACCTAATCTTTGTAACAGTTCTTAAAATGTTTAATATTTAGCATATGCCTACCGTTTTTAGAAAATATTCTTAAACCAATTTACTCGCCTTTTGACGACGTTTTAGTGTTTTAATCGATGTTTTTCGTGCATAAAATACTTAAGACAAATTAAAATTAATTACTTATATTAAACTTGATTTGTATAAAATGCACGACAAAACATTAGTTAACAATACTCTCTGCTGTTTCGGACAAATTTAAAAATGTAGGCTTTATATAATTTCTTTAAAGGTATATATTTGTACTGGCGACCCGGTCCGGTTTTAAATGGGTGTACTTTAGTATAGACACACATGAAGTTTGAAATATTTCCTTATGGACCAACTAGGTATCTCTGACATTACTATAACGGCGACCGCGACCGACCGTCCCAGGTCGATACTCTGTGCCGGGAAAATCTTCCTCATGAATATACAAACATCAGCTCAAACAGCAGCGCGAGTTTGTTACTCTAAAACACTCTTAGCTATTCATGAATACCGAATGACAATTTCCATCTACATTAAATGCATTAAACGAATTAGATCCGGATATAATATTTCCTCTCTAAACCACTATCGTCAATAGAAGCAATTCATATTTCATATTTTTAAGACATGTATTCTGATAGTGGGAGATAACCTTAATAGATTGACATGTACTCTCTCGAACTTTTCTGTACATCATTTCACTGTTTACAATTCGTACGCAAGAAACCTTAAAGATTAGTTTATTGCAAATTATTTCCAAAATACTTATAAGTATTACAAATGAATCTTCATGGATAGTTAATCTATTCCATAATGAAAGTCGGAACAAAAATCGCCTACAATTTTAAGAGAGAGACGTGTGTACGTAGACAAATACACGCTGCGAGGAATTTAGTTTTATGATACTTATTTATTATAATGGAATAAGAGGCACTTGTAGAGATTAATAATTTTGGCAATATATGGTTTTTACGAATAATTTTAACAATAGACGATTCAACGGATCAAAGTTTCAGTTAATTGACAGTTAGTTATTTTGGGAATCACGGGTGCGACTTAAAACATTATTTTGTTTCAGAAATTTCATAATTTTAGAAATATTATAGGCTATAAACTACCACGTTACATTTTATTAGAACAGAACAGTGATGGAGCCGGAAGTCGGTGAAATGAACTTTTTATTTGAGAAGGCGTAAACTCATCCAGTTTGGACGCGTTTCACTTGTTTAAACGTAAGAAAGAAATTTACAAATTCAATACATAAATATGTACATACAAGTATTTAAAAAGTCATGAAGCAATTAGGTAAGTAGATAATTAAATAAGTAAATGTATAAATAAATTCATGAAATGATCAAAATATTATTAGGTCGATGTATGGTGTATGTAATCATATATATATATATATATATATATATATATATATATATATATATATATATATATATATATATATATATATAAACATAAACAAATAAATGACAACGGTGGATTTAGAAGAGGGAATGGGATTAATCTATGCATATACAGTGTGTGTTACAGTCATATATAAATATGTACAAGTTACTTACAGTAACATATAGTGCGGTTGGTATGTACACATATTTAGGTTAGCTCTACGGTATATTTACTTTCAGTAAATAAGATGTTGTTTACACAGATTTTAATAAATATGTGTAACAGACTGAGTAATATGGTTATCATAGGCACTTAAAATGAACAAATAGAACATTAAAAATATTAATAGACTTCAAATAAACACCAAATAGGCGCACTGAAAAGCATAAAATAATGTAAATAAAAGTACTTGGACCTTTAGCGGAACAATATCGTTTCCAAACATAAACAAATTTATTTATAGTCGGTTCCAAGTGAATTGCAGCATTCATCTGTGTATGTGGGTGTGTATGTACATGAGAGAGAAGAGAAGTTTCGACTTGGCACTGAATATAATAATCTACAGTAGTAGCGTTTTGCAAATTCTAAAAATATATTCTCCACTATATTTTGTAATAATCTTGTTTTTTGCTGATATGACTTTTATCGTGTTATAGATTAAGTTTGACGTATATGATAAATTGTTTAAAATTGTGTGTTTTTTTTGGAAACAATATTCCTCTAAACGATTTGAACGATGACGATAAAAACTTGAATTTTGATCAGCTATGTCCCTGAAAGTTTATTAGGAGGATTAAATATTGGAAGAGTGAAAGTCCAAACATTTTCAAGAAAATTAATAATAACGTGATTACGTATTCCAAATCGAAGATAATCTCTTAGATGATTATTATTACGGAGATTATATATTTTCGAACCACTAATTTACTTTTAAAGCCTACTACAGAGAAAAAGAAATACGAGAGATGAATGTCCCAGACGAAGTAGGGTTAGACACTGGCATGGGACATACTAAAAACGAATACATGCTCAATAACATCTCAGTTATTTTCTAAAATGTCTCTAACACCGCGTAGAATATCTACGATGACATTCACTTTCCGGTAGTTCTCGAAACTAAGAGATTTTTTATTTATCGGGAAAGAAATAATTATCATTAATAAGCCCGAAGTAAGGTAAAAACTTTGGAGTAACAATAAAATAAAACAAAGAGGCACTTTCCATGACGAAGAAATACTCAATTTCCTGATTCTAATAGAAGGGGAATATATATAATTAATAGCTCTTGGAAATCAATCTATAAATTAAGCTAAATGTTATAATGGAAAACATATTTAAACGAATAAGGGATTCCGATTCTGAGTTAGCATGGATGTTATTGTTATGCTTACTAGGGGATATGAATTGTATACGGGGATGTAAATCATTTAGAATTTACTATAGTAAAGGAACTATTATTTATATGTGCTATTACGAGATGCAAATATATTAACGAATATAAATATTATCTGTATATTTTGGTTACATGAAGTATTAAGAAGACCCAATAAAATATTATTTTTAATACAGTGAAAACCACATCAAGCAACGTATTTAAATAATAAAAAAATATTTTAACATTTCTACCTAGTTTAATAAACATAATATTTACCCTTAAATATTTATATGTAAGTTCTACTCGTACTTAATAAATTTTCTTTTTTTTTCTTTTTTTATTATTTTTCAATATTTGTTAATAAAGTTACATTTTTTTGTAGAATAATGAAAAAATAAAGCGATCCTGTTATTATTTATACAACTTACTTAGTGATATATGAAGGAATCAACTTTGTATTATTTACTCCCGGAATTTGAATTGCTATTGTAGCCAAAATAAGCGTCTTTAACCATTTGTATGTAGTTTTGTTGCTTCCAGTTATTCCGATTTACCTTCTAGAAGTAAAGGTAAACAAATTGAAGCGACAAAAATACCTAACATATATAACATATGCATCCCCTAAAAAGGGCCACCGGATTTCTACTCCCAAGTGATAAAGGGGTATGCTGATATAATTTGTATTGTAAAAATGGAATTTAGAATGTTTCGTAGGTCGAATACTGTCATAGTGATCTAAGAAACATAAAATTTGGAAAACGGTTTGCTTTTATATTATAAATACACTGTTTCTCAAAAGTAAAAATGGCGAAATGCATTTTCATGTTTCCTTACTACAGAAATAAAAAACCTTATCATTTTGTTGTACATTAAACAGATGTTTGTCTCTATATCTAAATAGACCCTTTTCTTTAGAGATATAAAGATGAAATTATTATCAATGAATTACAAAGACCCTTAACACACAGTACTATAAAAGTTAAGTAACCAAATAATAGGTTAGGATGTTGAAGAACACTCAGAACGCGAGTTCCGCTTGCACTTGGCTGTATTTTTATGCAGATTATCATTTCATAAGAAATACGGATATTATACAGAAAACAGTCCTAAAATATACTGCTTCTTTTTTAATTATCAATTGTGTCCATGGATTAATACAAAAATTTAAAATGCGGAGTAATATTGTAAAATAATTTTGTTCGTTCATTAAAGTTCGTTTGTCAAAGTATTGCAGATATTTGTAAATATTTACATAGAAAGCTAAAATGTAGCATGACTACATAAATTAAAAAAAATATATTATTTATTTTCTAATCAAAAATTTTCAAACACCTTTGCAAAAAAAAAGTTGAAAATAGTTTTTGTCCCACCCGATCTCCATATATATCACCGAAAAAAAATAATAAATTTACAAACATTTCATTCTCAAGAAAGGTATATTAAAATAATATATTTCTATGCTTATACATGTCAATAATTTTATTCGCAGTTTTTTGGCATTAATATTTTTTCATCCTATGTCAATAAAAATATACTTTAAGCATCACGTAACAAATGAAAACATTACTGAAATTTTCTTTACAAATTTTCTTTACTGTAAGGTCGATTACTATTATTTTTATTAATATTAGATATAACTTCATTTTATAAAGTTATATCTTTAGAAAATAAAACTTTTTTTTGACTATGTCATATCGCATTTCACTCTTTTGTTATTAAGATTAAACAAATATTATCTAAATCAATATACATTTTTATCAACTATGAGTGGTTCCTCACGTTTGCATAAAATTTGAAAATGCGTACATTTCATAATTTTGAAGCGTTAATTTTATATTAGTACTTAGGCAAAACATAAGTTTAATTACATACCACCAGTGTCTATTGGTACTCTCTCTCTCTTTCTCTTTCTCCATTTTGGTCTCTCTGTCCCTCTTTCTCTCTCTCTGCGTTTTCCTGTCCGCTTACGCGTTTCCTCACAGCCGCTACTGCTTGCCACATGTATGGTGGATTTTCTTTTTATTTTCTTCAAAATCTTTGAGTTGTCAAAATGAAGAAAGGTATAAATTATGATCCGTTACATTCTGTGTACATAAATATAACACACTTTGTTGCACAGTTAACCGTTTCTGAGTTAATCGCGAACAAACAGATAGAGAGACACACCTATGGATAAAAATTTCGCGAGTATTTTTCACATCTACTCATTCAATAAAATCAGACCATTATTACAAAATCGCAAATAGACGTTTCAGTTTTATTTATAACTATAGATGTGTATATAATGTTTTTTGACTATCCTTGTATAAAATTAAATAACAATTTCCAAATCAAAGGGAATAATAAATATATCCCTATATCGTTAGCGCATATATCAGAGACACTTTTTGAAAGGTTCTCTAAAGTTACCTTCTAAAGCCACAAGTTGTTTACCAAATCTCGGGAGACGTTCTCCTAATCAAATAACTTTCAAAATAATCTTTTAACCTACTTTTTGAAATATTTTAATTCAGTTCAGAAACACGGTTTCTGTACGGAGACACTTTTTGAAAGTTTGAATGACGTAAACATGAAAAATGTTGTAAACTTAAATTTGAATTGATCGGCAGTATAAATTTAATAATGCTAAAACCTAGTTATATTTTGAATTTTGATTTTCTTCTTATTTTTATGGTAATATACCTGTGTAGTAATTCACCTTGCAAAATGTATAGACACAAAACTCTTTTGAAATTTTGTTTTCTACGAATGAAGTAAACGTAAAAGTGTGATAAAAACCATCCGAAATTGAATTAAAAACCATATATGGTTGAAAAATTGTGGACAAAAAAAGGAAATTTGACCAAAGCAACTAAAATTATACACTCTCAAATTGTTTTAATATATTCATTAGTTTTGAATCAATGTACAAATTTGTCAAACACTGCTTCCAACTCTCCCGGGTTATGGAAACGTGTATTATTCTAATTTAAATGAATATCTGCCCAATAAAGTAAAATGTTTCCATAACCCGGGTATTCGACACTTTTCAGTTTAAAAATATGGCTATATATCGGAGTAGAGGTCACAAATTGTTAAGAAATCTTGACCGAGACAATCTCTATGTTTTTCATAGAATGTCCTTAATAATGCCTTCGTACTCTAGATCTGCATTCCGATATCTCCCAGAATTTGAATCGTGTTGTAAATTAAAAATAATTGTCGATTTATAAAATAATTGACAACGCGTAATTAGGTAAATAAATAAAATACATGCTAATTATGTCTGTGCCCTTGTACTATTACCATTTACAGCCATTTCCTACATTATCAGTAGCAGAACAATGTCGCAATAAATAAATTTGTTACCGTGGGCAATTAGATACAATTCAGATAAATCATTGGTCCCACAATTTCGGATAAATCCATAGCGGAAATCATGAGGCGGAAATCCAAGATTAAATTTATGATAAAGTATTAATTCCCTAGTCTAAGTGATCGTAATCACTGCGCTAGCGAGAAATTTATCCTCATTTTGGGATAGCGAACGTGTGGACCGTACAGGAGGTGCTAAACAGTTTTAGGCAGATTGTTCTCTAAAAACGGCGGGAAATAAATTAAAACCAATATTTTTCATCGATCTTGTGACTGAGAATTATATTTTGACTTATTGCGACATCCTATCATGCCTTATATCGTTATTCTATATATATTGCATTTCGTGTTCACGGTATATTATATTATCACTCAACGAATTAGCAATTAAGTGACTTCACAAATATGCATTCCTGATAATAATACTTCGACTATTTATGTATTTTTATTATGACATTATTACAATAAATATCAATAGGCCTATAGTTTTTGATAATAATATTAAGAATTGTTTTATAAAATTGGTAGAATGAATGTAAAAAAAAGTATTTAATTATCCATTCATCTACTTTGAAAAAAAGCTTAGTGAAATTGGTGTTTTCATGAAAATTACTTTCAATACATACTGTGCAAAGCAAAGTATATTTAATTTTTATATTTAGCGTATATTTTGTTACGCATATTTCAAAGATTCAATTTTTTATTAATTTTGACTTACAGAACAGAATTTCGAGAAATGACTGCAGAATAAAAAATAATATGGGTAGAGAATTATAGCAATTTTACGCCATATGTAAAGAAAATATTTAAAAAATTGCTAAGAAAATTATACAAAGTATTAAAAGTAAAAGGAAGTACAGTGGTTTATTTGAAATTTCACATAATTTATTTTATGAAAAGAAAAGTGTTAAGAAAAATTGGCTTAAATATAATTTTAAAGAGACATGAACAAATTTGTGGGTTAAAAATGATTAGAATTTATATAGTAATGAATTAACACCATACGAAACTGGACACTTTTTTTAATCGGAAGTCATAATTCTCACCATTTTTACTTAATGGATGAATACAATATTCATCATGGAAGATTATTACCTGAAAAAATTGTTAACGAATTAAAATAGGGGCACAGAATTCATTTATTTTAAGCAATATTAGATCTGAATTAATATACACATATTATTATTAAACCAATTCAATCATTTTATTTAATGACATACTGTAAATTTTGCAAATGCAACTGTGGTTTCTCGAAACGTGTATTAACGATGAAAACAAAAGTGTGTTCATTTTTTAAATGGACTTTAAATATGGTCATAAGAAAAAAAAGGGTGCGTGTACTTATGTACGCGCGTGAGAAGTTATACTTCTTTGGTATCATTAAATAATACATACGGATAGATAACCTCAATTATATTGGAGCACTTGAAAAAATCTATAAACACAATTTTTTCACTAATATTTACGAATAGTAAATATATTAATCAAAATATTGAATTTAAATCACTACTGAATATAATTTATCAGCACATATATAAATCGCACTTTTATGAAACTAAAACACGTGTGTGAATGTAGACACTAGAAACATGTGGATAAATACTATGAATATGAAAACAGTGAACAGAGGCGACGATGGTGCCAATAGCTTTTGTTCCGAGACTGCAACCGCTGCAACTTAATACTGTAACTTTTGTGTGACGAATCTTAAAATTTCACTCTCATCATTTTTTCATAACGCGCCTAAAGAAGTATAACCTCAAAAATTAGATTTTTTGTTTGTAACAAATCGGTTGTTTCTTTTCAAACAAAACCGTTATTATTAGACCAATTTAAAAGGAATGGAAATTGAACTCAATCGATAAAACACATGCACAAACTGAAAGGTACTCATTTCTTGAGGGAGTACTAAGTATGTACTTATGCTTTTCTCCACCTGTACTTCCGAATTCAGCCTTCAGTAGTTTGCCGTTGAGCCACTAACTCGCTATGATGTAAATAAACGAACAGTGCACTTTTACTTATAGAAGGGAAGAGATAAATTGTTAATAATATTACATACCTTTTCACTTCATTTTACAATACTTTATAAGTTATGGATTATGCTGAAATAAAAATGTATTAATTTGTGGATACTTTAAAAAAAAAACAGCGTGGGGATTTCTTCAACATCAAAATTTATGCTAGAGCATTTTTAGCTCTATTGTAGTGCACTCATGAAAAAATATACTTTTTAAAATTCTTCCAAGTTCAGTCCAATTCTGTGCTGCTGTACTAAAGATACACTCGAAGAAGCGAAGGAATAAATTTATTATTTCTACGTACTTTTTCCATTGTTTACTATACAAATTCTGGGATTGAAGTTCTTAGCTCAACCAAAAGTATCCAAATAATCAGATTATATAAAAGTACAAAAAGTCCTCATGAATGTTTCCGACGTAAAAAAGCTGAATGAAATGTGCAAATTTAAAAATTAAGTGACAATAATTCAATAAGGAAAAAGGAACTCATTGACAAAATTTAAGAATAAAATAAATTCAGCAAAACGCTCAATTTATAAATAGTTCAAAGTTTTCGTTCCTTAATATAGTGAAGTTGTGAGTATTCAAATGGAATGAAAATCTATCGAATGAAGAATATTTGCCAAATGGAAAATTAACGTAGATTTCTCAATTGGTCCTAGCTCGTAGGTAACGTTTTTTTGTGACTTGGTGGGTTCAATAGTTTCATTGTTCACGATTGACATTAACCGGGTGGCTGTTATACACATTATGTTGTATGTTTTCTTTACGAAGTAATGATTGTTGGAGTACACCGAGTACACAAATAAATATTGAGAAAGATTTCGAGTTAATACGTTGAATATAATCGTAACATCTTTATCAAATATTCATTGTATAATAATAAAGATACTACTGTGGCAATTGAAATGTGATAACTTTAACTTTTTGAGTAGCATATCTATAGCTACAAAGTACTCTTATGATTGTGCAAGTGCAATATTTTGCTCAGTCCACCCTCAATTTTAAGTCCAGAATTTCGCCATAATATTAAAAGCATTAACTTTTCGCACCATTTAACTGAATGGTTATTTATATTGATTATTTTGTAACTTTCTATTTAATTTTTGAAGATTTATTTTCTTTACTTTGTCTCAATCAAGATTGCTGAACGTTTTTTTTAATTTAAAGTTTTTTTAACGTTTGAATTTAAATTTTAAACGTACGGCGAAGTGTAAATTGGTTTATTGAACAGGAATCTAAATTTAATAATTTTTAGTTTGCAATTAAATTAAAAATTAAGTGACATAGAACTAAAATTCAAATGAAATTGAATTAAAAACTAACCTAAACTAAACAGGTATAAACTTAAAACTAACAAGATTTATTTCAAAATTAAACCAAAGGAACTAAATAAAAGGAATGCCAGCCTACTAAGTTGAGTTAAAATTAAATGAAAACTGATTTAAAATTGAAAAAAAATTTAAATGCATCAAAATAAAGTCGAAATTTAATTCAAATCAAATTGTAATTTAACTAAAACTTAATGTAGAGTGAGCTTAAATCAAAATGAAAATATATTGTAATTGAAGTTTAATTGAAATTGAAATAAAGTTAACTGAAGTCGAATTAAGTTTGAATTGAATTTGAATCTTATAAAATTACAGGAAAATCCGCCGTTATAACATTAAAAATGTTGTTAATAGTGAAATTTTTTGAACGTGATTTTGACTCGTTACATCTTTCACTACGCCTGCCTAAAATATCTTCACGATTATTTGTTTAACACAAACATATACACTATTTTTGGCACCAAATGATACGATTCATTTACACATAATTTTATATTAAGTAAAGTACATTAAATGCTAAGTTGTAACCAATATAATAAAAAAATGTTCGTGAAACATACAAATTTTGTATTACATAAATTGTAAACAAAAAACAATACATTGCTAAAAATGTTATTTTTCGCAAATCACATTAAAATATGTAACATGATGCTACAAGTTTCTAACGTTTTTCTCTGTAGTAAATATTCTAGAGCCCCCATAGAACAACCAGCTTAAGTTTCTCTGTTCGATTAGTGTTGACCATCCATGCGCCTATTCTATCAAGGGTTCTTCGCCTGCATATGTAACAAACCCTACAAAACTGTGAGCTTTTTTAAGCTAATTTCGAATAGCTCATTTTATTATGCGAATCCGGAATTTTTATGATGTTTTATATTTTTGGTATATTGATGTTAGACATAACTATGGTAATTAGATTCTGTTTTTATTAGTTAAATATATTGTACTTTTTCTTTTGTAATTTTCATTTGTGGTTTTGATAAGTAAATACGACGAAATTGGGTATGAAATTAATTTAATTTTTTAATAATATAAGCTTAGTTGACGCCAGTCTGTGTTTGTAAACTTTTGAAAAACTAGAGTAGTACCTTACCAATGATAATTATAAAAAGGACTTTCAGTAAATATATAAAAGATAATGTAAATTAATAAGCCATTACGGACGTATAACTCAGCACTTTTACTTAATTTTTGAAAGAATTTAAAAACAATTTAGAAAATAATTATTAGGTAAGAAAATAGATTTAAATATAGTAAATTTGAGCCTAAATAAGTTTTTCTTTTTAAAGGGAAGTAAACACATTTCATAGCGTTATAACCATCAAAACTCTTTTGAGATCCGCGAACTTTTCAAAAATATCCATGCATGACATATTTAAAATGAATGATGCATTTTTTTCGAAGTAAATTGGTCTATTCCTAAAAATATATCTCAATTATTCTTTATTTAAGTTTTATATACTTACTCTTAAAAATGTGACATATTTATCAACATTTCTTACTAATTTACATTAGAATGTACATTATTTTACGTAAAATTATGTGTAAACTAATAACATCGTTTGTTGACATAAAACTGAACACACATATAATCGTGATAAAAAATGCTGTTTACTGAATTTTGTTATAAACAACGTTTTTAAGGTTATGACGCAGAAGTTTCTTGTAATTTTAAAAAAATTAAAATTGATTTATTATCGATTGAATTCTAATTAAATTTTCATTTTTTAACTCAAGTTCAATTCAATTTGTATTAATTTTTTAATCCATTTTAATTCAACTCAATACGTTACTACGGCGTTTTCTCAGTTTTTTTGTTAATTTCAAAATAAATCATATTACTTTTATGATTCAATTTGGGCCCATAAATATTTCTATTTATTGAATATATTGGCATTAATTTTGTAGAAATTCATTATTCACAATTAAATGAAACTACGTGATGTAGTATTATTTCTACTTTCTTTAAGTTCTTTACCATGACCTAGGTTTCATTGTATTTGTATTGTATTTGTTTTGCTAATAGCCCACCTGAAAATGTTGTAATACAACGAAACCTAGGTTTTGGTAAAGAACTTAAAGAAAGTAGAAATAATACTACATCAAGTAGTTTCATTTAATTGTGGATATTTCTATTTAATTAAACTTCAATTCAGTTTCAAATCAAATTCAAAACAAATTTCAATCGGATTTCAATTTGCTTCCAATTCAATTCTAATAGCCTTGCACTCCTTCTTATAATTTTTTTCGCATTATTTGGAAAAAAGACATGTTAGAATATATGTTTCATATTTTGCTTAATACGTAGACTTATTATAATATATATATATATATATATATATATATATATATATATATATATATATATATATATATATATATATATATATATATATATATATATATATATATATATATATATGTATAATATATATGACCTTATTTAAATTTATTTAGTTATATTTACCTAATTTAAGCGCAAATAAACAGAAACGCCGACTTTTATTTCTTGTTCTTTTTACATTGTATCAAGCTGAAGGATGTCGAAATTTACTCATGGAACACTAAGCTGTACAATTATTCTCCTTCATTAAAATTCCACTCATTACCATAGTTTTCATATAGTGCAAATATGAACAAATAAGCTGATAATTGTCTAAGATTTTATGTACTACATCGATATTTATTTGAAAATTGGGCATTTTAAAAAAAATCTTAAATATGATGAAGTACGGCTTGAATTGTAATATCAGTACCACACTTCTATAATTTTTTTACTAACTCAGTAGGTTATTGTAGCTTCAGAACTTGGGATGCTATAATGTGCTTCATTATAAACAAATTTTCTGATTGTGGTTGATTGCCACAATTTTATTCTTTCCCAGCAGTTATAAAATTATTTAATTTATCGTAACATTCTTTAGAATTAAAATCTTAATTCATTGAAGATAAAATTTACCCATTCATTTATTTTCCAATGACACTATAATTCAAACGACTAATAAAGACTAAGTAAGGTTCGGGCACGTAAAGCTCGCTGTTCCTCTTCAAAATACTTTAACTTTTGATTAATTAATTATGTCATAGAAAATATTATAACACTTAATTCCGTCACTTTAATAACTGTCATAAACTTTGTTATTAGTACTCGTCTGTTATTGAACATTTTGGCTTCGGTAATTTTCTGTATCTCGAAAGGAAATAAACCTACTAGAGCTCGACCTACGGAGGTTCCGAACATATTTAGTAACATATATATGTGTATATATATATATATATATATATATATATATATATATATATATATATATATGTGTATATATATATATAATAAAACTGTTTTATAAACCTCGCAGCGCCATCTTTTAGCAGGAAAAAGGTAGGTGGTAATCTAGTTTTACAACTTTACCTATTATACCTAGTTTAGATGACGTACGGAGCACCTACGCCATATGAGGAAAAACGAAGCGATGTGTCGTAATAACGTAAGTATCATTGGCGCATAAGTTGTTTAGGATATTTTCTTTTAAGTGTTGGAAAAAAAATTGTGAAATGTAATTTGAATTTTATCGTAAATTGAATTTTATCGATTTTTTAAATTTTTGATTTGTCACTATTATAAAGGTATGAAACTACTTTTACCCGTCCATAAACACAAACGGTATTTTAAATTACACTATTTTTGTGTAGTTTCATAATGATAGAATAAAAAAATGTTGCTTCAACAGCGTGAAAAACTCATTATATTGCACATTATAGTATATTACATACATATATAAAGATATATATATATATATATATATATATATATATATGTATATATATATATATATATATATATATATATGTGTGTGTGTATATATAAATTTCTAAATTTTATAGTAAGGGTTTCGTAGTTGTTGACATATCATGAAATTTGATTGGAAGAGTTTTGTAATTCCCAATCAGAATAGTACAGTATCATAGAGTCAACAGAAGTCTTAAATATTTTGTTTGTTTACAACCTTCAAAAAGAAAAATCTTTATATAGGTATTTGCAGAAAAACGATCCTATGAAAATATAAATCTGAGGAAAGTGTACAAGTCCGGTAAAACAATTGAGATCTAAACGGATGCCAAATTCAATGGAAGTTTAAATATGAAAATTTTCATGTAATTGGAGATTCTTAATACATTGTATATCTAAATAGCTAATATCATAAACTCACGGTCAATAACCACCATTTTGTCTTAACTTATGAATTATATTATACTATTATTCATATCAGAAAGCGTAAAAAGCTTTGCATCCCTTGAATAAATTTGCCATTAAAAACTTGAACTTGGGGTATAGGTTATTTTTTCTAGCTGCAAATTCAATTCAAACTCTGTACTGTTCTCCGGCTCATGTATTTATTGATGTAATATTGGGTCTCGATTTTGCAGTAAATTAAATATTCTAATGGGTCGATCTTTATGTACGATCAATACTTGTAATCAAGATAATTCACATCGATTAAGCAGAAACTCAGTAACCTTACGGTTTTAATTGAATGAAAGTGATGTTTCGTCTGAATAGCAAAATGTAGTTAAATTACAAATTTTCAATTTGCATTCAGCATCTTTCTTGGTTTCAGTTCTTATATAAAACCTATCGCTTATCCTTTGATTATACAGTTGCGATATTTGGAGTATAGCGAGTTGGAATAGCAATATCTAAAATTTGCACCTAAACATTTAGGAAGGTGTAATGCTTTAACATATTATAGATAATATGCCTTATTCTCAAGCTAAATTTTGGACCATTGTTGAAAAAAAATTCACAGGTGAACAGACGGACGGTCTCGTAAGTAATTAATTGTTTTTTCTGTCGATATGAAGAACCCGGGAAAAATTGAGGTGATCGTGTGGTCGTGAAATCGATGTAAGGAATAATTTCTCTCATTGGGAAGTAAAATTTCTTCCAGTTTCATGATAATTCCGCCTAAAGCCATGCAAGTTTCTATACGGAAAGTTTTAATAATGCTGGCTTTTCAATTCAAATATTTCTGTAAATAGAATTTTAACTAAAATTTTACTTTTACCTTTTATCCGTTAATTTTTATGGCTCCAACTAAACGCTTTGGTGGCTTCTTACGACGATTCAATGTAACTCTAGTTCAATACATATAGTTTTATATGATACTCGCATTATTATCTTATGCTTTTTTGACATTTTTTCCTATTATCCTCTAAATAGTTATGATGGCTAATAATTACAGTATAAAGGTTCGTCTTTATGTTGTCGCCGTGGTGTGTTGGGTTGATTACAGGTCATATAGCCTTTGGCGGTGCAGTGCATCTCAGGAACCTATGTTCCATTCCCGGACACTCGCCGAACAAGGTTAGACTAGTCGGTTGTAAGAGTTTGCTCTCGTAGAAATATGTCCGCCAAATATATCAATTATGTACAATAAAAATGATATATTACTAAAGAAATATGTAGTTTATAACCACATTAGGTTACGTTAGATTATGTTAAAAGGGCAAAACATGCAATGCAGATGATTGATTATAATCGGTGGAAATATAACATAAGATATTTTATACTTTAGTGCAGCTTCCACTCACCGGTTTGAACGCTACAAGTTCAAACGCGCCAACGGAGAAAAGGATAGAAAATATGAATGAACACGCGCTGACAAAAATGGGAGACATGTCGTACGCCTCTTGACATATACATTGAGTCTATTGACAGCCGACCACCGACCTTGCCCCGATAAAAGTGGGATGATTGCGGATTATTCACCACCTACAATAGTTGTTCGTCTGCATTGCGCGTAAAGGAACGTTGCAGAATGTCAAGTTCATTGTGAATTATTAGATACACTTCAAATGTTCATATATTTATAGTTTATGTTATCTTGAGGAATAGGTTTTTTCTTTGAATTATAGTCTCGGTACTTTATTTGGTTTTTATCCCAATCTTTCTCGTACTAATTTAAGTAATAAAATTTTCGTCAATTTCGGTGCGTAATAATTTCTATGATGATTTGTGTTTTTATTAAATGAAATACCTTAATATTAATTCCAAAAAAAGGATTCGGGGGCGAGTTCGAAAAAAGGATACAGCGAGCCGACGCCAGGTGGGTTGCCAACTAATTCCGTTAAAACGCTTTTGCTTTCGGGCGGACTAGAATATTCGAGCGCGGCTTTCGTGTTAAACTCCTTTGAAGCAGCTATGTAACTTTGTAATTTTCGGTTTTGATTATTATTTTGTTTATTGTGTTGATAACGAAGTGTTTTATCGAAAGTAAATTGCGGGACGGGAAGGACTTATTAATGCTTTATGGTAGGTAATAGAGATAATATAAATATGATTTATTTGCCATGTTCATTTACTTGAAACCATGAACATATTTTCTTCTATGCAAATACAATATTAAATCGCAATACAACTTTGATAAGAAAAAAAAAATTGGCTAAATATATTTTGCATACATTCAGAGTTCCCAATCAGTTGAATTTAGCGTATGTTAAAATCGGCACAATAAGAAACGGTTATAATTAATAGCGCTTGTTATTCTAACTTATCTTTCGTGAGGCTTGAATCCTTCCGAGTCCTAACTTTAATTAATTTTTCTTTTCTTTTTTATTTTTGCGTATTATCTTATTGATTTATTTAAATATTTTATTACACCGTATTTTTATTTTTTTATATTATGGACAATAAAATATAAGAGATTAAATTTTCAATATGTTATCATGTCTAACAAATTAGCATTTAGCTTAATCCAATAAATTTTCGTTGAACATATTAGATAAATGCTATCTTCTCCATTTTTTTTACATTTTGCAAACATTCAGTAAGGAAATTAAAAGGCGATAACGTTGCCTACCATAATGGAGACATAGATTTGATTAAAAACGTGAGTAAAAAGAAAATAATTTACCACACGTGCCGATAGAACTATGTATGTAATAATATTTAACTTCGTGCCAAAAATTACGAAATGGACGGGAGCTCTGTTGAAGCCAAGTTTTCAGACTTAAAATACACCATTTGGTTGTTAAAAACTGCGTGTATACAATCCTAATTTTCTATTCAGTTCTTATGAACTGAATATTGGATATGAAAATTAGGATTATATCCAGTTTAATTTGTCTATAGTTATGATACAGTGTCTCTCGAGAACCAGTGTACTATGTCCAGAGACTTGAGATATTTACCAATAGATACGAGTTACAATAAACGTGGAAATGACTGGCTGGTCACTATGAATACCCCTGATAAACAGTTCAATAAATTAAATACAACTTGGAGAAAGAGGTCAATCGGAGAATTCAGCTCAGCTAGGCAGCATTCGAGGAACTTTGCCGCATCTTCATAGACAAAATAACTATACTGAAAGTCAAAAACGTTCAAAAAATATGTATTGGTAGTGACCACATACAGAAGTGAGACGTGGCATCTAGCCTATCTATCTCAAGCCATAGAAAGGGCTTCTCTGAGAAATATGATTTGTAATAAAGATATTATAGAAAAACTACGATTATCGATGTAGCTTGCAGGATTGACAAGCTGAATTGGCCATGGGTAGACCATATAGTGCGCAAAACTTACAGCAATTGAGGGAGAAAGATTTTAGGAAGGCGATCAATTTTTAGGAGATACAGGATGGGAAAACCTCTTGTACATAGACAGATGACGTGGTAAATTCAGTGGATGCATTTGTTGTGGTCGATTTTTGCAGGAACCTGCGGAGAAGACCTACATATGTTTGGGAATAGACGTTTTCTGGCTGAAATGATAAATTTGTTGTCATCTGTGGAGAGAAATATATTTTGAGAAAATAGTTTACTAATTTTAGTTTGAGAATGGTATTATTGATTTATTAGCAATACTTTAACCACGTAATATTACGAAGGTCATTAGTGATATCGATATTATTTAGGGAAGAGAAATGAACAATTCTAAATTATACACAATATCACGTCATGAACCCGAGTTACACTAATTTTAATTCGGTTGTCGCATATCGATTTAAACACCAAATGTCAGGAGTCGATTTTGGGTTACCTTGCTACTTATAATTAACGAAAGTTTTATAGTAATACCACTGTGAAGAATGTTGATTTATGATAGAAAGTATATTAAATACAGTAAAAATACTATATTTTAATTCCCAAAGTTTAAATTCATGTTTCTTTTATGTAATTATAAATGCTCAGTCGTGAAGTAAGATCAATCAAATTCTACATGTGTGTGTACGCAAGAAAATGAAATCATATACTCATTGAGTGACAAAAATTAAATTACCATGTCAATCGTTGAACAGAGATGTTGGTATAAAAATAATGGTAATATTAGGGCTTTTTTGGATTCCATCGTCGAACCCTCCTATTTGCATCATATTCGTGTGTATTCGATAATAAGGTTCTCGTAGTTTTTATAGCTTTATGCCTATTTATATTAAATTTTGCAAGTTCATCTTTCAGATAAAGAGTTCATTTAATTTGTATCGAATAATATTTTTTTCTATATTATTAAGATAGCACATTTTGTGAGCTAACGTTAGAAAAAAATTCCATAGAAAAAAAATTAATTTAAATTAAATTATGAAAATTCCAACAATTTTTTTTTCATAATTTTATATAATTTCAGTAAAACAACATTCACATTTCAACAAAAATTGTGTCATTTTATTATTTTAAAAGTAGAATACTTGTTTCTATTTATTAAACGGCAGTTTTTTCTTTATAAGAGTAAATATTTATTTGACTGTATACTTTCAATGATTATTTTAATATCAGACACAGTTACTAAAAAAGGAACATATATACAAACTTTTTTATACCTACTTTCACATATTATATTACAACTTACCTGTATACAGAAATAATTTTCTATGAGAAAATCAACATTATTTATACTGCATAAATGTGAATATTAAACAAAACACTAACACTAAACTATAAAAAAGTTTATAGTACATGAACTGCCATTTTGCTTTCTATACAAACATTCACTTTTGAAATGGAATGAAGTATAATTTCTTACGTCATCCTTACAGTACTCGAGCGAGTTTTCCTCCCATTTTACGGTAAGGTGTTGAAATATTTCAATTTTGTCCTTATTCAATATCACGATACATATTGGAAGTGGATTTATTTTATTTTAATTCGGAATTATGGCGTTAGTTAAATGCAATTTAATACTTCTTTTAAATTGCATTTAACTAACGTGAAAATTGCGGCAAATTTAATATTTTCGAATTCTACCGGAAAGCAATGACTCATGATAAGAGAAATAAATAATCCACTCAAAGGAAGAGGCAGTGCGCACTTAGTAACGATAAGGAGGCAGTAAAGTACCAATCGGATGCTGCAATTGAGATAATGAATTCGGTATGAATTTTAAAAACAATCTCGCTCCGGGCGATGCTATGTTGTTTTCGCTTTTATCGCTGTTGGTCCAATCTGCTCATTCACTTGTTTTACATTTTAGTAATTTCGATTTATATTATTATATATTTTTTTTTATTTTAGATGTATATTTTGTAAATGTTCATAAGACACAAAGAAAATATATCTACTTAAATCGTTGCATCACACCACATTAAATTGTAGTAATCGATTGTATATTGCTTTCTGCCTTCCTGTTCCGGAAGAGCCTTCTCCTTTTAGTTTCCTTGCCTCAAAATTAAGACAAGAGATGTCAGACGAAAGAGATACATGTCGATGTTTCCGTCTCTCAAATCCGTTTTTCTTAGAGACCGTTTGGATCAGAAACTTGAAATTTGTTACGGTAATACAGAATATTTATTGCTTCTCGTCGAATAATTAAACCAACAAGGTCATTTTCTGTATAAAGTTTGTAATTTAAAATTTCACATAATAAAACGTGTTCTCAAATTAATAGCGAGCTTTGATATTTTCACATACTTTTAACACGATTTTATTATATTTTATTTATATGTAACTAAGTATACAAACAAATGTAGCACGTCGATTTTCACCCACTTTTAATTGTAATATCGATATGAAACTTCACAAAATTGTACCTTTTTGATCATGATGTAATAATATATTACCATTGAGCTGACATGACGATGTTGGTGGGTCTCAATGGCTAACAATAAACCCGTTGAGTTTTTTGTTGTCTTATCTTATTGATTTTTCTTTCTTTACTTTGGTTACATATTGCCATCGGGAGGATATGATAATAGAGGAGGAAGGTGTTTATGGAAACTATTAATTGGTTGAGAGTAAACTCATCGAGTTTTGATACGTTTTTCTCAATGGGTTATTTGGATCCAAAAGCATGCTTTTTAGTTTCTCTTTAATCCTTAAGTTTAATTTATTACACCTAGTTGGTATTTAACAAATTTAAATTCCTGAGTGACGATGATTAGAGTTCCACAGGTATATCAAGTTATATTATATGCTATGTACTTATATATATGTACATATATATATATATATATATATATATATATATATACATATATATATATATAAGTACATAGCATATAATATAACTTAATATACCTGTGAAACTCTAAATTATGGGAATGGTGATACTAATTATAAATCAATATTACGAAAAGCTTTTAATTGATCCAGTTAAATATTTTTTTATTTTTTTATTATCATGGGTTTTATTTCGAGTAAATTAGTTAAATGATATTAATTTTTTTATTTATACTCTATAAATGGCAGACTTTTTGTTGAAGGAACAATATCTTTCAGTCACTAATAAAATTTGGTTGGAAAAATTAGTATTTCCTTGTACATTGGGAGATGTTACGTTATAATATATAAGGTGTTTGTAAACAAATCTAAATGAATTGTAATAGTTACTCTTAAACAAGACGAACATTTAGAATAAAAATATTGATATGAATTTGGATGGAAAGATTAAATAACAAGGACTGGGGATTAGGAAATATTGGACTATTCAGTCGATCCTTGAAGACATTTATTGGAAATATTTACCGAATGTCAGAGTCCATTTGATTCCAAAAATCTTGCTGCCTGGAGAGTAAGGCATTTTTTTGAGGGAGAGGGAGACATCAGGGGGTTTCGTAAACGGGCGGGGGAATATAAGCAGGGTGAATAAACTTGCAGAGCATAACCTAAAACATTAAACTTACAAATCCTCAAATTTGGACGAAATAATTTAGGCTCCAAATATTTTTGATTATAATATTTTTGATGAAAAGAAACCTAAATGTTTGCAGCTGACGTGGACCTCAAATTTTTAATTATTTCAAGCGTGACCCATGTTCAGAAATAAGATAATATTATTTAATGCTTAAAACATGAGGATATTCTTACATTATCTTCAGTGAGAAAACTTGAAGGTGCGCAAGAAGCAAAGAATTGCCGGGTAGGTCGCGAACTAGTTCCGTTAAAACGTTTTTATTTTCAGATGGAACGGCAGTGGAAGTGTGGTTTTCACACAAAATTCTTTTGTGGCAGTTTTACAGCCATGTGATCGTTGATAGATATCTCGTTTTGTTTACTGTATTGCTAACATAGTAAATAAACGCAACATAATTTTACTTAAGATTTGTTTCCCACATCATGAAATTTAATTTGGAAAATTTAAGGACACTTTTAAATGAGGATCAAGTTTTATGAAATACTTGAATAAATGTCTGTAACATTTCTTGAAATGTATGCGGGCTTTTTTTAGAAATTGTTTTTCAAATAATTTACTCGCCCTTTGACGATCTTTTTTGTGTTTTAATCGTATTTTATGCCAAAATAATGTTATAGATTTATATTTTATTTGTTATGTATAAAATTTATGAACGACAAAAAATTAGTGTACTGCGACCAAGCCCGGCGTCGCACAGATGTACTTTAGCATAGACACACATAGTGTTTCAAATATTTCTTTATCCAGCTAAGTGTCTCTTTTATTATTACTATTAAAACGACGACAGTTGCCGACCGTCTCAAGCCAACATATGCGCCGGGGAAATCTTCCTCATAAACATACAAATAGCCGCAAAAGTTTATTACTAAAACACTCTTATAAAAAAGCTTATCTATTCATATAAAGCAAATGACAATTTTCATCTAAATTAAACGCATAAAACGAATTATAACCGAATTTAATATTTCCTCTCTAAACGACTGTCATCTATTGAAGCATTTCATCATTCATATTTTTAAGACATATTTTCTGATTACCTTAGTAGATTGACACATACTCTCTCGAACTTTTCTGTATATAATTTAACTGTTTACACATCGTAAGCAAGAAAATTTGCTAAAGATTCGATTTTCTCGAATTCTTTCAAAAATATTTATAACTTTAACAACTGAATCTTCCTCTGCAGTTAATCTATTCCGCAAAGAAAATCGGAACAAAAATCGCTCAGAATTTTTCGAGAAAAACTTGTGCATGTAGACAAACACATGCTGCGAGTAATTAACTTTAATGATATTTATTTATTATAATGGAATATGAGGTACTTTTAGAGATTTTAATTTTGTCGGAAAATGGTTTTTACGAGTGATTTAACATAATATACACGATAATACACGATTCGACGGATAAAGGTTTCAATTTATTGGTAGTTAGTTATTTCCAATGGATATATTCTTGGTAATGATTTACTAAAAATTACTGTATTTGTATTAAAATGATTCAGTATGTATGTGTTTTATGTTAGGTTTCTCATTATCTATACTAACATATAAATCAGAAAACTTTATCTGTTTATTAGTTAGTTCCTGCTAATCTCTGGAACCACGGGTCCGATTTCAAAAATTATTTGGTTTCAGAAATTTCATAATTTGAGAAAGATAAGGCTATAAACTATCACGTTACATTTTATTAGAACAGAATAGTGATAAAAATATAACAGAAGTCGGGGACTACTAACTAAAGAGTGCAAGGTGGAGAGATACCAGATTATTTACTGATCGATTAGCTCGAGTATTCCCTCCGATATACCCCTGAAATCAAAAACCAAATCGACTTCAGAGAAAATATTTTTTTTTACAGTCATTTTACGTTGCGTCGTCTAAATGAAAGTCAATTTATACTTCTACCTCGAATAAATCGAAGAATGTAGTATATTCCGTAGTACTATAAGAAACTGATTTCGTGTGGAATTTCGAAATATCTCATTTAAAAATAATAAGAACCACAATTAAGGTAATCCTACGCGTGAGTTGCGAGAAGCGATTAGATTCAGGTGGCACTGGATCGATCTTTATCAAAATATACATATACATGCGGGTACATTTTATACTCAGCCGTGGACGTCTTCCAACCGATGACGATGAATAAATAAATATCTTCATTTTAGTGGTATTCATGTGATACAAGAAAAAAGAAGGGAAACGAAACGTATTACTGATTCGAGAGTCATTCGAGATGTATTCGAGAGTCAGCGAACGATCTCACTGAGAGGATTTCAGTGGCGACCGATTGAAAGTAAGTTAGAAATGTTTTGTTTGCGATTAGATTCAATGCATAACGCATTTTTAAATTATTTTAAAAATTAATAAAATTAGACTTTCTATTAAAAATTAATAAAATTAACTGACTAATTTTTTTGAGTACGTTAACGTATATCTCCAGCATTTGTCAACCAATTTCAATAATTTTTATTTAGAATGGTATTATTTCATTTCGGTATCTTATAAATTTAATTAGAATTTGGTAATAGGAATTGAGGGTGCACTATAAAATTTCTAAACAATACCATAATCGATTTCAGAAATATAGGGATAATGATAATCAAATAACAATAGTCCTAATCAATTTTTAACACAAATAATGGTAACATAAATCAGTTCTTAAGCAAAATTAGAGTACAGTGATGGAGTCGGAAGGCGGTAACAGGAAATTTCCATGAAGAGGCGTAAACTCATCCAACCTGCACTCGTTTTACTTCTTTGAAAATAAGAAGGAAAGTTGCAAAGTAAATAGATAAGTATGTACGTACAAGTATATAAAAAGTCATGAAGCAATTAGGTAAGTAGATAAATTAGTATTTCGGGAAAGAAAGAATCATCAATAGTAAGCCCGAAGTAAGGTAAAAAACTTTGGGGTAATAATAAAAGAAAACAAAGAGACACTTTTTCCATGGCGAAGAAATACTCAATTTCCTGATTCTAACTGACCGGGAATATATGTTGTTATGAAGAACATATTACAATGGATAAGAGATTCTGAATCGGAGTTAGCCTGGTTGTCATTGTTATGCTTGGTAAGGGATATGAAACCTTTACGGGGATGTCAATAATGTAATATCTAGTAGCAAAGGAATTATTATTTATAAGAGCTATAATGAGATCCAAATATATTAACTAATATAAATATTATGTGTGTATTTAATTATATGGAGTACTAAGAAGACCCGATAAGATCATATCATCTTGATTTTTTGGCAGCTATCTGAAAAAAATGAGATAAGGATTCTCTATCCCGTGATTTATAATAACTACTACAATTCGCCATATGGTTCAGATTAGGACAAGGTTTTTACACATGTTATTTCTTTTTTTTTATTATTCCGCTGATGCGGCACCGCCCTCTCTTATGAACCGTCCTGTCCGCGGACCGTTCCATGATCCTTCCGTCAATTTTTTCGTCTGTCACGGCAATTCTAAATAACATAAAATATGGATAATTTTAAGTTTGTTGGTTTGGAACTTAAAATGTTATTTTAAAAGACTCAAATTATATGTCGAGGAAATCCAGTTTTTCTCTATAAATTTCTATAAAAACGTTGGAAAACGATTATTCTGTTATAATGAAATGTTAATAACAATTTTTTTACAACAAAAAACAACCACATCTAACTTTTTACTATATAGGCATATCAGTTCGGAAAAATACTATGTAGGAAATGTGTTTTCTAGTAGATGCATTATTTTGGGAAACTGAAAAGCTTTCTTATTAAATTAATCACCGGTCGTTGTGTGTAGGCGGATAACGGCAACTTCACGAAGACGATAGCCTAGTATAAAAGCTCTCGGATGTACGTTAAAACTGTTGCTTCCTGTTTGCACACCTCTTTTAAAAATATGTTTTACGAGGCGCGTTTATGTAAAACCGTTATTTAACATACATAAAAAAGTAATTTTAATATCACGTTTAAATAATTTTAGTGATATGTCTTATTATGAACATTTATTTCAAAACTTTTAGCTTCATATTTGAAGTGAAAACTTCTTTAAGCGCGTTGAGTGATTTTTGTTAGAGGAAAATAATATGGGCTCGCGCCACCGCGAAAAGTATATCTACGTGGCGTGCTTACGTGATATACTAAATATATCTATAGATATATTATGTATGACGTATTATGCTTGACTAGCAGTAAAAGCGTAATATATATGAATATATATATATATATATATATATATATATATATATATACATATATATATATATATATATTTATATATATATATATATATACATATATATATATATATTTATATATATATATATATATATATATATATATATAATATGTACATATATATATCAATGAAATCAGGCACTCGATTGGCGCACACGATTCGGATATATTGTACATATCTGAATTTATGATGTGCACGTTGGATGCTTTTTGGATAGGCAACATCTTGTGAGCTCGCGTCACCTACATGCAGTGATAGCAGTATATTTGTAGCTATAAGAGTGACGTGTCGTGCAACATTAGTGCTGTGTATATCCATACAAGTAAAGATAAATTGACTTTGTGGAAAGTTCAATTATTGTATACTGCGCATTGTTTAAATTTTGTTTTGGTAGAATCACTATGCAGTACCACAGTGAGTACTAGGTGAGAGTGAAACATGAATAAACTATATAAAAATGTATACAATTGTTGCTCGGAGTTCATATAGATGTGAAAAATCAGATTAATGTTAATAATTTTAATTTAAATATGTCAAAATTTTACTTTTTAATAATAAAATTAATTTTAAAACTTCAAAAAAATACTGTTGTTTCCTAATTTTAAATTTTCACTTATGTCAACACTCCCCATAGCTGCCTATTTGTTTTTAATTCGTTGATTTAAAATCATTCTTTGTCTTGAATTTATGTACCACGAAGCCTTTTAAATATTACAATAATTTCAGCTTTACATTTGAATACGTTCCTTAGTAACATATTATATGAAATTTGTTTATTTAAAGTCATTCTACATATTGAATTTATCTAGCGCAAACCGTCTTTACTGTATCAGTAATTGCAACTACATATTTCAACTTGTTTCTATCCTTTTTCGGAAGTATGTTGATTTCAAATTCAAGTTTGAATAAATTTTGTTAGTAATACATTTTATATGTTAATGCTAAATTATATATAAGTATTATGTAGTTATACATAAGTGAATTACCTTTTCTAATTTTTTTTTTGTAGAGATTTTTGTGTCATTTAACTTAATTTTTTTGTTTCTGACACATTTTCTTCCTTGTATGAGCAAAAAGATTTTTATAGATATATGTATTTACACGTAAACGGATTTAGATGTGTCTTCAAATTGCTATTGATGTTAATTAAACCATTCTTTAAATCGCAAAGGCGAAAACGGATCTTTATAAGATTAAGGCCCTTCCCCACTACCTCCGGCTGTCACAGTCACTTTTTTGATAATTGAGATTTTATTGAAACGGCCATTTTCTTCAAAAATCATACGACGTGGAAACTTGAAATTTGGCAGGTAGATAAATCATTTCATTTATATATATTTTAGAAGTTATCACTAAAAAATATTACTACGCAATTTTATAAGGGGCAAATGAAATAATAAAATTTTATGTGTCACATCTCCAGAACTATGTTAAAAAGAAAAATATATTTCCTCTTCCTAATTTCCAAAACTACTACAGTTAAATCGACCATAAACCACATTAATAGAAATTTGTCTAACTTTACGCAAAAATTAAGGAACCGAATTGAAATCCCAATATTTTTGAAAAAATACCATATAATCCTTTGAAAGACACACTAAGAATTGTATTTAAATAACAAAAAATAATATTAATTTTCTAATTAGTTTAATAAACATAATATTTACCCTTAAATATTTATGTGTAACTAAGTGTGTAAGCTTCGCAGTGAAAATTCTACTTGTGCTTAATAAATTTTATTTTTTAGTTCTCAGCTTATTATTTTCTTCAATTATTTTCCAACATTTGTTAATACAGTTATATTTTCTTTAGTACAAAAATAAAAAATAAAAGGATGTTGTTTTTATTTATAGAACTTATTTAATGATCTATAAAGGAATCAACTTTGTATTTTTACTCTCGGAATTTATGTGGCTATTGTAGCCAAAACAAAATGTTTTAACCAATCATATGTAGTTTATTTGCTTCCAGTTATCCAGTATTACGTTCTAGAAGTAAAGGTAAACAATTTGAAGCAATAAAAATAAGTGATATTTACAACACAAGAATCCCCTAAAAGGGCTTACCAGATTTCAACACCTAAGTGATAAAGAGGTATGTTGATTTTATTTGTACTGGGAAAATGATGGTAAAAATTGGAATTTTCCGCAGGAACACTTACATCTGTTATATCGGTCTACATATAACATAAAATGTGGAATAAGTTTTTTTTATATTTTAAGGACATCTTTCAAACGTGGAAATTGGCGAAATTCATTTTTATGGTTCCGTACCGCAGAATTAAAAACCTTATCAATTTATTATACATTAAACAGATGTTTGTCTGTGAATCTGAATAGATCCTTTTCTTAGAGGTATAAAGATGAAATAAATATCAGATACGAAGATCTATAAACCACAGTACTATATAAAAAAGCTCAAGTAACCAAGTAACCATAGGTTAGAATGTTGAGAAACGCTCAGAACGCGAGTTTGCTTGTGCTCGGTTGTCTTTTTATTGAGATTATCATTTCACAGGAAATGCGGATATAATAAAGATAACAGTCCTAAAACATACTGCCCCTTTTTTAATTATCAATTATGTTCAGTGATTCATACAAAAATTTACAATACGCAGTAATATTGTAAAATAGTTGTTTTCGTTCATTCAAGTTTGTTTGTCCAAGTATCGCAGATATTTGTAAATAGTTACGTAGAAAGTTAAATTTGGCATGGCTGCAGAAATGAAAAAATATTTTATTTGGTTTTTATTCAAAATTTTTCAAACCCCTTTCCAAAAAAATTTTAAAAATCGTTTTTGCCCCAACCCTATCTCCAAAAGTATCGTCCAAAAAAAACTGAAAAAATTTACAAACATTCGATTCTCAAGAATGGTATCATATTTTCATGCCTGTATACGTATTAATAAATTTACGCGCAACTTCTTCGCTTTAATATTATTTCACCCTCTGTATGTTAATGAAAATATAATTTAAGTACCTATCATGTAACAAAGGAAAATAAAACTTTTTTTTGACTATGTCATATCGTATTTCACTATTTTGTTATTGTGATTAAACAAATATTTTCCACATTAGTACATATTTTTATCAACGACTAGTGGTTCCTCACGTTACGTTAGCATGGAATTTGAAAATAAGCGCAAATTTTAATGCGTTCATTTTATATTAGTATTTAGCCAAAAAATTACTTTAACTGAAATACCACCGGAGTCTATTGGTGCTCCCTCTTTTTCCCTCTTTTACTCTCCCTGTCCCTCTGTTTCTCTCTGTCTCTGCGTTTTCCTGTCCGCTCAAGCGTTTCCGCATACCCGCTGCTTCCTACCACCCGCATGGTGGTTTTTTTATTTTCTTCAAAATCTTTTCAGTTGTCAGTATGAATAAAGGTAAAGATTAGGACCCATTACATTCTGTGTATACAAACTTAACAGACATTGTAACACACTTAACCGTTTCTCAGTTTATCACGAACAAACAAATAAGAGATACACCTATAGACAACAAATTGGCAAGGATTTTTCACATTTACTTATGCAATAAAATCCTACCGTTATTATAGAATCGCAAACGGACATGTAAATTTTATTTACAACATAGATGTGTACATTACGTATTTTTGATAATCCTTGAATACAAGTAAATAACAATTTTCAATTTCATCTGGACTCTAAAATCTTTTAACTATGCCATGTGTCCTTATACCGTTTGGGAAAGTATCAGAGACATTTTTTGAAAGTTCTTCTAAAGCAAAATAAACTTCTAAAGCCACAAGTTATTTATCAAACGTCAGGAGACATTACCCTAATCAAATAATTTTCAACATAATCTTTTGACCTAGTTTTCGAAGTAATTTCATTGCATTTATATCTTTCATTTAACTTTGAGTAAGTTTATTCACAAATATTTCATATAAATAAATTTTGTATAACTTAGTTTAAGCTAAGTTTTATTTCAATAAGCGGCATTATTTTAAGTTAGTTAAGATGTTTGTTAAATTAGTAAAACTGTTATGCGAAATGTCATAAACTGTAAATTTCAAGTGATAGGCCGTATAAATTTCATAATCCTAAATTATAATAATGTTTTAATTTTCATTTTTATCTTATTTTCATTACAACCTACTTAGTTATACATACTTAAAAATGTATAGAAAAAAAAATTAATTAAAATTTTATTTTCTATGAGTTAAGTAAACTTACAAAAGCGTGGTAAAGATCACTCAAAATTTAATTAACAATCGCATATGGTTGAAACATTTTGGATAAAAGAAAAGGAAATTTGACAAAAGCGACTAATATTACACTCTCGCAAATTATTTTAAAATATTCATTCGTTTTAAATCAATGTAAAAATTTATCAAACACGGCTTCTGTCTCTCCTGGATTATGGATACGTGGATAATTATAATTTAAATGAATATTTATTTAAAAAATTAAAAACGTTTCCATAACCTGGATATTCGATACATTTTCTATCTTAAAAATATGGCCATATATCAGAGTATAGGTCACAGATGATTAGAACATCTTGATCGAGCAAACCGCGTCTATGTTTTTATGCAACATCCTTAATAATGCCGCTACATCATCATACTCTAGATCTGGATTCCGAAACCTACCAGAACTTGAATTGCGTTGTAAAAATAATTATATTCCTAATTGTCCTACGGAGAATCCTTTACCGTAATTACTGCTAGACTATTGGAATCAAATTCATACAAATACAGAAGAAAGTTTACCGTCGTTATCTGTATTTAAAGGTCGTCTGAAACTACATTACTTGTCATAACTGGCAGATTAAATCATTTCTATTAACCATTCTTATCTCTAAAATATATCTAAATATTTTATTAACTTTTATCTTATTTCTATATTATTTTTATATATTTATCTAAATAAACATCTTATTTCGTCTCGTAAGTGTCAATAAACGGCCTGTACAAGTCATTTACAGTCTACTCCAATATCCGTTTCCCTCACTTCAGTTAGTACGAATGTTCCCACTGTATACTTAGTTGTCTACGCTTGCAGTAAAGTTGAACAAATAAATACAAAAGGATTTTGAATTCTGTTAAAAAACTTGTGGATGCAGAATTTTTATGGTTCCGGATTTTTTTTTAAGCGTTACACCATTTTAATGTGACTCAAGTATTCCTAAAGAAGTTTCATTCAAAAACAAGTAATTTAAACGGATAATCATTATGTAAACTAATAGCATTCCTTTCCTACAAAATCAATATTTTATCGCTATCCCTAAAGTATTTACGCTAATGTTAATGTTTTAGGATACAATTTTTAGTGGGACAGGGCAAAATTGAAGAAACATGCATGAAATGTTTACAAGAAGAAGATAGACCTCAATTTTTTAATATATTAATTCCATAATCTGGATGCCCAATTAAAAGAGTATTTTGCACACCAGGAAGCACATATTTTCCAAGCCATTCTTTTTGGGGGGTCCTTCTTCCGGGGTTAAAATCTACGAAAAACAAAAAAAAATGTTGATTATTACTTTCATAACCTGTTGTTATTCTATTTTGGAATCGGAAAACAAGTATATTGTGTTTTTTGCAGACTATTATAAAAGTTCCTCTCATTACAAGAAAAAAGGAAGGAACATATTAACAAACTATTATTGCAAAAATAACCTTAATTTTTGTAATCACATTCCAAATACATGGTATCAATATACTTTTAAATATGAAAATAACTGACAACGCGTAAATATGTAAATAAATAAAATACATAACTAAGTATATCTGTCCCCTTATACTATTACCATTTACAGCCATTACCTACATTATCAGTAGCAGTACAATGCAGCAAGAAATAAATTTGTTAACATGGCCAATTCGACATCATTCAGATAAATCATTGGTCCTGCAATATCGGATAAATCCAAAGCGGAAGTCATGAGGCGGAAATCCAAGATTGAATTTATGATAAAGTATTAATTCCCTAGTCTAAGTGATGAATTTATGGGATCGTAATCACTGCGCTAGAGAGAAATTTATTCTCGTGTTGGGGTGGCGAGCGTGTGGACTTTATAGGGGGTGCTAAACGGTTTTAGGCAGATTGTTCTCTAAAAACGGCAAGAAATAAATTAAAACGAATATTTTTTATCAATCTTGCGACTGAGAATTCTATTTTGACTTATAGCGGCGTCCTATCAAGTCTTATATTCTACATATATTTCATTTCGTGTTCATGGTATATTATACTCACTCAACGAATTAGCAATTAAGTGGCTTCATAAATATGCATTCTTGATAATAATTCTTCACCTATTTATGTCTTATTATTACTATAAATAGCAATATGCCTAATTGTTTTTAATAATAATATTAAGAATTCTTTTGCGCAATTGATAGAATGTGAAAAAAGATATTTAATTTTTTATTCATATACTTTGAACAAAAGCTAAGTAAAATTGGGTTATTCACGAAAATTGCTTTTAATTCATACTATGCAAAGTAAAGCATATTTTATTTTTATATTTAACGTATATTTTGTAACATGATAAGCAAGTGCATTATTTTGCTCAGTCCACCCTCATCTTTTTAATTATCAGTTTTTATTAAGTTAATTATGAGCGTTTTCTCAAACTATCGTTTTTATTAAATGACCATTTATTTTAATTTCTAGTTTTAAGTCCAGAGTTTTGCCTTAATATTAAATACTTCAAATTTTTGCACCGTTGAACTAAATGGTTATTTGTATTAATAATTTTATAACTTTCTATATAATATTTCTTGATTTTTTTTTTATTTTGTCTCAGATAAAATGCCGAAAAGATTTAGATCTCAATATTATTTGGAAGTGAAAATTTTAGACGTACGGCGAAATGTAAATTGGTTTATTGAACAGGAATTTAAATTTAATCATTTTTAGTTTGGAATTAAAATTCAAATGAAATTAAATTAAAAACAAATCTAAACTTAACAGGTATAAACTTAAAACTAACATGAATGCCAGCCTAGTAAGTAAAATTAATATTAAATTAAAACTGTTTTAAAATTGAATCGAAATTCAAATGATATTGCGTCACAGTTGAGTCGAAACTTAATTGAAATCAAATTGCAATTGAACTTAAATTGAATATAAAGAGAGCTTAAATCAAAATAAAATTATATTAAAATGCAAATTTTATTGTAATTGAACTGAAGTCGAATTTAGATTGAATTGAATTTAAATTTGTTAAAATTACGGGAAACCCTCTATTATAATATTAAAACTTTTAAGAGTGAAATTTTTAGACATCATTTTTATTCGTTACATCTTTCACTCTGCCCACCTAAAATATCTTCGAGGTTATTTGTTCAACACATACATGCACACAGTTTTATATCACCAAACGATACTATTCATTTATAGATACTTTTATGTAACGTAATGTACATTTAATGTAAATTGCAAACATATATAAAATATGGTCATGGAACATATAATTTTTGTATTAGTTCATACATATATTACAAACAAAAACTATACATTGCTAAAAAATGTTACATTTTGCAATTTATATTAACATATGTAACATGATACTACAAGTTTCTAGGATTTTTCTCTGTAGTAAATATTCTAGAGCCCTGATAGAAAAACAACCTGCTGAAGCTTCTCTGTTCGATTAGTGTTGAGAATCTATTTTATCAAAGGTTCTTCGCCTGCACATGTAATAAACCTTAGAAAACTCTTTGAGATTTTTTAAGCTGATTTTGAATAGCTCATTTTTTTATGCGGATTCGAAATTTTCATGATGTTTTTATACTTGAGGTTTATTGATGTTAGACATAATTGTCGTAATTAGATTACATTTCTATTAGTTAAATATATTGTACTTTTTTCTTTCATAGTTTTGATTGGTGGTTTTAATAAATAAATACATTGAAATTGAATATTAAAATTAATTTCATTTTTTTAATAATAACGGCTTAGTTAACCCCAGTGTTTATAAACTTTTGAAAAACTGGAGTGTTACATTACCAATAGTAATTATGAAAAGAACTTTCAGTAAATATATAAAATATAATATAAATTAATAAGCAATTATGGTTATATAACTCAACACATTATCTTAAATTTTTAAGGCAATTGTAAATAAATTTATAAATTAATTATTAGTAAGAAAATAGATTTAAATATAGTTAATTTGTGCCTAAACAGATTCTTCTTTTGAAAGGGAAATAAGTACATCTCACAGCATTATAGCCACCAATTTTCTTTTGAGATTCGCGAACTTTCAAGAAATATCTATGCACGACATATTTAAATTAAATGACGTATTTTTCTCGAAGTAAACTGGCCTGTTCTTAAAAATATATTTCAGTTGTTCTTTATTTATGTTTTATATACTTACTGTTAACATTTTCTTACATTTTATGAACATTTGTTACTAATTTACGTTAGAATGTACATTATTCACGTAAAATTATATGTAAACTAATAGCGTCGTTTGGTGACATAAAACTTAATACACAAATAACCGTGATGTTAAATGCTTTGTAATGTTAATGCTTCTAGTAAATAACATTTTTTAATGTTGTGACGTAGAATTTTCTTGTAATTTTAATATATTTAAAATCGATTAAATTTTGATTAAATTCTAATCAAATTTTTATTTTTTAAATCAAGTTCAATTCAATTTTAAACCAACTTTAATTCAGCTCAGTTGGATATTAATTATATAGGATGATTGTGTGTTAAATATAGTTACTATGTGCTATTATGGGCATTATTATGCGTTAGACAAGACTGTCTAAGATTGTACGTACTATGTCGATATTTGTTTGAAAGTTTTGAATTTTAATAGAAGTCTTAAATGCGATGAAGCACGGCCTGAACGACAATGTCAGTGTCGTCCGTAGGTTACAGTAGCTTTAAGAGTAGCGATGCTTTAATGTGTTTCATTATAAACAAATTTTCTGATTGTGTTTGTCATAATTTTATTCTTTACCAGTAACTATAAAAATATTTAATTTGTCGTAACGGTCTTCAGAAACAATAGCTTAATGCGCCGAAGATAAAATTTGTTCATTCATTTAATTCCTAATCACAGCATAATTCAAATGAGTAATAAAGACTAAGTAATGTTCGGGCACTTAAAGCTCGCCGTTCTTAAATCTTTTAAAGTTTTTAACTTTCGTTTCATCAATTACGTCATAGAGCATACGGTCACACTTAATCTCATCACTTCAATAATTGTCTAAACTTTGTTATTAGTACTCGCCTGTGATTAAAGATCTTGGCATCGTTAGTTTAATTTTCCGTATCTCAAAAGGGAATATACAAAGTAGAGCTCGTCTTACGAGGGTTCAGAATATATTTAGTAAAATATATATATATATATATATATATACATATATATATATATATATATATATATGTATATATATATATATATATATATATATATATATATATATATATATATATATATATTTATTTATATATATACACTTCTATATACATGTACATTTATTTTCCGTCCGCTAAATGGCAAAAATTGTGCGGAAAAATGTATATTTTTAAGATTCAAACTATTTCAACATACAAGAAATTACAATAATGTTACAAAATATATAGTCAAGTTATTCCCATTGCTTTCACTAATTCGTAAAAAATTAACGCGTAAAATTAATACGAGTTGAACTATCTTATTTTATTCTCTGTTTACATTTTATTAATTATTTACTTTACGAAAAAGTAAAGTAAAACATGTACATATTAATTTTAAAAGAAAAAAATAAACACTCTAAAATTACGCTACATTTTCTTGCCTTTATCCATCCTTGTATCCTGTTCTTGCGCTCATGTATTTATCCATGAAATACTGGGTCTCAATATTGCAGTAAATTAAATATTCTAATGGATAGATATTTATATAAGATCACTATTTGTAATCAAGAAAACTCACATCGATTAAGCGGAAACTCATTTGAAAATTGTACCTACGGTTCTAATAGAATGAAAGGGATTTTTCTTCTAAATAGCAAAATGTAGTTAAATTATAATTTTTAAATTGGCATTCAGAATCTATTTGGGTTTCAGTTCTCATATAAAAACTATCGCTTATCTTCTGATTGTGCAGTTGCAATATTTGGGATATAATGTGTTGAAATAGCGATAAAAAATACGTGTTAAACAAAAAAAAAAGGTTAGTCCTTTTTCCCTGTCTAAAATTCGTACCGAATTATTTCGGAATGTGTAATATTTTAATATTATAAGACGAATATGCTTCATTCTCAAGCTAAATTTTGAGAAAATTTTTTACAGATGTACAGACGGACAGAAAAATTAAATACTTCCGTTTTTAATTTTTGTTTCCTTTTGACATAAATAACCCGAAAAAAAATTAAAGTGATCTTGTGATCGTGAAACCAATATAAGAAATAATTTCTCTCAATGTGAGTTAAAATTGCTTCCAGTTATATCGCGAGTGCCACAATTGTTATTGGTTTACTAGTTTCATAGTAATGCGGCCATAAGCCGTGCAGAAATTTCTTTACAGAAGGGGTTAATAATGCTGGGTTTTAAATTCATCTACTTCTACCAATAGGATTTTGCTATTCATTTTTAACCAGAAATTTACTATTACCTCTTTTCCGTTAGTTTTTATAGATCCAACTAAATACTTCAAAGACTTCTTACGAGGATTCAATATAACTCTAATTCAATACATCAGATTTACTTGTTACGCGTATTATTTTTTTTTGCTCTTTTGAATTTGTTTCCTATTATTCTGGATATAGTTATCATGGCTCGTCAATATGTTATAAAGGTTCGTCTTTATGTTGTCATGGTGTGTTGGGTTGATTACAAGGAATATGGCCTTTGGCGGTGCAGTGCATCTCAGGGAGTCGTGTTCCATTTCAGGGCACTCCCCGAATAAGGCTAGACTGGTCTGATCGGCTATAAGATATCGCTGTCATTACAATAAGTTCATGATATATATATATATATATATATATATATATATATATATATATATATATATACTATTCATAACCTACAATAGTTGTTCGTCTGCGTTACAAGTAAAGGAAAGTTGCAGCATGTCAAATTCATGGAAAATAATAGATACACTTCAAATTTTCCTCTATTTGGAATTTATGATATATTGAGGAACAGGTTTTTTCTTTGAATTATAGTCTTTGTACTTTCTCTGGCTTTTTATATCTATCTTTTCCGTATTCACTTTAGCAATAAGATTTTTATTAATTTCAGTGTATTTCACCAAAATATTTCGTGGTAAATTTAATTCCCAAAGTTTTTAGTTAATTGTATATTTTATCGTTTGAAAAGTCTAGTAATAAGGGTCTCAAGAACATCTTTTCTTTTAATTTTACGTAGCATGTCTTCTAGATTTATTTAAGAAATACGTAAAAAAAAATTACCCATCCTTACTACCAAAACTACTGAACCTAAAATTATGGAAAAACCCAAGTTTTAGAATACTATGCAAATGATTGAAAACTGATGTACTTATTATCTTTAACTGTACTTATATTCTTTAATCTTGTTCGCAGTAAAATCAATTTCAATCTTCAGGGGTTCTTCATACACGCCCCGCGTCATATTTTTTTTATTGACCGGAGTTGTGGCAAATTTGTTTTGAAATTACTAATTTATAATCACCATGCGTTTTTTCGTTTTTATGGATTTAGTAGCCAATTCTTAATCACTCCTTAAAATTTCGTCACTCTCCAAAAGTAACATTTTATATGGGACCCATATATTTATTGGTCAAGAAAGTGTATAAGAATGATGAAATGAAAAATTAAGTAATTTAATTTCATACGAGGTACGGAACCGCAAATCAACGAGCCAGCCTCGTATTTGGCCTCACGATTTTGTTATTTTCTTAAGCAATGTAAATAATTTTGTATTATAAAAACAAAGTTTACAAAAAATACACAAACATGTGAATTCTGGTCTCTGAGACCGAAAACGAGCATCCTGGGCGGGTGAAAGCTATCCTACCTACGACATAATATATTTTGCTACCTTTTACTATACATGCGCTGTGTTTTTTGGAGGTATAATTGTTTTATATATAACAATAACTTTGATGCCGAGACATAATTATGTTATATATATTTTTTTGAGAGACATAATTCTGTTATATAAGTGCCAACCGATATTTTTTTATTAATTAACCATGTGCTGAAAACAAATTCTATGGTTAATCATATTTTCTTCTGTCAATGACGCATCAATCTGGAGAGACAATTAAAAGGAGTATTAAATTAGATGTCGACGAAGTTGTTCATGTTACGTGAAATAATTCGCGATTGATCATTAGGTAGTAAAGTTGAAATCATATTAATAAAAAATATATGGGATAAAGGAATCGAAACCCTCAGAAATACATTAAGAAAAACATGGGTTCTTTATTTTTTTAAATAAACTAAATGTCGAATTATTATTTTCTACAGCAATTTAACTGCTCTTAAAGATTTTCTGTCAAAGCAAAACTTGGAAAAGCAGTTGCATTATTACGTAAACGTAAGTTTGATGTCAATTAGCTCAAAATATATTGATAATGGGGTTAATCGGCATAAAAGCTTGGTATGTAGTTTCCATCATAAATAAAAGCCGTCACCAAGAAAAAAAGAACAGCAACATTACTTCTATGGTTAATGAAGAAACAGACATTTTCTTATCTCAAGTAAAAATATATTAATTATTTTAATGGAAAATTATTAAAGAAGTCAAAAATTACACACAAAATTAAACATTGCAAACTGCCTGTAATATTTGAGTATCCATGGACCCCTACCACATTTATTAAAAGTTAAGTTTTATAGCCCACTGTATACTCAAACACTCATTTATTTAATTTCGTAAATTTAGTTGCCAAATCCGAATATTTGAGTAATAAACGTATCACTGCAATTCCCTACGACTAATTGTTGCCCTGCCCGCGCAACAACGATCCCATTCGCTCACGGTCAGAGTGTACTTCGCCTAAAATACTGAGCTCTTTCCAATGCTTGAACTCTAAGAACCATCTCGCATTGTATCTAGTGAGTATAATTAAAAGCGCATATACAGGAAGCCGGCGCCAGGTGAGTTGCCAACTAATTTTGTTAAAACGCTTTTGCATTCGGGTGAATTGGAATGTTTGAGCGCTGCCCCGGCGGCGAAACTCTTTTCAAGTTGCTTTATAACTTTGTTATTTTCGGTGGTGATTATTATTTTGTTTATTGTGTTGGTAACTATGTGCTTTGCTACGCTAAAATTACAGGACGAGAAAGATGTATTAATGCTTTATAGAATATTGATAATAAAAATATGATTTGTTCATTCACTTGAACCCACGTACATATTTTTTGCTATGCAAATTTTAATATTAAACCGCAATATGTAATTGATAAGAAAAAGAAAATTAGCCAAGTATATTTTGGATAAAATCAGAATTCCGTATCAGTTGCAGTTGGCGTATACTAGAAACATCATAAGAAGTAACGGTGGTAACTAAATGGCGCTTTTAATCTTAACTTATTTCTCGTAAGGCTCAAACATATATTGAGGGTAATATTTCTAACATGTACCATATCGGTTCATGTTAGAAATATTACCCTCGCAGTGGCTAGCCACTACGAATACCCTGGATAAACAGTTCAATAAAATAAATCCAACTTCGAGCAAGAGATCAAACTAAGAATTCGACTCACCTAGGCGGTATTCCCGAAACTTCACCACATCTTCTCGGCCAAAATAATTGTGTTATAAGATAAAAACAATCAACTAATGTGTATTGCTAGTAATGATGTACAGAAGTGAGACGAGGCGTCTTACTTCTGGCCTCGAAAAAAGCGTTCAAATTACTAAACAAGCCATAGAAAGGGATTCTCTGAAAAAAATGATCTGTAATAAAGGGATTTATAGGAAAACTGAGATTGTCGTCATGGTTTGACAAGCGGAAGTGATCATGAGTAGACCATATAGTACTCAGGATTGACGGTAGATGAGGGAAAAATGTTTTAGGAAAACTACCCATTTTTGGAAGATACAGCTTGGTATAAACTCATATAGATAAACAGATGACGTGGTAAATTTGCTAGAAGCTGCTGAATATAAGCCGCACGTGGTCGATTTTTGTGATAACCCGTTAGGAAGGCCTACATATGTTTGAGAATAGACCGACTGTAATGATGAATTTGTTATCATTTTTTGTTGTTTGCGGAGAGTTATATGTTTTGAGAAAATTATTTACTAATTTTAGGTTGACAATGGTATTATTTAATTATTGGCGATAGTTTAACCACAATTTTTTAAGACCATTAGTGATATCCATAATTTTTAGGGAAATAAAATTAATGTTTCCTACTGATACACGATATTATATCATGAACCCGAGTTACACTAATTTTAATACGCTTGTTGAATATCGATTTAAATACAAAATGTCACGACATCGCCTTTGCGTCATCTTGCTTTATACCATTCTGTATATTTTTTGAACTTTGTTATTTTACCATTTTAATTTAACAATTTCAGCAATGCGACATATATTTGTTAAATCAAAGATATAAATCTTTGAGACTATTTTACATTCCGTTATGAAAATTAATTTTAGAATATTTATCACCCGTTCTTTTACTTGACATTATCCGATGAAAGGCTCCATCACAGCGTCAAATTTAAAATGTTTACGGTGGACACCTTCCATTTATTTTCCTCCTTGAAGATTGAAATTTTTATAATAATACCACTGTCAAGAATGCCTATTTAGCATAGTAACCATATTAAGTACGGTAAATAATATTATGTTTTAATTTTCAATATTTTTATTCACATTTCTCTTATGTAATTTTAATGTTTAGTCGTGGAGATAACATCCTCCAACCAAATTCTGTGTGTGTATGCAAGTAAAAAAATATGGTGGTCTCATTAAGTGATAAAAAATAAATGAACATCTCAACCGTCCAATAGGGATGTTGATATAAAAGTAATGGCAATATTAATGCTTTCTCGAGTTCCATCGTCAAGCACATCACCCTCATATTTGCGTCATGTTCGTGTATATTCGACAATAAGGTCTTCCTAGTATCTATAACTTAATTAAATTAATTATAGACCTAATTAAATTAAATTTTGTAAGTTCACCTGTCATATAAAAAGTTTATTTAATTCCTATCAAGTAATATTTTATCTATCTTATTAAGGTAACATATTTTGTGGGACAACATCAAAGAAGTTTTTTAAAGTTTAGGTCCAATTTAACACTTGTCGTGTTTTAGGGACCAGGGGGAACGACTACTATTGGGAAATGGGAGTATTACCGTGATGGGAGTAAATAATTTTTGATAAGATACTTTCAATTGAAATCGTTTCCTTTAAATTGCATCAACAATTTAGAAAAATATAAACAATTATACAACTTTGATATTTGAAAGACAAAGGAACAATAAAGGAATTTCGGTTTCTGCCACAAGGTAAAAACTAGTTTTTCAAAAGTCAAAAAAGAGAGATTGATTCTCTTTTAAACTCAAGTTCACTTGGGAAATGTTATTGAGGAAATACTTTAATAATTATACAACAAAACGAATTTCTCTTTACGGTTTTGGATAATGTTTTTATTAACCACTATATATAGGAGAAAAACATATTTCAGTTTTGCTAGATCATCTACTCTTTAAATAGCCATTCATGTGATAACGTGTATTTGTTAGTCACAAAATTTAGTCTAATAATTCATATCAAAAATTAGTATAATCACATTTCCAAGTTCTCCTTTACCAGAATGATTACATTCCTTTATACGTTCATAGTTGGTAAGAATCAGGAAAATCTTAGAAAGCGAGAAACTGAAACTGACAAAATTATGAATTCGATTTTTATAAAAGGTAGTTCTTGAAATTTTCTGATAAGTATACAAACATTGTTTTTAAACCATTTAACGTATAACCTTGAAATTTGGCCTACAGATAAAGCAAATTGATCTACATATCTCAAATTTGACGCGAAGAAATATACTTACAGAAATGTTTGAATTAGCAAACAAGTTCTCGAATTATTTTTTTTACTTCATGTGTCGTGTACTAAGTAAAGAAATCAATAAATATCAAGATTAAAAGACTGTTTTTTTAGAATTTTATATAATTTCAGAAAATCTAAAAGAATTTTAATAAATTTGATCATTTTTTTAGTCTAAACAAATTGTTGCAAAATGTCTACAGATAAAATGTCTCCTATTTTCAAAAACGCAAACCTAATTTTAAAACAGAATCTTCACAGATAATGCCAACAGATGCCTGTCCTCCATCGCGATTCAGAAAATAGTTGTGTAATACATAATGTGCCTAAATAATTTTCATCGCAAATTCATGTTTCACATTCATAGCTCGATGTAATATGCACTATTTATTAACTAGGATGCCTAAAGGGCTCGACTCAAGCGACAGCTGTAAATTCTTTGTTGTACAAACAAAATGCTTGCCCGAATACCGCATAACGTTATTCAAAATTGAGAATGCGTCATCTCCCACAAAAACAAATGGACCTGGATTTGGAAAACCTGGTAACCTTTCATTCTTGTAATTCTTGTAATTTACCTTTCATTATTAAATCATAAACTTTAGAGTTCCGGAATACGGCGGAGACACTTTCCTTTCCATAGGCTCCTATATCGATAAAAATTAATATATATTCAGAATCAATAAGAGCCAATAAAACTATTGAAATAAAGCTCTTATAATTGAAAAAAAAGAGATCCACTATGCATAGGACTCCAAATATGGACGTGCTTGCCATTGAGAGCTCTTTTACAGTTAGGAAAGTAGGCTTCTTTGTCAAAGTCTACAGCGACATCTTCTGGTAGCTGTTGTGTTATATTAGGTATGTTTTGACTTAAAAGATGTTCCCATATAGTGGGACAGACTACTTTCACAATTTTAGCTATTGTACTTGCTCCTTGATAGTAATTAGTTTGTACGTTTTGGAAGTCACTTCCTGTTGCTAGAAATCTGAAACAAAAGGAAGATCATAATAAATGGGTATTAAAAGTAACATAATATTTCTTAACGTATTATTTTTAAGTTAACTAATTCATTTTGTATTAATGATTGTTATAATAATGTCTAATGTTGTCACGTTTCATTAACACTCAATAAAACGACTTAAACGGATTTTCTCATGTATTGAATATTTATCAAATTTTTACGAAAAATCAAAGAAATGTCGGGTTAAAACAATTTTTTCCTTAAAATCTTGACAAGTAGTCAATACACGATAAAATCCGGTTAAGTCGTTTTATTTGTTTCATTATTTTTAATGTTAATTTTTTTATTATTATTTTTCATTGGGAGCTCAGTTAGTAGATTTTTTAAAATATTTTATGCATTTTATTTTACATGTAGTAAACTGGTAAAGAAGGCAAGAAAAGATAATTTTGCAAAATACCAAAAAACTAAATGATGCTCATCGGTCTGGAACCGGATCTTCAAAAATTAAGAAATTTCACTTGAATAAATAATTATAGTTTATGAAAAAAATTACACAAAATTCAACAGATTCCAGTAAAGAACTAATTGAAGGAGATAGTGAGAAACGAAATGAAAGAACAGCATTGTCTCGTTATTAAAGTCAATCTCGGAAACGCCTGTCCTTCGTTTCCGAGATGAATTCGTTTTCAATGGATTTATATAAGAATTTTATATAAATCCTACCCCATTTATGGAAATCGAAAGTCGACAACTATTATCGGCATTTTTCCCTTAAAGCCAAAATATCTTTTTTACTAAATGAGTTTTATGCAATTAATCGCTAATCGCAAGTATTATTTTATTCGTCAATTACAAAAAAAGGATTTAAATTTTCTAGTAACTATTTATTCTAGAAATTATTTGAAATAGAATTGTATTATTTTATATAGAATTGTATTTATTTTATTGTAAATGGTATTAAAATTTGTTAAAAATGGCTTAAAATCAAAATTTTAAAGTCAAATATTTTGAGCGGATCTTCAGGGAATTGAGGATCAAGTATATGTTATTATTAATTGAATCAAAGTTCGTTTTTATTTCCCGTAATGAAGATATTAAAAACACCAGAGGATAGTAGACGCCTATCTCTGGTGTTTTTTAAGGGGATTTTACCATCTCTACATACTTTAAATGATCATCAAACGTTGATGTTTCAAAGTTGCGTGCTTCAAGTACTATCGGACTTGCTTCGGCCTTCGATTCAGGAATACCCACCTCACAGCTATATTCAAGGATATTAACATCAGGGCTATACTCAAGGATGTCCAAATCAGGGACATCATAGTACTTATCAGAGTGGCTACCAAACTTCAACCTCTGGAGGTTCAATTCAGTCCTCATCTTCACAAATACGTCCCAAGTCATCAAACCAACGACATCCAATAAATTCACCACTATTACTGGACGAAACATCCGCTACTTCACATAGTACATAAGACGAAGATTTCGATTTTTTTTGAAGTACCTAATCACTCTATCTTTGAAAGACCAATTAAAGTATTACGTTTAATAAGTAATCTAGTATCAAATGACAATGTTAAGTTTTAGTGCCATAAAGATCAATAAAAAATAAAAAAAATAATATACGAAAAAAATATTTATTTTACTTTACCTTAGTCAAACCCAGCATTTCCAGAACGATACCAGATTTCCGTCCTATAAGTTTTTTTTCTGTATATATGGTAATAACATGTTTAATAGCACTTCAAATGATGATATGCCCCTTCTGCAGTGTCCAACTTTCTTTCTTTCATCTGTCTTTAATGTTTCATATTTTCGAAAAAAGTACTTGCCATCAGATTTCATAACCTTATTAAATGGATATATCTAGTATCTTCTTTGTCGTCTATTTAAATTGGTATAATGTATACTTAATAACAAAAGAACGATACGCTTATTGCGATCCATGGCAAAAACATACACGAAGCACAGAAAAATGGGAACTTCACGATATGATAATAGAACGCTATGTTTCGCGGCATGGCAACGCAACGCTTAGCAGCACGTTTACTGGCTCTCACATCGCTTATATATAATTTAAAAACACAGAGTTTAAAATAGTTAAATAATTAAGCCCCGCAACCTTAAATCAAAGCGTAACCAATATGTGTTACGTTTTATGTAGGTGACAGGAACACGAAACACCGGATTCGGAAACATTATAAGAATTTCTGTAAATATATATCACGATGAAATAAAATAATAATAAACGGGTTTGTGAAGTTAGGGAATCAACTATGTGTAATTTTGTGTCATTGATAACAACTGTTGTGTAATGTTCTTAACTCTATTCAATGGATTAAATGTTTTTGAAATGACGTCTTTGTTGCGTAACTTGACCGGCATATAGGTTAGTCCTTCGGTTAATAGGTGGATCATTTATGTATAAGTAAAATGTTAAAGTTGCGGAAGTTGGAATATTCCATTAATTATTTTTAATTCTATGTTATCCTAATTCTGATATCTGTTTTATATTAAAACTGTTGTTCTCTGTCTGTTCAACCCGTGAAAGGTTATCTTAATTATGCTGCACTCTTACCTGCGATTACTAAACGCTTCTACTCCGTTCGCAAAACAACATCGGGCTATTATGGTCGGGGGCATTTTGGCGGGAGTACTTGAGATGATCAATCGATAAATAAACCCTTCCCTCTCTACTTTGCCTCTTCAAAGTGATGTTTTCCAACTTCTGTCATAATTTTTATTATTAGTCTATTTTCTTCCTCCTATACTTTTCCTCGAAGTAAAAAAAAACTGTTGTGACTTTCAAACGCAACAGAATTTTTTTAAATCCCATATGTGATTATATATATGAATAGTGCGAACAAACAAATAAACGCAGGAAACAAACTTTTCTGCTTCATCACTATTCTGCCTCCATGGATCGTATCGTGATTATATGTTACATGTTTTATCATTGCTCTGCTTTTATAAATGTTAGCATGATAATATATAAAAGCTCGCTAAGTGACTTGGAGTCTTTTTAAGAGGCCTAAATATATTTCGTCACTAGCACACACACACACATTCATTGATTGATCAAGTAAAAATATTAATTGATGTTTTGATGTGGCGTCTTTGTTTGCTGTTTTATATAGAATGCAGATTTAAATATTGGACACAGTATGCATGATGTGCAGATCTTCTTTCTTTTATTTTACTGAGACCATGTGATGTGTAACATTAAATAAATCAACATTTTCATCTTTAATATCATATAGAATATTTTCGTTACTTACGTAATACTTACGTAAGTAACGAAAATATTACTTAGGTAATATATTTTATTTTTATACTAGTTTTTGCCCGTAACTTATTAATTCTTAATTCGGGTGGATAACGGAAACAGGTTAAGGGTTTCACGTTTCTTCTTTTTGTTTTTTTTACTTGTTTTTTGTTTACTTGTATATTTTTCATTTTGTAAATTTAGCTTTTTTAATTGAAAGTGCTTTATCACTCTGGAGAATTCGACATATAGTTGTTCATGGGAAAAGCACTTTGGCGTCAAACTGACACCGTTAATTTCTAAAGTTTGTCTCAGAATTAATTGATTATAGGAACAAATGATACTTTAGTAAATTAGTAATGACAATAACATTGCTCATAGCATTTGTACAGTTTGCAAATTATTCAAAAGAATATTAAATTAAAACGAATAACAAATGAAATGATATCATGATAACATTTTAAATAAAAATATTTCCATGTTTGGCAGCTATGTTGTGGTAGCCCTCTATTCCCCATCCATGAAGAAAGTTCCCGGTTTTACCTGAAGGGCGTGCTTAAGGGCTGGAAGTTTCAATGTCTAGAAATTTCTAGAACACTCCACAAAATTCGAGAATATTCAAGAGCATTCCTCAACATTCTAGAACATCCCGGAACATTCTGGAATGTTGTGGTATGTTTGGACATAGTCTAGAATGTTCGAAAATATCCCGGAACACTCTAGATCATTGTGGAATATTCCAGAACACTCTCAAATATTGTGAAATTGGTAGGGATATGTAAAGCAAGATCTATCGTGGGTTCGAACGTCAGTTTTTTACCAGTGAAGTGCAGTGAGTAAATAAAAACAAACAGTAAAATGTAAGTAGTGATACAGTGACGGAATATAAATCTTAAATGAAACGTGAAAACTGTTTAAAGTATACGTATTTGTTATATGTGTATCTTAATAACAAATTTGTTTGATTTATCTTTTCTACAAAGCCTAAACGTAAAAGAGGAGTAGGTCTTGCAAGTTCTGAAGCAAAACGGCAAAAACAGAAAGAACAGCAAAAAAAAAGTAAGCAGTTGAAGAGCACTGTGAGGAGCAGAGAAACCGAGAAACAAGAAATGTTCCTCACTATCTTATAATAAAAGACTGCGAATGCAAGCTACCCATGAAAATATCACCCTGCGAGAAGCACGGACGAGGACAAGTAAACAGTACAACCTAGCAAATGAAGCATTCCACTATAACCCTACAAAAGAATATAATAAACACATACACGTCGTATTCAGAAAAATGGATAACATCTGCCAATTTTGCAACCCAAAAAAAATCAGTAAAGAAACACCAGAAATTTCTTGATTGATGGGAAAAAATGGATTACCACCAAGGGAAACACTTTCGAAGGATTTCTACATTACATGACCGGGGAAACTACGGAATCAAAACATTTTTTTCAAAATATAAAAGCGTATAACGCCTACTTCCAAATGACTTCTTTTGGTGTCCCTTCGATCAACACTAACAGAAATGAAATCGATGATGTTTTTTTTCAATCCAAAGACAAATCTGTCACAAAATTGGATCATTACTACTACTATCAAATAAAGACCATAAATTATTGCCATTATGTTTCACCGGAAGTGAAGAAATATAAATCGATCCACAATGCACAAACTTCAGTGGATTGAGACGAGAAGATGTACAGGATACCTTACACATATACAATAAACTTGTTCACATATTCAAAGCAGCGCTAGACAGAATTATTTCTGATGATTATAAAGTTATAATTCAAGCCGACAAGAGACCACCTGACAAAAAAGAACGTTGATTTAATGCACCGCAGATAGACGAAGTCGCCATCTTAATTATGGATAATGAAAACACGTGCCTTGACTAAATTGTGTAACGAAGAAAAGGAAGGCTATAGACGCATTGCCGAGACATACCGCTCATATGATGATCTCAAGTATCCATTAAAATTTCTTCACGGAGAGGATGGATATCATTTTAATGTGAAACAAATTCAACTTGAAACAGGCGCAGAAATAAAAAAAATGTTACCTCCGAAGAATTTCATGCTTACTATTTAGAGATCAGAGACAATGAAACATACAATCAAATTCTAAACACACGCCGTTTATTCAAACAATTCCTGATAGATATATATGCAAAAAGAGAAGCGGAATGGATGCTTTACACAAGACTAAATCAGTAGAAACTATGCACGAAAGAATACATTCACTTTTGAGACGTGATGATGAAAACATTGACGACATTGGAACAATGGAAATCTTACCCTCATCTTATATATGGAGTCCCAGATACATGCACGAATATACTCAGGATACCAATATCTACGAAAGAAAATATGGAAGACCTGACATTTTTATATTAAAATTATCCCCAAGCTAACACCAGCAGACGAAATCAATGCATGCCAAAAAAATCACATCTTTGGCCACACATAAAAATATTGCGACTAACACAAAAATATGAAAGTTGAACTATCGGAAGACAAAACTACAGCACATTTTGCTCAAAAACTTTTACAAATATGCGAAGGCACATATCCTACTGACCAAACAACCGGCCTCATTGAACTCATCAGTGATTTCTGCAACATAGTCACTACTGAGAATGAACTCATCGACCAAATTTATCCATACATTGTTCACAAATATACCAATCCGGAGTGGCTAATTCAGAGGGCAATTTTGGCAACTAACAATAATATTGTTGACGATATCAAATTTAATATTCAAAAGAAAATTCCCTGTGAAAAGATAATATAGACATCGATCGACACGTTGGTGAACATTGATGAAAGTATCAATTTCCCTACAGAATTTTTAAACTCTTTGTACCAGGAATGCCATTACACTGCCCTCAACTGAAAATTGAAACTTTGATCACACTACTCAGAAATCTTAACTCACCAAACTATGTAAAAAAACAAAGATTATCGTTAAACAGCTATCGAATAACATCATCGAGGCTAAACACATGACTATATAGGACAAAGGATATATAGTATTTATCCCCAGACTACCACTGATCTATACTGAACTGCCATTCCAATTGAAAAGAGTGCAATTTCCAATCAAATTAGCCTTATAGTTTTACAATTAACAAAGCGCAAGGACAAATTTTAAAACATTGCGGCATCAACCTCAAAGAATCCTTCTTTTCTTACGGTCAACTATACGTAGCTTGCTCTCGAGTAGGGAATTCGAAAAATTTGTGCATGTACACCCTAAATGACAAAATGAAAAATGTTGTTTATAAACAAGTATTATAAATAGTTCTAATAGGTTTTCAATAAAAATTGTTTATCTCTTGTATATTAAAGTTTATCCTATTATTCCAACTACTTCACAATTTCATATAAACTCCCTGAACGAAGCGGGGTACCCCGGGTAGGTATATACGTATATATATATATATATATATATATATATATATATATATATATATATATATATATATATGTATATATATATATATATAAATATATATATATATATATATAAATATATATATATATATATATATATATATATATATATTAAACGCTGAAACACGTGCATTTATTCAATTATTCACATTTACATTTGAATTAAAAAAAATTATTGTATCAAATTAAAATTTATTTATTTAATTTACAAATATTATTGCTTCACATATATTCTCTGTTTTTTGGACAGATGTATTAAGTAGAATTTTATTAGTTTTTCATCACAACTTTTTACTCTTTACTTAGTTGTGAATAAAAATTTAAGTCGTAATGAATTTCTACAAAATTGACGCCAAAGATATTCAATAGAATTATTTTTAAATATGAAAACAATGGTATCTTAAAGCACCAATATAATCTGTAGCAACTAGTATGTGAATCTGTGTAATTGCAAGTGCCATATATTTTCTTACATTTTATAGATATTGGTTCACATGATTTAAAAGTGTTGATTTATTGATGTTTTTCCTTTCTGTTTATTGTCTTATGGTGTGCTTGAAAATTATTTCTACGCTTTCAATGGAATAACCAAAACTTTTATTAGCCATTATTTTAACGCCAACAAAATAGCATGCAAAAAACATTATGGTCATAACATTAAACTTCCATCGAATTAAACATGCTATATTAACTATGACTGAATGACGCAGTATACTTCGTGTACGCTTGGTTTTTGTGCTACCCGCTGTCCTATTATTCACGCTTACAAAACGCCAAATTTCTTAAACAATTCCTTCACTAAACCAAACCATATGAAAAAAGTATTAACCACAACTACATTCCTTCACATTTATACACAATTTTACCCACTCAGAAATGGTCGCGGCCGCCCACGTTGAAATAGTGCCCGTCATGTAATGAGTTGGGTTCTTCCCAATTTTTAAACTCTAAGAAAGGTCCCGCATTATGGCCAGTAAATATAATTGAAGGCACCTAGGCAGCGAACCGGGGATCCGATAAAACGCTTTTACGTTTGCCTAGAATGGAATATTAGAGCTTGCTTTTCACGTAAAATTTTAATTTACGGTTTCGTAATGATTGAGTATGATTTTTTTATTTATTACTTTGATAACAACCTACCTATACACAATTAAATGAAATTCCGTGATGTATTATTTTTACGTGATGTATATTATTTGTATTATGTGATGTATATTTTTTGTTTTTTACTACGACTTAGGTTTTGTTGTATTACAACTTCTTCAGGTGGGCTATTAGCAAAGATCTCGCAAACACTTAACTAAATCTTTAAAAAAACAATATCATTCACCCTCTCCTAATCTGATCAGAAAAACCTGCATATAAAAATAAACCCACTAACCAAAGAATATGCAATAATGTTATTAAATACGTCCTACCATTTTTAATAATTTAAAATTAATTATATCATACTTTATTGATAGGCAAATAGCGTGCTATATTCATTTTAAGAAATTCGTGTTATATAGGAAAAAAGAAGGAAGGGAACAAAACATATTACCCAACACTTCGTAATAGTCAGTGAACGACCGTATTCAATTAGTTTTGGTATTGACCGACCCGGAGAAACTAAACCCGAAATTCCTTTTTACAGCTAAATACAATGCATCTAAATACAGCTAAATACAAATCCGTCAGAAACTTTTTAAGATGAAAAGGAACAATTAGCGATTAAAGCTGAAATTGATAATAAATGCCATATTAAAATTTGAAATAAAATGTTTAAGATAATATTTTAAGACGATGTTTTATTTTAAAAATGGCTTTCAATGAAAACACTTATCAAATTTGATAACGAATATTTTAAACTTGCAAGAAGAAAATTGAATTTTCAAGTCGTAAATTTCAAGTCGTAAATATTAACATAGACACTAGAAACAAGAAAAGTTAGAAGGAATCTTCTTTACAGAGAAAACAGGGTACATCCCTTATATGCGCATATATATACACACACACACACACACATACACACACACACACTCGCGCGCGCGCGCACACACACACACACACACACACACATATATATATATATATATATATATATATATATATTAGAATAATAGTATATTTATATCTTGTAAACTATTTTGGTATGTTACATACTATACTGTTGAAGATATTCTTCGGCCATTGGTTTTATAAAAAGAAAATTATTTGGAAAATGCATTCATTTTCATTAGAACGAGTAAAATGTAAACTCAAAACATACATGGTCACATCAAAATGTCTCCTTTTTGAAAATCTTTTAAAATATGTAATATACACTTCAGAAGTTACACACATGCAGAACATTTTTGTCATTCCCATTGCAACAGCGCATTACGATAATATAAATATAAGTACTTTTTCTTAATTTTTGTTACAGAGGCGTGGCGAAATATTTGCGGTCTTGTAATATTAACCACATTTTTACAAATTGCGAAGGAAAATGGCTGCAACATCACATGAGTACGTATCATATTATGCCAATAAATATAAAAGCCCAAGAAATATCGACTTCTTGTAATACGATTATCTTTAAATTCATGCTTAATACATTATTTTGATTGCAGTATCCGATTGATCCTTTGAGCTCTTTCTAACTTCACTAAGATATGCTCCTCCTTTTTCTCCAAGCGGATTATTCGTTTCAATTATTCATGAGACGCTGTGTTTGGAGTAAGTTGTGAATATTACGAGCACTTACCATTGGATTGCAATTCGGTTATATTATATTACTGAATGGGAAACATTTAAATGTTGTCTTATTTTATAGTGATTCTGGAGAAAGGCATTTTCAGATTATGACAGCTTATAATTCACAATAAAACGTTGTTAACTCTGTTGCTGAATATTAATTTAGAGGCACAAACATGTCACATGCAAATATAGAAGCTATTACTATTAAGGATTTCGATCACTTTGGCTCGATTTTTCAATCGTCTATTACAGTCCTTTCGCTTCCAAATTACAAAAAAAGCGGAAAATTTATACAGCTTATGTAAAATAATATTCTGAAGTCAAAGCCTAATAATAAATAAAATATGTGGACGAAAGTAAAGTCAGACAGAACTTTCATCAAAACAAGGGCAACGCTTGATTTACACTAAAAAAAGTCACAATTTGACACTAAATCAATTAACTTCATATTATGTAACGAAAGTAGTTGGACATGACAGGTTTATCTAAGTTATAATACGAAATAATTTTGTAACATATAGAAATTTCCCGAAGAAATAAATTTTGTCCCGTTCTACTTTGTTTTGAAAATTGTAAATTGCCATTTGTAATTCGTAGGCTTATTCTTTCGTCAAGTTTTTTGCTAACCTTCAGGAATATTTTCACAAGAACACGTGTAAGTTCTTATTAGACTCTGGAATCAGCAGGAATATCAAGTTTATATTATATATATATATATATGTATATATATATATATGTGTGTGTGTGTGTGTGTGTGTGTGTGTGTGTGTGTGTGTGTGTGTGTGTATATATACATATATATATTAATAATTGAAAGCCGGAATATCAATTATATATTCTTGCTCGAAGGATTCCCTGTGATCGAAAAGTGTTAACGAAAGTTATATATCATCGCGGAAAAATGTTTAATTCTCGTTATAAATAAATAGTGGAACACTTTGTGAAAGTTTAACAACCGTGAGGTGTTTTGGGCGAAAAATCTTTGTAAAACATTACGAAAATATTCAATAAACTGATCACTGATTCCAATAGTTTTCTTATTGAAATAGAATTAAAATTGAACCTAAAATAACAGGACATGGACTGTTCCAGCCGATAGTGACAAACTGAGGGTCTTCTTCATATTGAGCGCTTCTTCATAAGGCAGTTTACTATAACAAGATCCTGCACTCATAAGAGCCTGATTAGGACATCATCAGCTGGAGATTCCGGGTCAGTAAATGTAATTGATTCATACAATTGGCGAATTATCGTTAGTCGCGAGAAATTGTTACAATCTAAAAACTATGTTTTTGATGGGCGACATTCCTACTCTTAATTACTTTTTATAATTTATTTAATCAGATAAATATGGTCTCTTAGAGTTGAATATTATTTCAAGGTTAGGACTAATTTGTCCAAGTGACGCTTGTGCTATTCTATACGCCTATGCCAAAACACGCTTCTTTAAAATAGTTTCTTAGAAGAAAAAACGGTAAAATTAATTTTGAGGGTTCTGAACTTCGGGATAAAAAAACGGAACACTTGGAAGTTTAATATGTTGTCTATAAGACTGTTAGTTACAACCAATTTCAGGAAAGGCCTAAGGTATCGAGTTGACATTAATATTAAATGCTAAGGTCTGTGGACCAACAGTTTTATTAAAAACTCAAGTTTCTAACTAATGCAATAAAAAGACAATATTTAGAATATCACGTACTTTGATAATGGCTTACTCGTCAAATTTATTAAGGATACTTGCCAGCGACATAAAACCTTAAATATTGGTACGGAAAAGTGTCCCATTGTATAAGTATTTATAATTCGTATGGAATTACTACGTTACAAACTAAATAGTTTGGCTGTTCTATTTATATTTCATTTTCTTATTTATTTGTAAAATACCTTTTTAAAAGCTTTACGACATGATATAAAGGTACGAAATAATCAGAGCGCGAATTCCATTCGCACATGACCGATTTCTTACAAATTATCATTTTATCCAAAATACGGATATTATAAATTTCAAATTAATTAAATATATTTATTTCATTTGTTTTTGTAATTTTATGATGTCCGTACAGTATTTTTTCCACAGTTTGTTTGACGCAGAAAGCTGAAACTTAACATAGTTGCAGAATATAGTAGCACAAATAATATATAATTAAGTAAAAATAAAATGTTATTCTGCAAGGTTTCTTTGCTATTTCGCATAAGTAAATATTTATTTATATTAAATATGTTGTTTTATTTTTTTTTAAATATTATGGTCACAAATTGATTACATAATTTTTAACTGCACGAAATATGGAGAATAATGTCTAGAAATATGCCTAGAAAACAAAGCTCTGAAAATATTGTATTACTATTTTTCTTAGACTTTTATCTAAACTTATAAATTATTTTAAAAGGTTATGATAATTACTTCACCCAAAGTAAAATTTCAAACTTCGGAAATAATATCTTTCAAATAAACTGAAAATTAAATTTCTTTTAAAAAATCTGTTTAGAGAATTCAGTAAAATAAAAGGAAATCTGACTAAAAACATTGGTAGTATCGATAGTGAAACATTTAATATATGAGAAGCAGCGTAATTAACTGTTTTTAAAAACTTAACTATGCTTACGTTTACATTTGGTTTGCTTGTTTAACACATCATAATGTTTGACAGCCGAATTTATAAATGGAGGATATTTTTATATCGGTATCCTTGAGAATAATAAAAAGCATTTTTTTCTGTAATAGCAAAATTTAAATAAATTCACTCCATTCGATATTAAGACATTTTAATTTTGAATTTGGGGTTTGATCAAGAGGTGAAATGAGTAGGTAAAAAATTTCATCACATTTATGTGAAGTATCAAATGAATAACGATATAAAATTAACAATTATAAGGGGAAGTCAAAAATAAATAAATTTGTAAACAACAGAGTTATGAGTGAGAATATCCGCACTAAATTTAGGCCAGGAACATTCATTGGGTATGGGAGAGTGAGTTTTTGTAGAAAAGGACTTATGAAAATTAAAATAATTTAAACAAATCATTATGAATCAGTAGGATTCTATTCTAATATTTAACCAATGGATAGAAAAAGAATTAACTATATCATCCCAGAATGGCGCCCATTAGCGTGTCATCATGTTTAAAAACCTAGAGATCAATGGACGGAGACGAATGTTACTTTTCAAAGACAAATTAAGATCATAATAAATAATTTAAAAAATTAGAAAAATTTAAGGGAAAAATCTCAACTTTCAGAAAAGCTACATAAAAAACTAATAGTCGTAAAATTATCCGAGTTTTTATTATTTCTATAATTAATCTGGAGGCTGAGACTTCTTAGATAATAAAGGACACAAGCGGTTTGTGTCATTTATCATTCATTTCTTTTCCGTAGTAGTTTTTGGGAAAAAAACGCTTTGCACAAAAATGTTCAAATATTGCTCCAAAAGTACTGCCCAAAAAACCGAAAAATTTCGAAGACGTCAGGGATAAAGTACGAATAAAAGAAACATTTTGCAATTTACCTTAACCCCACATTTTTTGTGCCATTTTCAAACCAGTAGTATTAATCTGTAAAAAGAAATTCGGTTAATCAATAAATTATCAAAAAAACACATTTGACAACAGAAATATTCGGTTTTGATTAATTAGAAATGATTTTATTTAGGTAAAGATAATTAGTTTCGTAAAATATGAGGAATCGATATAAAAAAAAAATTACAAAAATTAGGCTCGTTGGAACCAATAGTTAACAATGAAAACCCAACAACAATTTAGATTATATAATAGACATTGCGCTCTACTAATATGTTACTAAGATTAAGCATATATATATATATATATATATATATATATATATATATACATACATACATACGTACATACATACATACATATATATATCATTTCAACGTTCATGTTATATTCTTATATTAGACACGAATAATTAATATGGTCCCGCCCAAGCCTATTTCTTTTCGTACCAGAGCGGTAGGGGACTTGCTCTGGTTCACAAGTCTGCAAATTTTAACTTTCATTTTTCCTTTTTGGATTTGATAGCTGATCTCAGAGCATTTCAGTGCACTGATTACGAATAAGGATTTAGGTTTTCCCCAGTAAAAAACGTCAACTTTATTAAGTAAAATGTTTCCATAAAGAATAAAATTACGTGACTTTAAAATATTATAAATACATTTAAATGATGCCAATATATAAATTATAAATATTAAATACTTTTGTGACATCTTTTTTTTCACCGAAGCTCTGATTGTGAGTTTTTCGGTTAAAAGTCCAACTTGGATCATTACCCTTAAAGGTATTTGTCTATTAGCTTTGTCATTGCTTAGTGGCATAATTTATAAACTTTCTTAGCTACAAATTAAATAGTAAATAAATAAAGTATGTATCTAAGTATGTGCATCACTTCGTAAGATTATTAGTACCATTCATCTTCTACTTTCTACATCAGCGGCGGTAAAATCCGTGAAGAAATACATTTGCTACTATGGCCAAGTTGACACATTTTGGATAAATCCTTGGTCAAATAATATGGTATAAATCTAAAGCAGAAGCCGTGAGGCGGAAATCCAAGACTGAAATTATGATAAAGTATTAATTCGCTAGTCTCAATGAATTTATAGGGATCGTAATCACTGCAGTCCGCTAGGGTGTAGCGTATAATTTATGTTCCTTCCAGGTTTTCGAGCGTGTCGATTGTATAGGGGTGCTAAATGGTTTTAAGCAGATCGAGTCTCGTTCAATTCTACGTAAATATCATTCTAACACCCATCGTGTTCAAGGTGTATTATATTATCGCTCAACGCGCTATACTAAAGAGGCTGGGTAAATTTGCGTTGCTGCTAATAACTGTTTAGTTATTTATTTCTTATTATAATATTAGGACTGTCATATAAAACAATAAGCGTATAAGTAACACATTATAATATTAAAAATAATTTGTGAAATTGATATAAAATAAAAAAGTTATTTCATTTTTATTTTTTTTCAGATCAGAAAGCTACGTGAAATCGGTGATTTCATGAAAATGGTGTATAAAGTTTATTGCAGAAAGCAATGTTATGGTACGCATATTCTATTTCAAGGATATATCATATTTATCTCTTTTAATAAACTAACAAAAACAAATTTTAGTATACCTTAAAATTACTATGAGGTAAACAATAATGTGTATAAATATTTATTGCAATATTATGTTTTCTGTAAAGATAACATTAATGCATAGTTAATTAAATTATTTTAAAAATCAAACAAGGTGGTTTAATGGATATTTTTAATAAATTACGATGTGAAAAACAACAATGATAATTTTGTCGAAGAATTTTTTTTGAACATAATTGTAAAATGGAGAGGATGAACATAATAATTAACAATATTCGCAATTGAACTGTTTCTTTTAAAAACAGGGTATATACAATACGCGCCATTTGCACCTAATGACTGACTATTTTGCTCATTCCTGAAAAAAATATATATAAATGAAAAAGTTGCGAACGTATGGAAAAAATTGCTCAATGTGCGATGAAATAAAGATTACTACGTGTTTGTTCACTTTATTTCATATAACTATATATATATATATATATATATATATATATATATATATATATATATATATATATCATTATAAATATATATCATTATAAATGATACTGAAATTAAAATTAACTCATTTCTTGGATAATTTCAAATCGATATTCTACTCTTCTTAACACCAATATTTAGTTTATTTAAATCTAAACATGGAAAAAAGTTCTTATCAAGAATCCAGTGCAATGTTTCTCGTTAAGAGTACAGTACTTTACTTTTGCCCTGATTCACTTGGAGAAACAACGTAATATAGATATACTTACTAAGTACCCGTTAATATCTTTCACAAAAAACTTACAATGTTTGAACTTTTCCCAAATGTCTACAACGCATATTCAATCCCAATGCCAACTTTCAAATTTATGATTCAAATAGAATTATATTTTACATTATTCTCGTACAATAATTTTATACATTGCGCCATCTATATATCTTTTTAGCAATCATTACTTTGAAGGGTTTTGTTGTTTAAAACGTTCAAAGATGGCGCCACATGTTTTTTTTTAGATATGAATATAAATCGATGTTGTTGGATTCTTACAATCGCCGTCATTCTATGTTTTAAACGCGAGTTTACTTGTTTTATTTTACTACTTTATTATTTCCTTCTTTTGAAAAATTATATAACAAACATAAAAATATCATCCCATCGGATGGAATTTTCCAGTAAATTGCAAAAACATTATATTGATTATTCATATACTAAATACACTGAAGGCGAGTTGTATTATTTGGATCTAGGCTGCTATACAATTATATTCGTTATTCATATATTGAACACATCGAAGAAGTAAGAGCAGATAATAAGAAATCATTCAAATTTGGAGCATACCTAAAGAGTCTCAATAATAATTATTGATCGTGACGATGGAGACTTCGGAAACTTACACACATACACACACGCACGCACGCACGCACTCACGCACGCACGCACGCTCGCTCGCACGCACGCACTTACGCACGCACGCAAATTCGCTTGCACGCACGCACACACGCATGCATGCACGCATGCACGCACGCACGCTCGCAAGCACGCACGCACACACACACACGCATATATATCGAAACCACAGTTGATAGAGTAAGAAAAAAATTGAGAGCGTATTTAAAAAATTCCGTATTTAAACTACGTCTTGAAAAATTGAGAGTAATATATACATTGTATTTCTCGTCGAAGCTTTAAAATAAAAAAAATTGTCAACGAAACCTATTCAATGGTAATAAATTTGGTAGTTTTTGCAAAAAATGTGTTTCACTTTATACTTAGACATTTAGTGATGTTATTTTCAACTTTTCCTAATTTTTAAAAATATTATTATAAAACCATTACAATTTATATCACGGACCTAACTAATTATTAGTTTCTTTTGTTACATAAACACACACACAGGGAGAACAATTTTTATGCTCTGCAAAACTATCAATTTTCTTCAAAAAATTTATTATTGATAAATAAAAGATTTTTATTGCAAATATTTCAATAACTTAAATATAAATGCAAGATATTTTAAAATAATTTTACCTTTATATTACAAATTTATCAAGTAAAAATATTAACCCTGAACGCTTTATTGATGGCGCTGAAATGTAATTTTATTTCTTTTAACAATTTAAATAAAAGAATTATCAAGTACGAGTAGAATTCGCACTAAGAGAGTTCCGTATATACCGAAATACTTATAGTATTATTATTAATTATTTTCAAATACAAAACGTTAATAATTCACCATATAAATATATTGCTTAGCGTGTCTTTCAAAGGCATAAGAATATGGTAAAAGTCTCGAAAACTATGAAATTAAGAATCGTCGCTATAGTTTGCCTTTAATGTTCTTATCAAATTCTTTCAACCATTTTTCCAGAATTTTTGGCACAGTAGTTTAATAAAAGCGTGGAGGGAGGCATAAAGGGGCGCTGTTTGCAAAAATCGTTTAAAAATCTTTTTTAAGTGGCATGCATTCAGATATTTTGGTGGAAATATCTGAATGCATGCCACTTAAAAAATATTTTTAAACGATTTTTGAGAAAATCGGTTGTGACAGGCAGATACGTGAGTGATTTTATAAGTGTTTCCATTTTACCGTTTAAGGTACGAAAACCTAAAACCAATCAAAAGTTTCCCGTAGCCTTGTTTAAAATCAAAATGTAAACTGAATTATATTTTATTTGATTTTAATCTAAACCATTCAATTCAAGTTTCAGTTTTTAATTCGATTTAATTTCTAATTCCCATTCAATTTCAGTTTAAGTTGCCTTTAATTTCAATTTAATTCAGTCGGCTGACACATTCTGTTCTCAGTTTTTTCGTATGTATAACTTTTATGAGTTTCAACTTTGTATGTCATGTTTGTATGTCTACTTTTAATTAAACTTTAATTCACTTAAAAACAATTTCAATTCCATTGCAATTCACTATCAATTCAATGTCAATTAAAATTTCTTCCTATTTAAATTCAGTTCTAATTCACCTTTAATTTAATTTCAATTCTATTTAATAGGCTGAAACTTTCTGCTCAGCATTATTGAAGTATTTGAAATTATTCATATTTGAGTTTCTTCCTTATACTTAGATAATGCGAAGATAAAGAAAATTTTAATGTTACAAAACAGGATTTTTTTTAAGTTTTAACTAATTCAATTTCGATTCACCTTCAATTTCATCTAAATTTGCTTGCAATTTATTTTTAATTCAATATCAATCTATTTGCAATTAAATTTTAATTAAACTTCAATTTAATTCAAGAAGTTGGGACTTTCAGTTTTCATTGTTTTAAATTATTTAAAAAAACAGTATAAAACTTATTAAAATGAGTTTAATTATTTTTACTTCACATGTGAATAATGAAACAGGGAAGCAGAGCTTGTTCATCGTGCTTTCGACATTGTATCGAGCTGAAGAGTACACAATTTTACTGAATAAACCTTAAGCTGTCTAGTATCAGAAAATTCGTCAATCATTTCAAAACCATCTTGTAGTCCTAGCGTGGTACGTGTGTACACAAATGGACTGAGCATAATTCAAAAACAAATTCTCCGTTTTTTTTAAACAGAACCATGAACCCGTTTTCTTTTTAAAAATATTTTTATAAACTAACTTTTTTCTACTAATATATTCATGTATAGATTGTATTGGTAATAAATATATCAACAATGATTTTTCACGATTAAAGACCGTTTAAGATTTTTTTCTAAATATCATCAATCTTTATTGGTATATTTCGAACTTTAACAGATATCTCCTAAAATAAAAAGGGGTACGATTTTAATTACACTGCCCTAGTAATTGTTCTTTTCAGTAGCTTTATTGATGTAGTTGAAACTCAGGGAATTTATGATATTTTAATGTACTTTGTTTAACAAATTGTTCCGATTACAATCGATAGCTATAAACCTATCCCCTCCAAAGGGTTTTGGAATACGTTTTAAAACTATTTACCAAAGATGGAATTTACTCGTTTATATAATTCGTAGAGTCATTATAATCCCATTGAATAATAAAGTCACAGTGAGATTTAGATAAGTAAAATTGGCCGGCTATGAAATCTAATTTTCTTTACTTTCTTTTCGTTAATTGTGCCACTCAGAATACTGTCACGCTAAATTTTGCTACTGGTTTAGTCATCATAAAACTTATTATACACACTCCTCTGTTATTAAAGATCTTCGTATAACTTATGTTGATATTTCGTATCTGAAAAGAAAATAAACCCGTGAAATATGAATAAACCTCAAACTACGAGATTTCCACGCATACTTAAAAATATATAAAGGATATAAAATATATACCCCATTTATTTGCTTCTTTCTTTGGTAAAATTGATTATCCCATTGTTAAATGTAAAAATTTCGTATCCTTACGTTTTGTAAAAATCCTCGTTCTCCATAACTAAATACGGTCGCATTACCAACATTCTTAAATATATCCGTATCTAGAACCAAATTAAATCGAAATTCCTTCCTTTCTTACTATATAAAATTGCTCATCCACCTGATCGTTGTTGCACCAGATTGTGATATGTTTGTGATGAGGGAGTTACTGTCCCTCATGTTTCGAAGTGTTCATCATTAAGTACTGTAGTGTTATTGAACATATTTAATTATCTTGTCATCGTTATTGAAACGCAATAATCATATACAATCACGTAATAATCATAATATTTAAATAACTCTATGCAAAAATCTTCATGACTATATAAAATTTACGGTATTGACGTCAAGCTTTCTGCAGAAAACATCTAATAAATAAGCAGACGGACAAGACATGAGTTATCCCATAAGGATTCTTTTTTTTTCTTCTGAGATTCAGTATCCTAAAAATGTTACTACTATAAAATAACTAATGCGTCCATCCAGTCATCAGTCCATCAAAGTTGTTTTTCGTAGAAAATATTTAACTTATGAACTATTCGATAACAGATGAAACCATAAACAAAATTTAAAATTTTGAAAGGGGAAATTGTTTTTAAAAGTAAACATTCAAAATATAAGTTCTACGTTTACTTAAGTGGTTTTTTTGTTCATAAAGTGAAATTCAACCGTACCTGGGAGCCTATTTCGCATCTTAAAACTACTTTCTTTATAAGATTAGCTTGCTTTACTTTCAAATTTGGTGCTGAATAGCTCAAATATTACGCAATTAGCTCAACTAAAACACCATTAGTACCAGATTTATAGTTAAATATTATATCCGATATCTAGTTAGACTGTTCTTTATTTTTATAAAATAATTAAAGAAGTTAATTCACTTCATATAATTTTATTTTGAAATAAATTCAAGTTTTTTTTTAAATTGATTTCAAAACACAGCAAATTAAATTAATATTACAAAAATGCTGTCCAATTATTACCTACAAGTTTATCGATTCGTGGCCATTAGGTCTAAAGGATATAATTGTAATTAAATTGACATAAAATTTAAACGAAACGAAGTATGTTACTTTATTTTCTGTTAACTTTTTATTAAGTATTAATTTTCAAACATTTTTTATAGGTTTTCATATTGCTCAGTCTATTCTAGTTTTTCATATTTCTCAGTATAGTTCTAGGCACTGTAATATTGACACAAATGAAAAGAGTAAAAATTTTGGGAAACAAAGGAAACACAGCTAATGAGAAGAAACATCTTTTTAAGGCGACTATTTAATGACGCCAGAGACCAATTTATTTCAAAATTTCGAAGCATTTGCGCTAGGGGAGCGTTCGTAAAAGAAATTATTACATTCGATAACTAGGACAGGGGTGTAATTTTTATTTGAACAAAGTCGATGACAATTGTCTGCAGGAATAGTAAATTTCATAGTTTTCCATTATCTGTATTGGTTTTTTTGTTAAGGGAAAAGTTATAATGACTAACAGTATATGGGTGAAAACATTTTCCAATATAATTATTCCAAAATTCGATTTTGAATGGTCGTGGTTATTTGTAAAAATTAAATTTGTGAAATACACACACATAAATATAAAAAACATTAATCAAACTGACTTCTTGTAGACGCTTAATTAGTTATATTATTAAACATTTGAATAAAATTTTATTGCGTAAATTATCCAGCGCCATCTTTTTATAAACATTTGATAGATGTTAGTTTTGTTTTATTATTTTTTTTACCACGATTTCATTCGCCTGAAATTTGGAATATAGGAAGTAATTAGAATTTTTTCTCTCTCATACGTTGCTCTTGGATATAAACTATTACCATACCAAATATTCTCAAATTTGTTCAATAAATTTTGCGTGATGGCGTGGCTACCTATGCGATGTAAAAAAATATTAATGAATTAGCAAGATTTTCTTTAGTGAATACATTAAATAATCATATGTATGGTTTTTTAAATAAATATTTATCTAAATAGAATAACGTCATATAAAGATGTCATTAGTATTATAACAAACAAGATGGAATACAACAGTTTAGGACCATTTTCTTTTATCAATAAATGATTGTAAACTTTTTATCCCAAGTTCCATTCCGATTGAATAAGAAATACAACTTCCAGAGTATTCAAAATGTGTATATTACTTTCAGAAAGTTTACATAACTTTTAAGATATTCTTGGAATTAGTATCTAGGTAACATGGCAGATATTGCGGAATCACTTCAAAATTAAAAAGTCTATATATACAAAGTAGGTGTAATTCAGTAAAATTCATATAAAATGAAAACACAGAGAGTTAAGGCTAAGAATAAAGACTTATATCCGAGACGATGAGCATTAATTAGAACGTCAATGGATCCTTCAAGGCAGTATTTTAAAATGTTTAGTATGTCATTTGGCATATAGTGAAGTAATTTTGAAAGATAAATCAACCGAAGGTATATCATAAATCTATCAGCATAACCTAAAATTCGTTATTTGCATAACAAAATGTGGATAAGAAGTAAAAAGTTATTTTTTTATTTTTGATAAGCAAAGATCTTGTCTAATATCCCACCTGACGATGTTGTAATACAACGAAACCTAGGTCGTGATAAAGAACTTAAAGAAAGTAGTACTACATCATGTATATTTAATACTACATCATGTATATTTATTTAATTGTGAATAATGAATTTCTACAAAATTAACGCTAAATATATTCAACACCAACGGACCCTGAATTGTACTCTTCTACCCACCATCAGATGCTTGAGTAGTTGGAATGAAAAATTTTGATACGAGATATGATTTTATATAGAAAAAATATAATGATAAAGGTGGAAAAATAAATTTATTTAGATGTACAAAGGACACGAACCTAATATTCTTAGAAGAAAATTATCAGAAAATAGAAAATAATATTATCATTGTGTCTCTCATATATATAGATATTGGTGTAATATACTTCAAATATGCTATTTACACTTTGTAAGAAATTGCAAGAAACTTGAGCTGGCTTTTGACATTGTTCACATTAATGATTTGTACGTTATATACAAGCGTATTCAAAAAAGTAAATATACTGGAAATAATGTCTGATGCTAATGAAGTTAGGCAACGTGAACCTGAGTTTTCTGAAGGACATTTTTGCTATGTCCGCCAAATAACTACGAAAAGTTACGAGGATAAATAAGCAAATCCTAGTGCCGCCTTGAAACAAAAAACAGCAGGCAATTTTCGCCTCAGGCTGAAATATTTTGTCAAAAATTATGAACTATGTCGTCATAAAGAAAAGAAAACCTTACCGCGCCAATATGAGTTCAATAAGATAATAACATTCACATCTTAGCAAAACTTTAAGTATTTGAAGGAAGCAAGACCAGATCTACCTTATAAGAACAAAAATCCAACACCAAATCTTTAGAGTTTATAAAAAATATAACCTCTATATTAAAATAGATGTAACAGTAGAAAATTAATCGAATAATTTAACCAGTGATAAGAGGACAACAATGGATCAAAATTAGCTATATCTAACATTGAGTTAAGTATTGTGTGAATATGCTCAAGGATCAATGAATGCCTTTATACTACCAAAGTATAAACGATAAATATGCAGTGTGTCAAAGGAACTTTCGCAGCTCAATATATTTCCATCGGCAAAATTTAACTATGTAAGGCTTTATAAGCTTTTAACAGACTCTCCCATGTTTATGCTATTCATTAATAAGATTTTTATTTACCATTGAAACGCTAATTATGTGTTATCTATTAACGATCGCGAAATTTTGGGAACGTATTCAGTTTTTCTTATGTAGGTAATTTTTTTTTTTAATATTTCTTATTTCCTACTCTTCTACTGTAAATGATAGTGTAATTACATATAACATGTCTTTAAACCTAGGCGGTATATTATCGATTAAAATACAGAGCCATCTAAGTTACTGCATAATTGTTATTTTTTCAATTTTTCGTTCATATCTCCAGATAATAATTTCCGATGGAGTGCCAAGTGGTGCAGTGACAGGTTGAAGGCAAAAGAGGGATCCTGATAAAGATAGCGACGGAGACCAGCATTACATAATGTTCTAGAAAAACTACTAATCGACTGAAGTGTAAAGGCATCGTTAAAGCAGCCATCCTGGTCGAAAGGAATGAGAAAGAAGACCAACCACTTACATAAGAGAAGAGAGAGAACGAGAGAGAGAGAGAGAGAGAGAGGTTGTCGATATTGAAATCTGTTGGTCAAAATAAGCGTGAAAGAGAAAGAAGAACAAACACAAAAACAGACAATGGTTTTTTTATCACTTTAATTAGTGTAAGTAGATGTACCCAATCTTTTAATCTAAGATAAATAGCATCCATATACAAGTACGAAAGAAAAAACAACAAACATGCAGATAACGCTTCATTTTTTTACATTACTTGTTGCCCTTACATACCAATATAGGATGTATATTTCCTTACGCAAAATGTCATTGGTTGGGTCATTTACAGTGAACAACAGACGAACAAATATATAAACAAAGTTTAATTTTTATATTGGTATTCTAATTTTGTGAAGCCAAAATGAAAACAACGTCAAGTATCTAAAAACTTTTATCAGTGTAACAACATAGTTTTCGTCTAACAATATAAATAAACAAATTTCTGTTGAAGCATGAAGGCAGTCATTGTTATTCAGCTTTGCTGAAATTCTATATGTTTTTCAACATTTTACTCACGCAATAACTTTCAAATATGATAATTGTGTATGTTATATCAAAAGCTTTTTCAACCTCGCAAGATTGTTATAAGCCCTAAATATATTTGTTTTGACAGTTGGTAAATATTCACATTTATTTTAAGTTGGCGCTTTCTGTAGCGGGGTGAATGTTTTGGATAAAAGGACTCGAGTTCATTAGCATTGTAATTGTGGTGAATAATATTGATATTCAAGAGAGGGTGAGAGTTTAATTAAGAAAAGTTTTGAAAGCAAAGTAATATTATATTCAAATAACATACGCGATACTGGTATATGAGAGCATGGTAAGCATTGCTTTACAATAAATGAAAAACTATTCTTATTTTGAACCATTGATGAATATCACAAAGATTAAAAAGGAAAATGTTATTTTTTTTTATTTACCTTTGGGTTCTAGTTTTAGGTCTAATGGAATATCTTTTTACGAATTTTTTATAAGATTGTGAATTTTTCAAGGATTATAGAAAGCATACAGTTTTAAGAACATATTTTTAAAGTGTATTTCCATCAAATTGTAATAAAAATAGTAAAGTATTGTGTGATTGAATTTTGACGTGTGCAAAATATAGCACGGTAGATGTCAAAAAAGGCTTAATTTTTTTTTAAATCTATGTTTATTAGTAGTTAACCTAAATTATCTTTGAACTATAAGTGGCCGTTTTTTAAAAACTGATAACTTTTTGACAAGATTCAAACACATTTGCGAAAAGTCACTACATGATGACTTTTGACATGACGACCTTGTTTGGGCACTTCGACATTTTCTTGTTTCCTATATTGTCAGTATAGTTAATATTTCGATTGTTTAATGTGTAGCTGAGAATGCTTGTCCTAATACAATACAAATAATAAACGTTTGTTTTATACCAATATTGTTGTTTAAGAGTGATTTCAAAAATGTAAATTTATCATATCCATATTTTTAACATAAATAAGTTAAACTACTTCAAAGATTTCCATTGTGTTCGGCTAATAGTTACATTTCAGAAAACGATATAATGATAAAAAAAACAGTACAGCTTCTTTAAGCTAATAAAACTGAGGTTTAAACTTTGCTATCATAAGTTAAGCAATATCTATAATTTAGACTGACCGATCCTTCCGTAACGTTGGGAGATTAAAATGAAGAAATAAATGCAAATGAAAATTGTTTTCAAGCTAGGAAAATTAGTGGTTTTACACAAAATAATTGTTTGAAAATTATAAGATGGAAATTAGCATAGCCGCATTTCCTTATGTTCGGTGATCGATGGTCAAAGAACGCTAAATTGTCCTTATTTCCATGAAAAAAACGATATTCAGATTAAAAATTGTGGAATGTTTCTAAGTGGAAGGTTGCATATTATTCCACTTTAAACATAGCACCGTGTACTCTACAGCTTCATGTTTAAGCGCTTATAGACCAATAACCAAGAATGTATATGAACGATGACTATCCTCGGGACTATCCCTTGAAAAAAAAAATAAAATGAGGGAATTGTGAATTTTCTGCTATCACATTTCTGTTTTATAACATGCAAAATACAATAAAGTTTTAACTTGTATTAAATTAAATATTTAATAGTACTAATGTGGAGTTTTAATTAAAAGAAAACAATGAAATGTCATATATCATAAACACTGTATAAAATGTGATGTATTGGTTATTTTGCGCAGGTAGCAAAAATATTTATTCCATGATTTTACAAATTTTCACTATTTTCTTTTGGTATGGAAACTGCAACGATTAGGTATAGACTTCTGATACGTGCTAAAATAAGTTTACCAACTACCATCATCGGTTATATCTACGTTTAAATATTCTTGTTATTCGCTTTAAAAGTCACTATTTGATAATTCGTTCTTTGCTTGGATTCACAATTAAATCCATAAAAACATATAAAAAAAGGTGAGTATAAAAATCTCATTGAGACGCTTCAAACCATTAAGTACGCTCGAAATAATAAGCTCTCCGGAGATTGGATCAGCGATGATTTAAGCTTCCGTCGACTGCGCCTTTATTGAATCTGTAGATTGATCGGTGGAGTCGCGGTGATGTATATCAGAGTCACTTTATTGGAATTCAATATTGAATTTTACATGTCGGTTTTTTTTCATTGTCGTTTAGTGGTGAAACGTAAATATTTAATTAAAATTCATATAATTTATACATTTAAGTGATCCAAATTATCCTTAAAGTTTGATTATGCCCTTTTTTTCATAAAAATAACATAACTATTTGTAAATAGGAATAAGATAATTTTTTTTGTAAATACTGTCATTTTTTAATTATTATTAGTACTTGAAATTAGTGAAAATATGGCCGCGTTTAGTAGAAATGGTGAAGGAAGTATTAAAAAATGAATAAAAGTGCTTAAAATACGAAATGAAAAATTAGGGGTTGTGTGTACATATATGTGAGTAACACGTAATTGGCAATTATGTGTAAGTATGTGTAAGTGTAGGTGTGTGTGTGAATATTTGACTAGGTATGTGTACACGAGTGTATGTATCTATTCGCACACATGTGCGTATATGTGTGCGATTTGTGCGCAACACGAAATTAAATATTGTGTTTGTGTGTATGCACGTGTGCACTTGTGTGCTACCAAACATATGTCTTTATGGAAATGTACCAATATCCAAGATTAGTAACTTAGGAATACGATTATCATCTTGAAGCGAGAATTCAACCGCAGACCTTTGCATTTGGAAAAGACCTTGTTTGTCGCAGCTATTTTCATAAATCCAAGATATAAATTGAAATATTTCAAAAATTTTTCAACAGGAGAGTATGTGACAAAGCATATTTTTATTTGATTAGAGACAATGACCACAAGCTAATCATGTCAGAATGATTAATGATACTGAATATTGAGGATTCATTCCTTTTCAGTAATCTTAATGCCTTTAATCCGACGAGAGTGCAGTGGGGTGTGATATACTCCACCTATTGTTTCAGTTAAAGTATTTTTTTTATTTTTCAAAACATTTTAGCGGCTTCGTGTAGTTGGGCCTGAGGTAGTGTGGGAGGGGATAGTAACGTGATCACAGTGTTGCGTCAATCGAAGTTTCAGATACACGCGTGCACACGTTCGTGGGATAAGCTACACCCCGCCACATAGCTTGTGGTGCCTTTCGTGACAAAATTATTTGGTCTTTGTTTTTTTAATTATTGCTTCCTTGTTAGGTTTTTGATAAACATAAGCGAAACAATTGGTGACAAAAGACTTGAATCTATGTTGTAAGACGTATTAGAAAATTCTTCTGAAGAATCAAGCTCGATGTAAGCATCCGATCATTGCAGTGAACACAATCTGGAATCTGATACAGAAAAGGAGGTAAGTAATTACCAAATAAAAAGTGGCAGTGATTGAAAGTCGGAAGATAGTTTCCCTCTTTTAGTTTTGAAGACGCATCGCTCACTTGTTCATGTTCATTCACTTCATTACAAATCTAAAGTTGCGCAAATATGGTACAATAAAGCGCCACGTACAAGTATATGAATTCGGTCAGAAAATATAATTGATGGGCGTCCTGGAATCAAAGGATTAGCAAAAAAAGCGAAAACTGAAATAGAATGTTGAAATATTTTTTTACTGAGCAAACAAAGAGTACTATATTGAAATATACCAATGAAGAACTCATGAGACGACAAGTAAGATTCAAAGAGCCCAAAAACCTATATTACATCAAAGAAACCACGTCTACTGAACTTGATGCATTTATCGGCTTGCTATTTAAAGGTTTATGGAGGACTAATGGAAAATGAGTTGATATACTTCGAACGACAATCTCATTACAAAAGTTTTACGTTTTACAAAATTTTATAAGTTTTTATTATAAATCTACGAGGGAAGAACGAAAGAAAATTCACATGACTCATATAAGTATATTTTTTTACTACTTCGTTTGATGCTGCCAAGAAGCTTATACATTTCATTACATGACAGAGGGAGGACGTTGTCCGTTATAGCTCTTTTGCTATTGTGGAAAGTCTGATTTTGCCTAGATCCAAGTCAAACCGCAATTTGACTTTTGATAATTGGTTTACCAGCCAACAATTGATGAGGCATTTATTAACTGAGCATAGGCTAACGTTCGCTGGAACAGTTCATAAAAATAAAAGATGTATTCCTCCTGCATTTTTGAAGATAGAAAAAAACTAAGAATTTCAATGTTTGATTTCCAGTAGGAAATTATTTTGGTTTCATATGCGCTAAAAAATAATATAGTGGTAATTGCAATGTCCACCCTTCATCACGTCAACAAGATTGAAGGGAGCATTGAAGATCACATAAAAACCGGACATTATAACATTCTATAATTCAACAAAAGCAGCAGTAGTAGATGTTTTTGCGGAATTGAGTGCAACTTATAATGTGTCCCGTAAAGATATAAGCGCTGGCCAATGACGATCTTTTATGGAATTCTGAACATCACTGCTATGAATGCAAAGATGATATTTCAAGAAAATGTAAACAAGAACACTAAACGAACGGAATTTCTCCGTAATTTGGAATTATGATTTGTATATGCGCATTTGCTTACAGCTAGCAGATCAAAAGAATATTCCAACATACATACGTCAGAGAATTTTTTCTCAAACTAATGAACGCCTGCATTCAGTGGTGCAGGATATTCTAGGATATTATGTTCGATGTTTTGACACTTCATGCGGCAAAGACTGAAAAATACGCATGTACAAGCTATGAAAAGGCCATATGTCTTGAACATTATTTTTTTTTTGGCTGCATGAATTGTGCTAATTTCGAGTCTAGTTCCTAAGTTTTTACTACATGATACCTTAAGTTTTTCTATGTTTATTTCATTCAAGATCTGGTTTTTTAGGTTCTTAAAGTTACTTTTAGATTAATGTGAAACTAGTTCATTCTAATAGATTTTGAATGAACGCTTCGACTTTTGTAACTAAAAATTAGTGCCTTCTTTGATAACAAATATATTTAATTATATTACTAGTTTATTTAAATCTACCTTGAATAATTCTGTATTAAAATATAAAGTAACAACGTGATGAAATTTTGGTAAAAGTAATTAACAACCGCCAGTTTTATTTTCAGGTATATCATACCACGCCACATATTTGAAGTAATTTTTTGTCACCACAGTCACATCGAGTTAATGAAACACATTTTGTTAATGAACACTAGTGAATTCTAATGAAAGTAAACGAAAAAATTATGGTCTAATGAAAGAGTTAGTAAAAATAACTTACGGCGCTTAATTAAAAAAAAATATCGCAGGCGTTGGCTTTCTTGAATGGTAGAAAGTGAACAGGTAGAAATATGAGCTTCTTTTTTCTCTATCAAGACAATATTACAACATTCATCACTATTTTCAAGGACCAAATATTTAGTGGAAATGGTCTTTACACCCCTCAGTAAAACAGACTCAGAGTCATCAACATTTTAATTTTTTAAATTTAATATTCCTTCATTCCAAATTGGTTATTAGCTCTTAAACCTTGCATTCAGTTGAAGCTGAAGAATTTAGAAATCTGCCTTTATTTTAATTAGCGAAAGAAGAAATAATTTTAAAAAATAGTTAGTTGTTTTGTTAACAAAACAAATTAATTTCTGTTTGTTGAAATACTTTTTGTTGTTCACTTAAAATTGAATCCAAATGTTTAATTAATGTTATAACCTGCAATTATGGTAAAAAAGTTAGCCATTTTTGCTTTAAAAACTTTTTTATTTGATGTCCTTTAAAAACATTTTTATAGTTAAGAGAACATTTCAGCAAGTAGAAAGTTTTTAGTCACGTTTCTTTTTTGTTTATATTAATATCCACATTCCTTTACAGTAAATTGTTTTTGAAATGTTAAGTGATTTTGTCTTCTTTATGTATTTTTTTATTTTACTGAAACACAAAAAAATTATAGCAATCATAATTGCAAAATATTCACGTTATTTTTGCCAATACGATTGCAAATGCAAATTTAAAAACGCATGTTGATATTAGTCACATCATTAACGTGTATGTATACTTATATGTAAACCTATTCATGTACATAATCTGGTGACCGAAGGTCTAAACTAATGAATAGACTTAGATAAAATCTGGTATTTGACAGTTTCTTATATTATAAACAAAATATTAAAATTAAAATAATAGTAAACCCTTTAGGTTTGATATTCAAAATACTAAATTTAATTATCGACATCGATGTAAAATAGAGTATCACATTCTATTGGCCGAAAACTACAAGGTATTGGAAAGATCCCATAAAAGCATAAAGAATAATAATAAAGACTATTTCAATGCCACTACCTAAGTTACTCCTTTGCGATTTTCCATTGTTTTAGTCTGTAAATGAAAGAAACTTTATTATCATAATTTTAGTATTTACATAAACGACAAATTTACTTAGTATGGTTTTGTGTGTCTTCTATTTGGAACATAAAAAATGTTGAAGCTTTTACTTAAAATCATATCATCAAATTCGGACTAACTAACGAGAGTTTTATCTCTTCATGAGTATTTTATTACTTAAAACCTATGCTGTCTTAAAATTTTAAAGGTCGCATTACAATAATCAAACCTTTTTATTGAATGGCTGTTTCATTACTTGCAATATAGATAAATGAAATACATGAGATGGTTTACCATACCATTATAATTTAAACTTTTATTTTTTCAATTAAAATGTAACGTTCCCTTAATTAATTAAATAAACATAAAAAAATTTAAAACTTCACTTTATCTAAATAATTTTTTCGAAATAAAAATTTTGATCTAAATTATCTTTTTGAAATGAAAATATTATTTTAAGATATTTACAAGTTCATAGATCTGCGTGCGAAAAAAAATTGTCCGTTAATATGTTGAAGTGCATGATGAGATATTTAATAAATTATATAAACCAGTTATGAGAAAACCGCTATTGTGCGTTATGCTTCTTTCTTACGAGTATGATATCATTGGTATTCGTGTGATATTAGAGAAGCTTCATATTTCACTTGCATAAATATTCATAGATTACGTCTATATTCTAGGTTAAGGAATATGTTCTCCTATTTTGTTTATTAACGCCAAAAAGTCAAACAAAAAGTTAAAAAAAGTTTTCAAAATAAAACTATATGGTATTTTTATAGGAAAGGACCATAAGTTTCTTTTAACCGATAACTGTATATATTGGTCTGTTAATATAGACCATAGTTTATTTAAACAATGATTGCCTTAACTTAAGGTTCATGACTAGAAATTCAGATTGATGGGATGAAAGAATTCAGGTTACAATATATAATTCATGTCTATCGTATCAACAAAACAATATGGCTATTTACAATATGGTATTTCAAAATGAGAAAGTAGTATTCACACGATAATTTCCTGTAGCTATTGTAAATTCCTAATCTTGCAATCTTAATATTATTTCTAGATTCCAATGTTGCAACGTTTTCCCAGTTGGTATAATTATTTGATCCGTAACTGGTATATTTCACTCAGACCTATGAATTAAATTCTTATTTATGAAATTACTCCCATCTAATTTTATCTTAAAACTGTAGTATTAACTCAAATCTTTGAGTGTGCAGAAATATACTGCAAGAAGAAATGGTCTAGTGTTCTCTAGTCTCTGTAGTTTAAGCTATAAATAAAGTATTTTTATTTGATACAAAGATTATAGACCATGAGATCTGATCATGTTATTAGTATATTTTGTGAATAAAAAAACAATTAGAAGTATATTTTTCTTTAGTTGCGAAAACAGCCATAATCTATCTACAAAACAGTATAAATTCATTTATCGTTAGAATTGAATAAAGAATTAATATAAACAACCGAAATCGGCTTAGGACTTACGAAACCGACTTTTAAAGTAAACACCAAAATGTAAACACCATAAAAATAACAATAATAAATAATAGAGTAACATGTCGGCGATGAACGTACTATGAGTGATGAAGGAAATTCGTTTGTAATCTAAGAAAATTAGCCTAAAAATCGTCGATCGGGCCAAATAATTTACGTCGTTTTCAAAGTCCCTTGAAGTGTCCAGATGAACATATTCAAATTCCCAGGGGATGAGGGGCGAAGCGGCGTGGGGGAAGGGGGAAGGTTCCTTTTTTCAGTTTTTCCTTTCATCTCAAAAAAAATTAATAACATATACATTAAATGTTCTATAAATTACGTTATATACATTTTTACTGTAGAATCAATTTTTCAGGGTATCTAAATTGATCAAAATAAAAAATAAAATTAATTATGAAAGTTTTAATCAAAAAAAAATATATCAAAAGACACTGTTATACAGGTATACCAACTTATCAATCAAATTGTGTGTCATCATCGTCATCTCTTTCATCAGCATCGATGGGGGCTTCATTGGTGCATGCTCCTATGCAGCCGTTACAGATAAGACTGCAGTTCATGCCCGCTTTTCGACAACTGCATTTTCTAGAACAACCACTCTAGCATCGGCAGAAAATAGAAATCAACAACCTGTCAGGAGTGGAAGGATCCAAGATCGTGATTGGCTCTAGGTTTGCATCGACTCTTCGCTTCCAACTCTACATTTTAGGGGGCAGTTGGTTCCCAAACCACTCTTGTACTTGGTGGCATACTCTATAGACCTGATATTTAACTGACCCTTTGATAGGGGGGGAGGAAAGAAAGATCATGTTTGGTCATGTTACAAGATTGAAAAAAAACTGTATCGATGTCTATTAAGCTCAGACTGTGTAGAGGGTGCACAGTATACTACAAGAAACATCTTATCTCCCGCTATTACTATGGCGTGCGGAGTTGATGTTGGGTCATCAAAGACAGTTGCTTTATCCTTTATTAATGGATTTTGTTCAAAAAGCTTGATAAATGATGCTTGGCCCTTCCTGTAAATGGCTGCGGTTGTCACAAATACTGTAACTATGAAGAAATATGGAACAACAAAAAGATAGTTTTTGAAATAATAAGGACGAAAATATACCGTTTTCCACTTTCCCCCTTCCTACCTTGATAAAAAATATTTCTTTGGCTGATGGACTTAGTCATTAGAAGGACTACAATATCAATATCTTCTCCAAGAATAACAGCCACAGGAATGTCTGTAGCTTTATCAATTGCAGTGCGTATAATTGTACAGTCATTATCACTTCCATATATCCGTGTTTCCATTTTCTCAACCTGCATTTTTTACATTCACGTTCACATTTTCAAAATGTGTAGAAACTGATAAAAACTTTTCAGATATTTTAAAGTTCACGTCCCTGGGACAGACGGTTAAGGCTAGATTTTTATTTGCGTGTCTTGCAGTAACATTGGAAAAGGTTCCGTTTTCCCTATTTCTACGAAAATTTCACGAAACCCGTTCTTGGTAGATGTTCGCAACCTAAAATTATTTAATTTTTACATATGTACTGATAGACCCAACACTTTTGACTCTGTTATAATATACCAAGTCAGTGAGTCACCTACACTCATATATATTATATAGAAAAGGATATGTATAAGAACGGAGTAGCGACGTTCATACATATTTCTTGCAGTTCATATGAACTGAGGAAGGAAAAATGATTTAAAGCTGTCGCTTTTAAAAATACCCACCTCATAAGAGTGTGAGATTTATATATATATATATATATATATATATATATATATATATATGTATATATATACATACACAAACACATATACACGCACGCACACTCGCACGTATACTCGCACGCACGCACGCACACACACGCTCGCACGTAAAATGTAATGTAATAATAATAGTAAAGAGTGCGGAGAGTTGCTGTGATTGAGAAAACTCCCACAATAGGTCATATCACCTACGGTGCAATCAAATTGCTAGAGACTTAGATGAACCTGCGACCTATGTTTTTCGTTTTATATTTCACAAATATTGTTATAGGTATTCAAAATTTACAATAAAAATTTACCGTACTACGTATGGGGTTATAAATCTGAATCGGATTATAAATCTTGAAGAGACGATTAATTTAAAACTGCGGTAAAAAAAAATTCCTACTTTATTTATTGTGTGAGGTAAAAAACGACATGAAAAAAATTCAATTTGGAATGTTTTTGATAAAAGTACGAAAGATGTATCTTAAATTGTTTGCGAAATTTTAATAAATCCCTTTTATTTGCTAATTATCAACCGAAAAGAAACAAACATTGCACAAAGTAAAGAAGGATTGACGTAAATTTTATGACGCGGTGTAAAGACAGGTTTTAAAACGAGTGTCAGAATTAGATCTGAAGAATGAAAGCGGACCTCTTAGGAAATCTCTCTAGAAGTATGGAGTACTGATACATCAAGTTTGGTTCTGTTGACCCTTCCGAGTTTGACCTCTAAACCACATGGCCAGATGATCTCTACAATGATCTCTACAATGGCCAGATGATCCTTAAATGTTGCAGAGGATAGAAGTAGCCATTACGAATTTGAGAATTGTCTATATGTTACCTTATTCTTCGATGGAAAGCAAAGCATTCCGACAACTCAATGTCACCGATTTACGAATATGTAAAAATTGTCAGAGCATCATTAATTATCATAAATTGCTGTAAACTTATGAGAGAGTGAAAGTTAAAGCATTAATATGATAAAAAAATGCGAGTAGTTGAGTGCTAAAACTGACGTATGGACTAATTCGAACAACTTCTCGGTGTTCCAAGTTACTTTATTATAGAGCACCGATAACATTTTAATGGGCACAGCTGTACTTGAACAAGATCATACCAGCTAATACATCGAAGAAAAGCTTACTGAGATGGTTAATAAATGAAACCTAAGTGCAAGATTGACAATGCCGCCAATATGATGCTATGCATGGTAAACAGGAATATGTAGATTATGTGTCACATATGGATGAAAGAGTAGAAAAATTTAGGCCCATTTCCATCCTAGAGAGCCAGCCGCCAGAAAATTTAGAGAATGTCACAATAAATATGGTCTAAGAGAACATTCATTTATGAAGAAACCGTGTTTAATATATGATGTAAATGTGAGACGGAATAGCACATACTTATATTATAATACCCCTGTTGTCAAATCATAAATTACACATTATATACCAAAATGTCGACGAAACAATGACAAACATGAAATTTTACTCCATGAAACTTTGGTAAAAAAAATTTTGGTCGCAAAAGGACATCCCCCACTGATGGCTGCGACATTAGTGGAATCAAGATTTAAAACTATATATATTAGTTTTTATCAAGTGGACATTACAAGGACAGAAATAATAACTCTTCTGAAGAGGTATAATGAGAGTAAACTGGTAGATAGAGACAACGATTCTTCATCATCTGCGGAACTGATCTTGGCTGTATCTTGCGAAAAATGAGGTCTATGTGATACACACGACAACACGCCTTGTCAGATGCAAGCAAGTACAAATATAATAGAATTTAAAACTCAAAATTCAAGATTCAGTATTTATACAAAAATTCAGGGTTATCTGTCTATCCATGGTTAAAACATAAGGCTGACATATATTCTTATTAAAATTCCAGAGTATATTCTTTTCCAATAAAAGCACTGTTGAAGTATCTTTCTCCTCCACCTACTAGCGTTTCTATTGAACAGATGTTCAATGGGAACGCTAGAAGGTGGAGGATATCTTAATGAAAATGTGGAAAAACTACTTCTTCTAGGTTATAATATTAGAGGTCTCAATGATTATAATTATTGGAGTTAATAATTAAATTAGCTACTAAGTAAATTTGTATTCGTTTGCTTTAACGATTCGTTTTTAATAAAAAGCCTTGGCAATTTCTTGCTTGTAATACAAATACGAAATACTGAAAATAAAGTAACGAATTATGGCGTGTTTTTTATATATGTGGACCTCGGGAATAATTATATTTGTGGGAAAAAAAAAGGATTGTTTTGAGGATTATTTTTGTCTTTCATGTTACTTGTATTTTACATTATTTCAACATTTTATTCAATGCATAAAAAGAAAGCCGAATATTTTAATATTATATATTTTTATATTAAAACAACTTAACTTTTTTATGTGTAAAAATAATTAGTACTATATAAAAGTTGTCTGAATGACGAAATAAATTTACATTTGAATTCTTGTAGTCCCTTGTAGCCCATAAAAATAAAATGTATCATCAAAATGATTCAATATGTTGCTAGTTATGTCTGCTGTGTTAGTCAGCAACATAAAAATGAGTTAATTTAATTGACGCTACAATTTTCATCCAGGGGAACAACGTATAATTTTTTAAACAATAATTACTTTCTCAATATTATACATAGATTAGCACTGCATTTGTAATATGTCATTGCGACATGTATTTGTTATATGGTGTATTTTTACCAATTGCTATATTAATTTTATATTTGTATTCTAAATTACAATCCTTATGTCACATTTTTTGTATTAATTTTTGTATTTTTCATTGCCATAAAGCTATCAAACTGAAAAATTTTAAGCGTCTGAGTCAAAGCAATTTTTTTGGAATGTTCGTAATTTAATACTTGAAATAAAAGAAATTCCTTTCACCTTAAAATTTTTCATATGAATATTATTCAGTATTAAATATTGAAATGCATGCACAATAATATATTTTATCACGATGTAAAATTTCAACTTTATAAGCCAAACATTTTCTGATAATTTTTTTTACACAACGAAACTTTTAGCGCACCCGCACGCACGCACGTATATATATATACATATATATATATATATATATATATATATACATATATATATATATATATATATATATATATATATATATATATATGTATATATACATATATATATATGTATATATATATATATATATATACATACATATATATATATATATATATATATATATATATATATATATATATATATGTGTGTGTGTGTATATACGTATATATACACATGCATTGATATATTACACTTAATTGTGTACATATAATAAAATTGTGAGAGTAAATTCTGTCCATTAAAAAGTGTGTTTCATTTAGCGTATAGAATAATAATAGAAGCCGGAAAACATTTCTTTACGATTGTTGCCAGTCTATATATAAATGTGTTTTTGTGCGTCAAACACGTAAACTCCACTGGACGAATTTTGATTCAATTTGGAATATTAATAGTTTGTAACCAAGAGCAATATACGAGACAAAAATAAAAATTCTTTTTTCTTCTTAATTTAACGCAAATAAAGTCGGGAGGTACAGCTAATATGGAATACGACGATATTTTGGATGGTATAAAAATAGTGTGAAAAATATCTAGGTTGAGTTTACAGGTGGACAAATTTTTTTAATACCTTTAAAATAGCGACAATTCAAAATGTAAAAATATTGCTTAAAATTCATATCATATTCACAATTTACAATTTCTTTTCTATTACTTATTGGAAAAAGAAGATGTTCTGAATAAATAATGCACTCACGATACTTAGGTACCTTGATCAGGTGACGTACCTGAGCCAAACATTTGTAGATCAAGTTGTAACGAAAATTATGACCTATCTATTTTCTAGTACAAGACAATACTTTGCCAATTACATATTAAATTTTAATGGGAACTGTATTAAAGCAACCAATTAAGTTTCTGCTAGAAGTAAACTAGGTGGCGCAATATTTTATATTTATTTTTGTATTTTTTTAGATTTTTTTAAAATAATCATGGCCATTTAAAAATTAATTTGTGGATAATTGCAATTATCATGCAAAATATTTTCCCTTAAACTTTATTTCTGTTTATATTTTTTTAACAACCTACACCATTAAGACAATTGTAGCAGTCAGAAAACCTGTTTGAATTGTTGTCTCACTTCTGTATGTTAATTTGTTCGTCAATCGCGCGAAATCTACTGGGCGGATTTTGATAAAACTTGGTGTGATAGCTTACACCTAAGAGCTACATATGAGACAAAAATAATCCTAATAACTTTTCTTACTACGAATTTCACGCGAGTAAAACTGCCAGGCACAGCTAGTATAAAAATATAAGCAATCAAAAATGTTTAAATTTGCCGTGTCACTTTTTACCGGCTTTTCTCATTTTATACATTCCTTTTTTGTTTTTGCTATTGCATGTAATAATTGTTTTTAAGAACTTTGCCGCATATTCTCCTCTTTCGTTTCCTCTACCTCTAAAAGTTGTTATTCTTTTTCTTTCACAAAACTATATTTTTATTTAATAGTGCTACAGTGTACTGAAAATGAAAACTTATAAAATTTATTCGTATTTTAAATGCTTAATAGAATTTAAACAGAAAATAAAATAAAATGCTTGATTTCGTACTTTGCTCGTCATCAATTTAAATAAACTGCGATTTCTTTTGCGGGTACGAATTAGTGAACGCAACGGAAAGAATTTAACTATATATTTTATAACATTTCTCTAATTTCTCATGTTCTTCTTTGAGTCTGGAAAAAGTTTTCAACTCAAAATAAATTTCATATATATATATATATATATATATATATATAATTTTTGAAGTGGGGAAATTGAAAATAACAGTATTATTTGTGACGTAATTAATGTAAAGAAAGTTAAAATATTTTCAAGATTTTAAAAAGGCAGGTTTCACGTATCGGAGTCTTATTTAATCTTTATTAGAATTATATTGTCTTTAGGAATTATTTCACTCTCTTTAGGAATTAAATAAACGTGAAAATTTTATCTTTGGCAGATTAAAATTTCAATTCTGGAGCCGGTTATAACAAATTTGATAGTTTAAAATTACTCAGAAACAATAAAATTACGGCTATCAATCACAATCGGTAAAGTAATTTACTTATGAAGTTTATTGGAGTATCACACATTTTAAAGTGACACTAACCCATTAAGCTACTAAAAATAATTAAAACGACGTTGTCATTTAAGTAATAATTCTGCATATTTAAAGAAATTTCTTATAAAATTCAAAGTTTGCAAATAAGTGTCGATATAATACGTAAAATTCTATACGAACTATGGGTTTATATATCTAAATATATAAAAGGCAATGTCCCGATTGACAAACATATCAACGTCATTGTAATTTGGATTTTGTATTGAATTTGTACTTTTGCTTGAAAATGTTGTCACACAATATTTCTGATGAAATAGACCTAAATATATTAAAGGCAATTACAATAATTGCAAATACATGTAAATATATAAAAGAGAAAATAAAGTCCCCATTGACTGACGTACCAATGCCCAGACCGCAGTACTAATGATATAAATTTCAAATTTGGAGAGGGCATTGATTTCATACAGGGGATCATTAAGGAAGAAATTTCTCGAAATTCATCCCCTAAGGGGGTAAAAATGATTGGTAAACTTTGTATAGGAAACTTATTTCTAATGTAAATTTATACGTAAAACTTGATATTAATGCACTTCTGTAAAAATAATGAAACACGTATTTAAGCATTTTCCCAGATAACGACACCTAAGAGCGTACATTATATAATTTTTTTAAATGTTGTGTATTTATTTAGAAGCTTTGAGACACTAATATACGTAATATATTAAATACATTCGGGTCTAATGAATAACCCCTTTTTGGAGTTGTTTAGAACTCCGACTGAAGTTGAAAAACGAATCGTCTACGCGACCGAAATCGCCAACAAGAAGCTAGTTTTTTATAAATATATACCGATAAATATAAAATATATACATAATAACAAAGAATATATACAAAGTTGATTTACATAGATATTTTTGTCAGGATCATTTTCAGGCTATTTAAATGCGCACCACGCAGGAACAACAACATTGAATGGATTTTAATGAATGAAAATAAATGTATAGCTTATAATCTTGTTAGTCAAATTTCGCGCCTTTAGAAACCATATTAAAAACTAAGAAATAAAGTCTGCTTCTCTGTTTTTTACGTTTACATGTAGCAAAAGTAACATAATATGTTATGTCTTTACTGTTGTATTACGTAAAATATGACATTAACTCTAATACGATTTACTTCGCAACAATTCAGAAACGCTGAAAACAGAAAGTGTAAGTGTAGTGAATTTAATAGGAATGAAATGAAATATAAATTGAAAACGAATTAAAATTGAAATGCAATTAAATTATAAATAGAGTAAGATCTAAACTGAGCGTTAGCCTATTGAATAGAATTGAATTAGAACGGATTTAAATTTGCATTCAAGTTTAAATAAAATTAAACTGAAAATGAATTAGAATTGATTCGAAATTGTATTAACATTGAAATGAAACTGTTATAAGATGCAAGTGTAAACATAAATTGAATTGAAGTTGAATAGAAATTGAAATTAAATGAAATTAGTTAAAATCGCAACAAAATTCTTCTTTATAAATTTAGAAAAAGATATTTTTTATAACGAAATTTTGTTAATATCATTTATCATCACGGTTATTTGCGTATTCAGTTTCACGTCACTAAACAACACATAATATAATTTTACATGAAATAATAGACATTTAATTGTAAATTAGTTATAAATTAAAACAATGTTCATAAAACATATAAAATTTGTGTAATATTCAATATATAAAACGCAAATAAAAAATAATAAAAATATTAATTTACCCATATCGCATTAACACAGTTAATGTAATAATACGAGATCCTAACGGCTTTACCTTTCGTAATTATTCTGGAGATCTGATAAAAGACAGCCTGCTGAAGATTCTTTCTTCCATAAATGTTGAGTCCCTAAAAGCTTATTGTATCGAAGGCTCTTCGCCCGCATGTATAATCAACCTTCCGAAACTTCTATGAGCATTGTCAAGCAGATTTCGAATGGCTCAATGCGTGGTGAGAATTTGGAAGTACATGATGTCAATATACTTGAAGTTCGAAATATTAGCAAGTCTTTGACCATTGAATAATAAAGATCAAAATCATACTAGCCTATGTTTATTAACTTTTTAAAAACTGGTACGGTATTGTACCAAGAGTCGCTCTAAAAATAGGTTGCAGAAAATATGTAAAAGACAAATTAATAAGCCACTTTCTGGTATAGGTCTCAATACGTTCCTATATTTTTTGTTGGATCTAGTTTCAAAAACAAGTTAGAAACTAATTTTAAATTTAAAATGTAATTAAGCACGCTGAATTTGCGTCGAAATAGATTATTATTTCAAAAGAAAGTAAACACAATCCATATCGTCATCGTTACGTATCATCTTTTGAAATTTCCATAATCCTCAAAAATATCTGTACAAATGCGTTTGAATTGATGAATGCGTTTTTAACAAGGTAAAAAGCTCTATCTTTTGAAATGGAATAGAAAATAGCAAACCAATTGCAAGTCTGGAAAACACATCAATAGCTTAGTATCTAGTTTAAAGTGAATTTATTTCTCATAAATCATTGCCAGTGATAAACACTTAGTTCAGAAAATATTCAATTATACCTAATATAATAAAGTATAGAGGACACATATCAAAAACCATAGGGTGAAATATCTGAAAAACTATGATATTTATAATCGTTATTATAGTTTTGCTATAACCTTTGAGTAGGCTTCTAGACATTATATTTTTCATTAATAGTAATTTAATAGTTTCAGAATACTCAAAATAAAAAAAAATATATATTCAAAACCCTTATAAAAAAATACAGCAAAACTCTTCTAATGGTGACCCACGCTACATTGGGAGTGTTAAAAACTTTTACGAGTACTGATTTACCCCCCCCCCTTAAAATTTGTAATGTGCTCTGTGCCCACGCCAGATTACACGAATCTTTATCAAGCAACATCTAATAAAAGAGCCATAACCCACGAACAGATTTACACACAGACCTGATGAACGCTCCGTGTTTCCTTTTGAAGCAGGAAACTCAAATAAATATGCAATGATAACGCTTAGAAGTCAGGAAAGTTTAATATCATTAATATAACATCTATTTAATATACTGAACAAGTCTGACACAAACATGAAATGACGTAAAACCGAATAATATTATTGAAGTGTCCTCAGCCGAAAAGCACGTGGGGAAAATAATAGATAACAGTTTATGTGAAATTTTCCATCGCAATAATTTAACCTAATGATAAATGAGACCATAAAGAAAATTGAAATACATCGGTAGTGATCAAAGAAATGAGTTTCTCTCTCCACTGTAACTCAAAGTGTCACTGAATAATATACTAGTAATATCCGTATAGTAAATGTTACCTTTTCAGTTACGATTTCAGTGCTAATAAAATGCAAATTTATATTTCTTTAATTATGAAATTGCATATTGGTATAGTAATAAAGTATATTAAACTATTTCTATCTTACACTCAGTTAAGCTAAGGTTCAAAAATATTTATATGGAAATCTTAAGGAAGGGGAGGGATGTGTCAAAGTTAACAAGAAAAAAATGAAAATTCATATATAGTGCGTAGAAATATGTTCCACCCTTATTTTCGAAAATATTGAAAATGTTATAGTTATGAAATAATAGGGTTCTTAGAATTCTATGCAAAGATTGTACAGTAACTCTAATGACGATTCCATATGTCATGGTTTAGTGATTACTTGTAATAAAATAATTTTGTTTTAAACAAGGTACGGAACTGCACATAACCGGTTTAGTTTTGTTGCTCTTTAAGGGTAGAGGATGTTTAAAAAAACGTCTTCCCAATTAAACGTTTCGTGTATAAATATTTTCGAGGAATAGCTCAAAAGGGAATACCTAACGATGACGATATGAGTTTTGTTATACTACCCTTTGAAAAGAAAAAAACCCTTAGGCTTCAATCAAGCCTGCTTAATTATATTTTCTTACCTTCAAATTAATTTTAAAAGGACAAAAATTAATGGTCCTATTTTCTTACCATGTTTACAATTAGTACTTTACCGTTCTAGTTTTTTCCTAAATTTATAAACACGTACTAGTTCATTCTTATTTGAAATTTAAATTGTTGTTAATAATTAATTTTCTAGTATTTACTTAAATTCAAAGTATTTAATAAAAAAACATTAGGACTAAAATGTAATTAAAACAATTTGATGTAACGTCGGTAAAGCTCAAGCAAAAAAAATCATAAAGTTTCCAAGTCGTGGAAAATTGAGATAATCGAAATCATCTCAAAAGCTCATAAAAACCTTTGGAGGGTTGATTATACATGGAGGTGAAGAACCCTCCATACAATAGGCACTTGGGTGCTCGACATTGATCGAACAGAGAAGCTTCAGCGGGCTGTTCTTTTGTCAGGGCTCCACAATAATCACGACAGGTAAAACCGTTTCGAACTCGTATTAGCACGTTGCATATACTAATAAGATTTATACAAAATGAAACCATTATTGTTTTCATTTGCCTATATACATATATATATATATATATATATATATATATATATACACATACATATATATGTTTGTGTACTGATTAAACAATTGTGTATTTTATGAACATTTTTTTTTTATTTATTACTACAGTTAAATAAAACTACGTGATGCAGTATTATTCTTACTTTCTTTAATTTCTTAACCAAGACCTAGATTTCGTTGTATTACATCTTCAGGTGGGCTATTAGCAAAGATTTACCTGAAGATGTTGTAATACAACGAAACTTAGGTCATGGTAAAGAACTTAAAGAAAGTAGAAATAATACTACATCACGTAGTTTCATTTAATTGTGAATAATGAATTTCTACAAAATTAACGCCAAATATATTCAAAATTTTTTACTAATTAGCATTTAAATTATTTCCATAAAATGATATGTTAACGAATATCATCGCTTGGTGACATAAAACTGTCCATATGTTATACAAAATAACCTTGGTCGTATTATTGGTCAGTCGAGTGAAACATTTGACAAATACGAATTCTCTTTGTAAAATGTCGTTGTAACGATATTATTAATGTTATAACAAAGGATTTTCTTATGAGGTTATCCGATTCAATTTTAATTCAACTTTCATTCAGCTTAAATTTGACTTTAGTTTAATTTCTATTAAATTTTAATACAATTTCTTTTCACTTTCAAATCAATTATATTTCAATTTCTGTTAAATTTAAGTTCAATGTCATTTTTAATTCAATTCAATTTCGATTCAACTTCCTGAATTAAAGTTTTTGGAATTGTTTTACGTGGACTTCAATTCGATTTCAACTCAATTTGAAATCAGCTTTATTTTAATTTTAATTCAACTCAATAACTTGGCATTCTCTTTTCGTTGGGTTTACTTAAAAGTAAATAATATTGACTATAAGCTAATAACTTTGTCCATTTTTAATTCAATTTTACTTGGATTTAAATTCAATATCACTCCAAATTCAATTTAATTATTCGTAAAATTTAACTAAATTTCAATTCCTGTTAAATAAAGCTGTTTACACTTTGTCGGATGTTAAACATTTTTATCTCCAGATAGTATTAAGACAAACATTTTCAGCAACCAATACTAAATTTTTTCTGAGAAAATAAATCAGAAAAAATTAAATACAATATATTAAAAGAATTAATCCAAGTAACAAGTTAGTCGGATGATGCGAATAAATTTTACGTATCATCTGACTAACTTATTACATTCGGTCTTATATTTCGGTAAATAATATTATGGTCTTAATCCGGACAAACAACTTAAAATGAATTAAAACAATGATTGACTAAAATAAAAATTACAGGTTTAGAAAGCGTTTATGACAGAATCAAAAATCATAGCGGACTGAGCAAAATATTGCTCTTTTATACTCTGTCATCTCACCATCGTCTGTCATTTGGTCATCGAAGCATCTTTTTTTGGGGAAAAGCAAAAGAGGAAAGTGAGGTAGCAATTATTGAGTAGAGTTAGAGTAGATACAAATATGCTACTTAAAAGCAACAGTAATGACATTTCAATTTCCATCTTATTATTTTCAAAATATTATTAAAATTATTTTATACAAAATTTTAAGTTTATATACAATGTGTAAATACAAATGGTTTTTTTTTGTAATAATTAATTTCAAATCTATGTTTTGGAATATTTTCTCATAGTTAACCTATGTTTTTGAGAGATTTTGAATCGTTACTTTATAATGAAGACCAATAGCAAGACAAAAAGTTTACAATAACCAACAGATAACTGCCAATAATCATTACCTACGGGCGACGACAAAGTGAGAAATCAATCACTTTCCACTTGGAAAATTTTCTTCATCTTCCTCTTAAATAGATTTTAGTTCTACTTAAATACGTACAACTTAATTACGAGATATATTATATTACGTTAATGAGTCATTGCGCTCACTGAATCGTCCTCGTTACTTTTTACGTTACGTTAGTTTTTTTAGTCTTGAAATATTAACGAGGATCTCTTGTGTGTTTAAGTAAACAAAACACCCAGGCGCTAAAAGCGCCATGAACTAATGATTTAAATTTCAGATCTTGGTTAATAGATGAGTTTAGGTGCAGAAATTGCTAATTCTTTTATAAATCATCATAAAGCAATCGAAAAATTAAAAAAAAAACTATAGCTTTATTCCGTTGCTTCTCTGGGTGAATCACTGGGGCAGCTGTAGAATACTGTACTCTGAGGTTAGAAGAACTAAGATCGAATCTTGTAAGAGTAAAACAAAAACTTATATATATATATATATATATATATATATATATATATATATATATATATATATATATATATATATATATTATAGCGAGTTAGTGGCGTATTCGCAAAGTATTGGAGTCTGATCCAGGAATTGTACCCTGTACTGGTTCAATTCTCTGTGTTTTTAATGAAAAATTATTTCAGCGTCATCTATAACTTTTCCGCCGTCAAATATCGGTGTAATAGAACCATATTTTTATTTGCAAAATCTACTAGAACATTTCCTTAATTAAGGTAATTTTATGCCTCTTTTTTATAGACTAAAAACATTCTTATTTATTTATTTTTCATGAATGAAGATAGTATTCAGAAATTACCTACCAATGGCGTACAACAAAATTATTTGTAATTTTCTATTAACTTCAGGAATTAAATTTAATATTTCTTACATAATAACAATAGCCTTATTTTTATATATTGCAATACCATTGTAATAAAGAGAAATAAACAACTAAAAAATTATAGTAGGACTATAAATTTATGAAACCAGTTAACTACTATTACGTTGAGATATAATGTAATGTACCCTGAATACGAGTCGTATTAGTGTGGGATATAAGTGTAATAGTAATGTGAGACTGAACGGGATTCAGCAATAAGCAAAAAAAGAATTCTTAGACGCAGAATAGATGAAAAATATTTGTTTTAATTTAATCCTTCTTCGTCTTTCAAGAACACTCTGCTTGACTTAGTTTAATACTCCTATACGGGCCACACGCTCACCACACCGAAGCGAGAACAAATTTATCACTGTACCCCGTCCGGTTATAGAGATTACGCACCCACAAATATTCATCACTCAGACTAGCGAGTTAATTCATTATCATAATTTCATTCTTGTGTTTCTGCCTTACAGGTTCCGTTTTAGATTTATGTAACATTATTGGACCGTGAATTTATCTAAATTGTGTCGAATTGGCAATAATAACCAGTTTATTTCTTGATGGATTCTATCACTATTAATAATGTGAAAAACTCCTATAAGATGACAGATATGCTTAGGTACGTACTTAATTTGTTTTCTGTTTAATTTGGTATTAAATATGTACATATTTAAGAAAATTCACAAATGTCGCGTGTAGATATAAATAAACAATGATAGAAAAAATAGACAAATACTTGTCAGTGATTTGGAAATTTTAGTTGTTTCACTCAGTTGATTGACTTCAGTTCCAAATACCAGAAGTAAAGTTGAAAAAATATATGGGATTACCTGTGAAAGTATACATACGTACTCTTTGCGTAATCCTCTTTCGGTATATAGTGTAAATTATTTCATTGATATAGAAAAATGAAATACATTGATTTGTCAATGTGTCATGAATTTCATTTTAATTTTGCAATACCCCACCGAACATTTTATCCAGAAAAATCCGCATGAAGAAGGTAATTTTATAACGAAAGAAATACAGAATTTTTTCGACACGAACCCTAATTTTTTTTTCTTACATTTAGTTACATACAAAATGGAAATAATTTATACTTCGAAAAATTTTAATAATGAAAAATTTCGAATGAAAATTGTACATCGTTGCAATGATAGTTCTTTTCAAAGTTATTTGAGTCTTTTCTCTTAATATTTTAAAGTAAATCAAAAATTTTAACCTTCCCATTTTCCTTTCCCCTTAACATTTTCCCTTCTATTTTCCTTTCCTACAGTGTTACCCTTACTCACTCATCGTCACTCGTAGTTTGATTTTCTTAGATTAGAACTATTAGGAAAAATTATTCAAATATGTAACTTTTCATTCAGATGTGATATAAATTTTCAAAGCAAATACAAGTCCATAGCATGCGAGCCATACGATGTGCTTACGTTTGTAATCTAAATTCATTTTGATCTCCTGATCTGTATTTCTTCTATCTGTTGATAGTAATTTGGTTTAGTTTAAAGTTTGAAGTAACTAACGTGAACTTAATTTTAGGTTTTTTCCGAATTAATGTCCAAATTTGCTTGCAGGGAAATATCGCTCAGTTCTTGTATTATGAGATATAGATTGATAAGATTGTCGGTGAGCAAGACAATATCATGAACATATTTAAGATTAATTTCTTCAAAGTTATCCATGATTGGCCTAGTGGCTACGACTGATTAGGAACAGTGACAGATTAGGTTTTTTTTGGTTAAGGTTTTTTTTATTAAGTTACTTAATAATTAATTTTTAATTGTAACTTTTATTGATATTAAATATAAATAAACAAAAACAATTTTTTCTGCTTAAAGGCAATTATTATTTACAACAATCTTCTATTCACTATTTCCTTTCAGCATCCGCTTTTACACATTCTCCTCAATTCTTTAACTGTGAAAGTGTGATTGTCGAACATAATTGATTGCATGTATAATTGAGGATAATACATACGTCATCCAATTGTTAAAAACGATAAACACAGAACGTAAAACATAAAGAACGACATAGATAAATTAACGAAGAAAATGAAAGTGTTAACCGAAAACTATGTATATCTTCCAACAGCGGTAAATCCAACAATGGCAGACGGTATCCGCAAGTGCCTCATTACCTTAATGGAATCTTTTTGTCTTTTATATGAATTCGAAATTATATTGATTTATTTATGAAACTGTACTATAAGCTTAGAGAACTAAAATAGAGTTATGGATTTATTGCTACAAGAGTAATCTCTTAGAGCCAATCACAATTAATCGAGTGAGAAAAACGATTACTTTAGTAGTCTGTAAATGACTGGAAAATACTAACTGACACTTGCAAAACAAAATAAGGATAGTTATGTGGATATAATGTGAAAATACGGAATTAATATAAAATTAAATAAAAGAAAAGAAAATGTATCGGGTTTAGAGATGTGAAAGGGTAATAATGAAGAGATTCGGTCTGCAAATAAGGATGGGTTACGTTTTTTTAGACGAATTTTAAAAACATACATTTTCTATACTTACGTCCATTTGATTCCAAATTCTAGTAACATATACGGTAAAGGATTATATATAAAATTCAATCTTATTCTGAGATATGTCTATAAAATAAATACAGCCTGTATTTATATATCTAAGATATTTCAAGGTCTGACAGGTATTGGAATCTAGATCGGCGGTGTGAAGGCCTAACGTGGTTATTAACAAAATGCAGACGATAGGGATTGTATCGGTCATTTTTAACATATAGAATACACATATTTTAAAGTCGTTCCGATTTATTAAAAATATATTTATTTATATTACAATAATATACGTCTTCACAAACAATAATAGATTAGAAATAGAGTTGGATTAACGTGTATTGTGATTTAAAAGCGAAAAAAAATTATCGCCGTTTGAAACCGAGCATTTTTAGTTAAATTTCGTTTTTTAATTCAAAAATTTTTCAAACATTTTACAAGATTTTTGATTTAACATTACGTAGTATTTGTTACACTTTTTTATGACTCAATTATATGACTCATAGAAAATAAATTTTTAAATTAGTATACGTGTATTTATAATGTAGGACGACATTTCTAGGTGGGCAGGTTAGCATAAACATAAAACATAAATCAATATTGAAAGAGCACCATGGCACAGATTATGAAGTTTATGACGTCAATCAATTCAAATATAAAGCTTACCACACCTAGTAATAATAATGGAACTTCTTCTGATAGTGATCACTCGTGGCTTTAGAAAGCTACTTTACTTTAAAGAAACTTTGAAAAAGTTACAAAATACAATGATATAATTTTGATGACAAAGAGGTAATTTTTTTTTATTCTACACGAAATTGGAAATCAGCAGTTAATTTTATGAAAGAATTGTTAAAAATACCTAATATATCTATCTGTGATTTTGAAATAAATTACTAATTTTATAGAATATCCAAATATAAAAAAAAAATTGTAAAATTTTGTTCTGCAGGACTGTCTACATCGAATTGTTCACAATAAACTCAGAAACAGTTAACTGTGTAATAAATTGTCATCTCCGTATATAGAGAATACAACAGAGAAAAACAAATAATAATTAGTGTTTATTAATACCGAAACGCTTGTTATGTCATACCTGAATAGGCCAGCAATGGTCGATGTACGGTATTCTAGGGACTCATAGATTTTCTAGGGACCGACGTTTGCAACACAATTTTAATAAAAACGACATTATGGATTAATCAAACTTATTTTTATTAATATAAGAACTTATAATTATACTGAAGTCTTTAATTAGGTAACATGAAAAAAAAATAACATTTTTGGCTTTGAACAATAAAAAATTAAGGAAATCAACTCTAGCATAATATATTATTAGTCACATTTAACATTATTAATGCACATTTTTAAAGAAAACAACACTTCTCTCGAATTCTACAATTATACCATCACAGACCTGTGATACAAATAGTCTCTCAAGTAATAACGATACAGAAACAATATAACCTGAAACACAGCCAACTCATGACAAGTATTTTAACTGTGTTTAAATTACACAACAATACTATTTAATCAGTCTATGACAGTTGTACTTTGCAGTCTTAGTAATATCCATTTCTTAAAAACATTTATCTCCTGCTTAAATTAGAGCAACTTCGTGTTTCTCCCAATAATTACATTTCGAGCTGATAATTTTTCTATAATATCTTCGACAGGTATATTAGCTACGTCATTTTCATTTAATTTAAACAGTGTAACTTTATCGTTTATAACTTCAAGGAATACTACTCTCAGTTCCTCATCATCATCATCATAAGCCGTACAAACCGCAGCGTAACAGTATACCTTTCTTCTTAATTTTAGCTTGACTAGGGCGTATTCTCCAGAAACTTAATTTGACATTGCTAAGTCTAGATCGTTTTGACTTGTACCTGATTTCGTGGTTTCATCTTCAGAATCTGTAAATACTTCAGAAACTTGGAGGAGATTTACAGCGGCTGTGTATTCCAAAGTACCTAACTTGTAATGAGTACAACCAAACTCGTCACAAAAGCAACTAAGTGTTCTCATAATTAGCTTGTTGGAATGATAAACATGTCCTCAGACCTGATGAACTTGAAATGTTCCCTTAAAAGCTTTCTGATTTTTACAATCAGTCTTGATCATACTATTTACTTGCTCAGTGTCAGTGTCCTCAATAGCTGAAAGCTTAATTCCGGAGAATCTTTCACGGAGTTCAGCAACAAAGTCATGTAAATTAGTTACATCACGTTTTTGTGCAATAAGCTGGTCAGCAATTCAGTTCAAAGTTGCTCCTACTCATTCTGGGACTCCCTTGCCATGTCAAGGTTCATGATAATTCGATGAATAGCTAACAACGTATGGGTAAAAATTTTACATCCCAGTTATGCAAGGAAATTTTGGGCGGGAGATCCTTCAAAATGATATGGTTTAATTTCTTGATTACATTTTGTAATATAGTTTTCCGAAAAATCCATATGAATTACCGCATCTTTTTTTGTAAGCACCTGTTTTAAAGATTTTAGGGTTTTGTACTGTACATGTAATGTACAATTTTTATTTCATATTAAAATAATATTCTTCTAGTTCCACAATTAATTCACGTGGCTTTAAGCGAATTCCTTCTTTTTGCAGTTCATCCATTCCTTTCTTTTTTTCTTTTTGCGTCCATTATCAATTCTTCGCTATATTTCCATTGCTTGACCGATACTTCATTGTTATCAAATTCAGCGTCAGGTAAAGTTTTTACAAGTGTTACAGGTTCGTTGTAAGCAGTTTTCTAAGTAGCGGTCACAGCAAGGCATTTTCAATAAACTTTTTAATGCATTTAGCTGAAGGTTAATATTTTAATGAATGACTCAAGCGCATGTATCGCGGTTTTCAAGTTTAGGTGAGACAACCCAAAATGGACACATTTGACAAAACGAAGCATATTTTATTGTCACTGTATTGTTAATCAGAAATTTCTGATGTAAATTTTTCAATGTGTCCATAAGATAGAGTTTTTGTTTTTTTATGTAATTGCGAGTTATACACTCATTTTTTGCCGCAGCACATCGACTATTCTCGTCATCTTCAAAGAATTTTTGTATGATACAAAATATTTTAGTTTTAGAACCTTTAATTTTATATTCTGATTTATTACATCTCAGTTTTTTGTAAGTTATGCCTTTGCTTTCAAGTCGCCAGAGCTTATATTTGTTTATAAACGGTTCCATTATTTTATTAGATTTCTCTTGGTGCGTTTTTAGTTTTGAGTAATTATCTGAAATTTGTTTTCCCATCATTTCACCAAATAATACTTTTTTACTAAATCCGCTATATTTTCAATCAGATTTTTTAGCATATTTTCAATTCAACCTTTAGGCGTAAGCACTTTATTTTCTTTTCTAATCTTTCGTCGGAACCAGTTTTTTTTTCTCAAGCCATAAAGTTTCTTTTTCAAATTTATAATTTGGGTATTTTGTTCCTTCATCGCTCTATTTCTATTTTTCCCTTGAATAAAACTTCTATTTCTTGCAACGTCAAGTCTTTTATCAACTTTAAGAACATATCTTTCTTCTGGGATGAGAGGTTGATTCTCGTTATCACATGATGGTGGCGTATTTTTCTGCATGTATTGATTGGTGATCTTGATAGGTTTTTGCCTCTCTCTAAAATCTTTTATGTACTTCTGCCAATTCTTTTAGCATTTCCGTGTTCACGGGAAGTCATATCTGTGACGCATTTTCGTTGTTCTTTCTCTTTTTTTTCAAATACTTTAATTTCTCCTTCTCTTTGTACTCAGACACAACTGGATCATTTTTAATTTTTCCTAGACGCTTTTTTTTATATTCAGCTTTTTTGGCATTTTTTTCCTTCGAAAGCTTATTTTTACTTTTAGGCAGCATGCTATATAACAAAAAGGTATTATTTAGTGTAAAAATATGGCTTGCATTCTGCATAATCAAAGATCTCTAGCCATCTTGTCAGTCACTATTCTGTCAGCCCCTCATCGCATAAGTAACGAGGGTCTTACAGACTAGGGACTTACAAACTGGTATAGAAATTGCAGTAACTTATATACGATAGCAACTAATAAAATATTAGGGTTATTAATCAAATAATGCAGACAATGTACGGTAATAAAGAATGCAATCATATTATTAGTTTTAAAACTAAATTACAAAATAACTAACCGAGGGCCTCACAGAATCACTGGCATAACACGTGTAAACACAACGCGAATCGCGGTCACACTAAAGCCAAGATGGCGGCCGTGGCGCGGTTACATGTGCTTGCTAACTTTAAGGTCGTTCTTGATCATAGACTAATAATATTTCATTCACTCATCTTGTAACCCGCGTATTTTCAATTTCATGAACATAACTAGGGGCTGACATTAGTTCACTTGGACAGAATGTCAAAAAACAGAGTTTTTGTTTTATTTTTCATATAATATGTATATTTCAATATATATGTTTTATTTTTAATACAGCAGATATCAGGCGAATTTAGTTGAAATATTGTGTTTTTTTTAAACTAGTAATTTAATGTAAAATTTCGACATATGGACATTGCTAGGGTCTACATTTTGTATATATAATCGCTATTCAATATATAGACATTTAGAAAAAAAATACTGAAATTATTAAGAATACTCTTTGCATTATTTTTGCAGTCGAGTGTGGTATATACATATTTATCATATAATAATAAATAAATACTGGACAGTAATATAATCATAAATAATACTGGCGAGTTAAACAAAAATCATAGAATCACTCTAATATAAAAACAAATTCTAGTGATTTTTTGTTTCGTTACGTGATATTTAAATTATTATTTTATTGACAAGTAGGGGCAGAAAAATATTAAGGAGGGAAAAGCTGCGAGTAAAATAATTAATATTTATAGAAGCATGAAAATATGTTACCTAAATTTCTTAGCTTCTTGAAAATCATAAAATTTTTCCCATTTTAGACGATATTTTCTAAAAAAAAGTGTGGGTAAAATGTTCTATGATGGATTTTTTGGAGAAGAATTGAAACAATTCCAAACAAAACAGAAAACATATTTTTTATTGCTGTGACAGTTTCAAATTCCAATTTTCTACCTCAGCCTTTAAAAGAAAATGTCTGCTACGGTTGGATGGATAAACGTGAATGAACGAAAAAATGATTCCCAAGTATCCTTCATAGTAAATTTTTCTATCGATGCAATATCTTTCAGGATTATTGTAAAAGTGTTATAATATCTGTATTAGTGATAAAATCGTAATCGGTACAAAAAGACTATTAAGTGCGAGTACTTCTCGGATTCTGAGTGTTCAGTAGCGTTATATCATAATATGATTGTTGCCTAAGTTTTTATAGAACTATAGGGCTATAGACCTTTGTACTTGACAATTTAAACTTTATACCTCTGAGAAGACAGGTCTTTACAAATATATAATCACAGTCATTTTTCTGACATGAAAAACATCTGACAAATTTATGTCTCTCAGACCTTTATAATGGATTATTTGATATAAGGAAAAAATTTTAAATTTTATGTTCCAAGTACAAGTAAAATAAACAGACCCATTTACCACTTTGGAGGGGAATTCTGTTAGGTCCTTTTTACATTAGAAATATAATGTATTTTTAACTTTAGTTCTTCTGGCACTTAAAAGTGAATAACTGGACATAAAATGCATACAAAAGAAAACATAAATAGCAAACAATGTATTTATTTGGCAACAACAACAACTCGAATTACGACAGTGAATAAAACAGTGGTATTTCAAACCGTTTCCTTCATTATTCATCGAGCAGACAAACGCGCCCGATTAACCTTTTCATTTCCATATCAAACTTTTAGGTACTGTATTAATATATGTTGAATTTTTAAAACAACAAGATAAAGAATTAAAAAGTAAAATTGATTAAGTACGAGTACAACTCCCACTACGAGGCGAGTGCACACTTAGGCCCACGCGACTATATAGGGGTATGTGGTATTTATATTGAGCTACTTAAAAATATTAATAATATTTTTCATTTAAATAAATTGCTTAGGAATAAAAACGTTTTGAATTTTTCAAAAAACTCTGAACTTAATTTCACAAAAATTATAAGATTTAAAACCTTTGCATTAGTTTTCCCGTGAATATTTAAGTAAACTTCTAATAACGTGTATTTTCGTCATTTTGTAAGACTAGCAGTTTAGGGAATTAAAAAGGAAAAATATATTTTTTCTATTTTCAGTCATATTTCTAGAGCTGTCGAATATAAAATTTCGAAAGGTTATTGACACAAACACGATATATGAATTTAATAAAATTAAATTATTTTATATTCTCCTGAAATTTTGTGTAAATATTTTTATAGCTTATCTCTGAAATACATGCGGACTGCTGTGGACATATATATATATATATATATATATATATATATATATATATATATATATATATATATATATATATATATATATATATATATTTATATACAAATATAGTACAATTAAATGGAATGAAAATACTCTTAGAAATAGGTTGAAATACTATGTCGAAACTCATTTGATTAAAGAAACATCTTCTTAGGTCTACTTGTGGCTTTAGAAAACTTCTTTATTTCAGAGAAACTTTTAATAAGTTACACAATACAATGACCCAAGACGAGGATAAAAATTTATCTACACTGAATTAGAAATTGTCAATTTATTTTATAAAAGAATTGTCAAAAATACTATATTACTGGGACAAATTCCAAGATTTTACGTCAAACGGTTTCTAAATTAAAATGGCGGTTTGACCAATACCTCAATACTGATGTTAATTAAAATTCTGAAAGAAAAAACAGTTTCAAATTTTATATTTTTCTCTTTAAATACCCCACACAATAAAAGAAATAAAATGCTTCATAAAAAATTTAATACTTTATTGGCCAACTCCAATTTTTTTTTACAAATTTTTGAGTGTTAACTTTGAAATACAATGGGATCTATACGTTTTGTGACTATGCTTAATTAGTAGTTTCTACGTTAAACCATTTCGCTGAAATAAATGGCTATGACAGATCTAAGTATTATTATAGTAAATGTTAATAAGGTCTAAAATTTTATAAAAAATGCACAAGTTTGATATCAAAATATACTACTGCTTTACAATTTTTAAAAAAGTTATGTCATCATGAAGGGAAAGAATAACACTTTGGAGATTCCTGAGTCATAAATTAATAACCAAAATTAACAAAATATTGAAAAATATCAATGGTTTAATGTGGAACAAGAAAATTATGATTTAATATCGATCTAATTTAAATATGTAAAAATAATAATTTATGCATGTAACAAAGTAGCCCTCGAATAAACAAACGCACTTCCTCTCACGTGACTAGCTAGGCTCTTCACTGCCCCGCAATGGATGGAGTGCTTTAAAAGAGAAGAGGAAAGCGATCTTTAGCCAAGTTCTCAAGGTCAAAATAACTCAAGCAAAAACTTGTTTGTTTTATTTTTAAAATAATAACGCATGTCATTGTTTATGTCATGAATTATAATTTGTAATATATCCCATGGTTAGCTACATTTTTGAGTGCTTTAAATGCTACACAGTAGCAATCAGCTCGGGACACTGTTTACTTGTTCAAAAACACCTTAGTAAACATTTCTGCCTAGTTTGTCACGAAAATTTCCACTTAAATTAATAAAATAAGTTTACAATTATGAACGTATATTTAATAGATAAAATTCCTAAAATTATTATGGACCAAGCAAGATTAAAAACTTATAATTCAAAAAGGGTTCTTTATTCTTTGGGATCAGCCATTCGCTTTAAAAAAGTATAACTCATGTTAAGTACCTTTTTTATTATTTTTTTTTCTACGTCACGCGTATTGTTTTTACTTATAATCAGGAAAGAATTTCTGGACTTAATTAAAAAAGAAACTGATTTTTCTCCTACACCACAAATAATTTGCAAAATATCTGCCTGCAGCATAAAAATGTGATCACCTTATGGCTTTATATAGCTTATAGTTTCAATGTTTGACAACTCTAGGATATACGGTTATGAAATAATACGCAGTTGATAGTATCAAATTTTGACTGTTTATACTTTCAATAATGCAATCAAGCTTTGTCTCATTTTAATAGAAGTATTTTCCCGCTTTGCTCCAGACTGTTTATTTGATTTCTTATTTGGCCATGAATTTAGATTATTGTTTTAAATAACCTATGCCAATTTTATGTTCATGTAGTTAATACTTTAGAAGCTAAACAGCGATGCTCGACGAACAATTGGATGACCAAGTGAGAACAAATACTTTTTACATTTTATTAAAGATTAAAAGGTAGCGAAATTATCGTCAGCTCAAATTACCTGTAGAATCACATTAATAGCAAGACAGCATTTTAATTTTCCATAATAGTCTTTTATTCCTTCGAAACATAGCGTCTCATGAATAATTGAAACAAATAATCCGTTCGGAGAAAGAGGCAGCGCGTATCTTAGTGTAAATACAAAGAGCTCAAAGGATCAATCGGATGCTGCAATTGAAATAATGGACTCAACACAAATTTGAATGTAATCTTCCTACAGGAAGTCGATATTGTTTTGGGATTTTATGGTTAATATCATAATTTGATATATACTTGTCTTCCATTTCTAACATTTTCCTTTACAATTGCCAAAAATATGTTTTAAACTTTAAGACAGTAAATATTTTGAAACTTTATAAGAAAAATTAAGAAAATGTGCTTATATATGTGTTACCACAATACGTTACCACACAATACGTTACACGTTACCACAATATACAATGCTACGATGTAATTAACGACAATGTATACACGATTACGATGTAATTAGCGACATATTATTTTACTAGTATAATTTGTAGATTCGACCATAAAATACGTTACGTGATTTCGACGTATTTGATTATATTGTTTACTTTTTCTTCGTCTAGTTAATTATGTGTATAAACTTATTTTCAAACATTTTTAAAAGGAGACGTTGTGATTTGTTAAACATATTATTTCATTTTCTAAATATTTTCTTCTTTGGAAAAGAAAACCATAAAAAACAGATGAAAAGCAAAAAAAGATACTTAGAATTTATCTAGAAGGACTGTATGTAAATGTTTTGTATCAAAATGTGTTTTTTATGAAATTTGGAGATTTCCTTATTTGAATTATTTCTAGAATTTTATATGAATAAATTTGAATTGTTTATTTTTCAACGACTTCAAAAAGAAGGAGGTTTAAAATCCGAATATTTTTTGTTAGGTGTATATCACCTTATATTTACTGCATTTATCAATCAATAAGGATGTTTTTTTAATTTTTTTATTTCTATTGTTTTTTTATTTTGTAGTCTTATGAAAATTTGGTTACAACTTGACTATAAAAATATAAAAATTTAAAATGCGTCAAAGAATTTCTTAACACCGAATAGTACAGTTACCGTGATCATGTTCGGATGATGTAGGTCTAATGAAATCCTTATAAGACATGACTAAGGATGAATGAGTCTTGACGTAAGTAAGAAAGTACTAAAATAAAGAGGTATGTAATTATACACAGAAGGACAAGTGGCCACTTTTTATATTATCTTATGTCTTCAACATTAATGAAAAAATTTGGGTGATTTTTTTTATTTGAAAAAGTATATTGATACTTTAAACATTTTATTATATTACGTAATATATGACTGAATATTGCTAGTATTTGGTTCCACTATCAAGTTCTTGAATACCATTTAACATGAGTACTCCCAAGTTTTCTTTACTATCTCCTGCCTCGTCCACTGCTGGTGCAAGAGAAAGAAAGCAAATTAAAAGAGATGGGTTGAAGCTGACAATGTCCAACTCCAAGTCAAAAATTGCTTAACACGGAACAGTAATACAAGGAAAGACTCCAAAGTAAAAGAATGTAAGGGACAGGAAAAGTGAACATAACAAAGAAAAGGACAAAAAAATTCCATTCCATCAAACTCTATTAAGTAACGTAACGAAACAAAAGAGTACACATTAAGACATAGTATTCAAACAGTACCTAACAACGCTTTGATAAAGAATCCAAGGTGAAACTATGATTAATAGAAATTTAGAGATACAGAGAACTAGAAAATTCAAATAGTTTTGCCAAATAGGGGGTATTAAAAAAAATTCATGATTTTTATCTAAGCGATGATAGGTGACTTCACAAAAATAGGTGATGATGAGGCTGGTTTCATTAGATTACTAAAAAATTGTTAGATATAAATAACTTAATAACAGTGATAAAGGCATTTATAATAAGAACAAGAGACATAGTTTTGTTGTCCTTATTTTAGTAGTGAAAATAATTTTAATGAATTAAGTTAGGGTCTTAATTAGTATATCTGTTCTTTTCTCTTTTACTTGTTAAATTTATTATCATTCCACTAGAACATTTACTCATCTGTTGCAAATTTTTCCTTAAATGGTTGAAAGCCAAAGTAGTCTAGTGCTTTGCTTTTCGAGGTTTTAAGTGAAATCATTTCTGAAATTAATAAATATATAGTACTAAAATTACTTATCGTATTTTAATGTAATTAATTTTGCATTTATAACAATATTTCACAATTTACACAGAAAAGCAGAAGCTATTCCTATTTATTATGATATGAATATCATTAAAATTATTATATTCATTTATTTATCATCATCGGCCGGAAAACATCGACAGCTGAACATAAACCTTGTAGATACTAATAAATATAGATCCTTTGCCGCTTACATCCAACTGCCTATCGCAACTTTACTTGATCATCCGTCTATCTAGCAAGGAATTAACTCTGTATCCGGTGCGTGATCGTAACCCGAGAAATTTTCTTCCACAACATTCATCAGATTTCCCCGCTATATCTATTACCGATTGCGTTGTTAGCCTTCACTACCACGAGCTATGTCGTCATATTATAATTATCATAATTCCTCACAAATTTTGACAAAACGGATTATATTTCTTTGTGGAACAACAAAGCTAACGCCTTCCATACCTTGCTGAGTGATTTGGAGTCTTTTTACCAAGCTAATAATTAGGGGCCATGTCTCACTTGTATATGTTATCACAGACCACATACCGATTCATTGATTAATTAACTGAAAGTACTAATTTTATTAAATATTTTCTTGGGGTGAACTCGTTTGCTCTTTTCTATAGAATGTGCATAATTTTAAATATTCCTCATAATATATTAGATATGGAGATTATTCAATATCATTGCGAATGTATTTGAATGCACTGTATTTCTAAAATAGCTATGCTCCATGATTTTAAATGCGTAGAATAATCTTAATTATGGATCTAATTATTATAAAATCAGATATTCTAAAATTCTGCACAAAATCAGTTTCTCGTATTTCTTCGGAATATACTATATTCTTCGTTCTTTTTCCCTTGAGTAGAAATATAGAGATATATTCACCTAGATAAATCAACATAGAGTTCCGACTCCGACGACTAAATCTTCTCTTAAATCGATTCATTCGTGGGAGTCGGAGGTATATCGAGAGAACACCTAGGGTGACCAGTCAATAAATAAGCCATACCCGCTTGCCCGTTTCAGGAACTCAATTTCAGTCTATTGCATTTTTCGTCGCTGTCTTGCCGTCATGAATTATTTAATAATTATATATAACCTACGATTTGTTTTAAAGCATACGCCTTTACAAAAATAAATTTTAAGTTATTTAGTTATTTTTTTAGTTATTTCCTTTTTGTAGATTAGTATAAATTATGAGATTTATAAGTATTGTAATTTCTCCTACAGTACATTATTACCAAGAAAATTTACATTCAAAGGAGCTAATAGCCAATTACCGCAACTGAAACATTGATCTTTTGAACCATATATTGTTAAATTTATTCTTAACATGCAATAAACCATTAATATTAAAAATATCTGCATTTACCTCATTTTTCATTATTAGCAATGCATATTCGCAGTAGCTTTTGCCTTCCAGATTTTACGTGATTTTCTTAATACCTATTTTATATCGATATTAAATGATGGAGGAAAAACGTACCTGATAAACATTTTGTGGAATTCGCGAGAAATCAACTGCCGAAAAGGTTTCTTGTATACACTGCGTCAACAGTTAGAGGTATTTGAAATAATGCATGACAAAATTGTTCGCCAAAATTTCTGGGCAGTGTATTTCTATCTAAGGTTAACTAACACTCTCGGAAAATAGGTGTCAAAAAGGGGAGTAATGAAACTCTTCAACTGACGACTGTCGTTTATATAGGATATATTAAATCTCTGTAATTTCATTTTTTAAAAGCATTTATTTGATTTGAACGAAAATTGTAATTTGCATTGAACTATTTTGAGGAAAAGTTCAAATTATAGAGTTTTCTGGAGAAAGCATAAACAACTCGTGCCACCGTTTGCTTTCATAAGAACGATTTCCCCTGGCACAGCGCATCGACAAGAAACGAGCAGTCACTCTCGCTGCTACAATATTGTCATATGTAGTGGATTAATATGTATAAATTACAGATGTAACGTATACAAATAATCTTGTCATTCTGGAATATGGGGAGACATACTTAAAATAATCCATGAAGAAATATCTCAAACACTGTCTCTGTCTACGCTAAAATAAATCCGTCCGAAGCAGGATCGGGTCGTCAATATAAATAAATATTTTAAAAGAAATCCTAAAATGTATATAATTTTCAAATCAGTCACAAACGGATTGGGAGCACTACTAATTAAGTTTGTCCCATCCCTCAATTTTCCACAAAACACAAATTGTGAATTACTTTTTTCTGTAAATTACGAATAAAATGCCAGAAATATCGTCATAAAGCGAAAACAGAATTTCTAAAAATGGTTGGCATATGCTAAATATTAAATATTTCAAGAACTTTAACAGAGATTTCCTCACGTATTTCATAATACCTGACTCTGATATAAAGGTGCACTGAAATTTTTCCAATTTACGTTCAGGTTATACAAAATATTTTGAAGTAAAAATATATTATATTACCTTGTTAACAATGCAATAAACAAAACAATAGTCTTCTTTAACCATTACGCGTTTTACGTGAAAACGACTGTCTAATATTCCGTTACATCTGAACGGAAAAGCGTTTTAACGGAATTAGTTGGCGACCTACCTGGCGCCGGTTTGCTCCCTGCACGCTTTCAATTACCTTCTCTATCCATAATGTGAGAAGGTTGGTAGAGATTAAGCGCTGAGAAGAACTATTAGACGCGAACGAGACCGTTTAGAACTGGTTAAAGTAGCGTACGATTGTGCAATATACGTGATATTGGATATGCTTTTTGTACGAATTTCGTTTAGTAATGTGATTGTTTCAGAAGTTTGGTGTTTTGAAATGTGAATTGCTGAACAGCGGGCAGAACAAAAACCAGGAATAAATCAGTACATTGCGTCATTAAATTATAATTAATACTTTAACTCTATTTAAATATAATTTTATGAAAGGAATGGCTTTTGCCCGCCACTTTGCTCGCATTGGCTTCGTCAAAAGCTTAAAGACGATTCCCAAGCAAATAAATATCCAAAAAATAAAAACATTGGTAAATCACCACATTTAAATAATTTAAACCAATTAAAATATACAAAATTAAAGAAATATGTGGTATTATATATTTAATGGCAATTAAACGAAATATCACGTTCTAATCGATATAAATTATGTCAGTGCTTTAAAACATTACACTTTCTTTATTGCCATATAAAAAAAACAATATTCTGTTCGAAGGCAATGAGAAGTTATGTGTAGACAGACCAATATCTAATATTTTAAAAATAAACTAAAAGATTTTAAATTTGATACAACAACATTAATACAAATTTATTATATTAACAAAAATTTTTCACACCAAAAGTCATTATCCCCGCAATAGGATCTTTATTTTAGTCGGTAATTTATAAAATTCACTGATGCCAAGACTATTGTACATTATTATATTATTTCAGTAAAAGTCAGAAACGTGTTCATTGCATTGGCGATTTGAAGCAAAATGCTTATGTTTGTTAGAAAAGTTAAATTACCGTAATATTAGCCAATTTAAATGTACAGTAGAGAAAAATCAGGTACTCAAAGTTAATGTTACATTTAAGAAAATGTTTAATAATTTATAGTGAGGCATACTAATCTATAAAGCATTCAAATTTGTTTTTCCGCGCCAATCTATAGAATCGTAGGTCTTATATAAAAAAAGACTGTGTTAGAAATCTCATATTTTGAGGAATATGATTGGCCATGTATCATAATGCTACGATTTAGAAGAACATAGCTAAAATAAATAAAATATAACAACTACATAGCATCATGCCACGATTCAGAAAGGTAGACCAGCAATAAAGTGGAAAACTTTGTTTGCTTTTTTTATATGTTTGTTTGCAATGTAGTTTGGCACCATATATTGGATTCTAAAAATTATTTTTGTGTTAGAAAGTATTTATTTCGCGGAAGGTTAGAGGGGAACGATAATTGAGCAAAGAAAATACGAATAGTAATAGATTTTGAGGAACACTGCTTAAAAGATGCGTCTTGGCGGTGTACCGGTTTATTTAAAGACCGATTATCTCATCAATTATGAACAGAGCGATAGCGTTTAGTTTAGCAAAACTAAGCTAATTTTTCACTGGTGAAACAGCAGAGAAGAGTTAATCTATGAATTAGAATAAAAGAAATTAGGATAACAATTATTGGTGGATTATTTCCATGTCTCCAACTTCATTATTTTATTTGTGTACATCTTGAAGATCCACCGCCTATTAACAGACGGTCTAACTTATGTGCCGATCGGGCCATGAATACAACAAAGATATAATTTCAGATGAATTTAATTCAGTGAATAAAGTTAAGAAAATTACCTTCAGTTGTCTAGAGTAGCTATCCTAATTTCATGAACCTCTTGGTTGATATTTAGTCCATTGTGATCCTTAATAACAGCTTATAATATTTGTGAATCCAGTTTTTTTTGTTCCTGAATCCAACACGTATTTATCACGCCTTCATAAGAAGGTTACGGGATATGATAATTTTAATTTACGATTTTCAACGCAATTATTTAAATTATATCTAAGCGATAAAATAAAGCACATTTTGCGGTGTACTTAACACTAGACGGTAGAATATATATACTGGTCTAGGAAGACAATAGCTTTTTTGACCTTGAAAGATCACTGAAAAAGGTAGGCGCTTAAAATACGGATAAATTATTACTCGCTTTGTCCTACATGAATAAAAGGGAGATTATTACATATTACACAGCATGTTGGAGTCTATACTTGTACATAATGCTAGATTAACTGCTCCTAATGAGAATATTACCGTAAAGAAAAAGAAACTTGAATAAAAATTTGTAGCGCACTTTGCATCACATTTTGCCAATTCGTCTGTATTTAGGGGGATATTTTATAGGTTGCAATCTCATACTGGCTCACTTGAATTGATCGTGAAGAAGAGACTTGAATAAGATGTATATAATAGAAACCTTATTTTTAGAACACTTCACATTGTTCTTTGTTTATTTATCTATAACTAAGGATTCATTAGAATTGTTTGTCTTTCTTCCCATTATCGTGTGTTATCAAATTAGAAATCAATTGCAATTTATTATCATCAGGCTCGTAGATTAATATTACAAATTATATTTCAAGCAGACTTTGAGACTAAGAAGTATAGTAATGTGCGTGTATATATATATATATATATATATATATATATATATATATATATATATGTATATATATATAAACATATATATATACATATATATATAACGCAATATTCTCTGTTCTCTCCGTTTGCTTATAACTTAAGATATACTGGATTGATTTTTGTTCAATTATTAGTTCTTACTTTTGCCTGTCTGTTGCACATTTCCCGGGTATGTGTTCCGTTATCGACTAGGGAACCAGTTTCAAGTTTTAGCGGTAGAAGTAATAATGAGATAATTTTTTAAGGTAATTAACTTTTAATATAGTTATTTTATAGAGATATTTCTCTATTTTGCATTATAACTACTATGAGAAATATTATTGAAATCTGAGTTATTGTATATAGATAATAGCAAAAAAATATACAAATTTAATAAAATTACGACAAATTTTCTTATATTCTGTGGATTGCCTTTAGTCTAGCTCTAGTATTTGTAACTTAGCGAGTTATGTTATTTTAAATTACAGAAGTGGCTACAAATAGCAAGATGCTATTACCGTACTACTCAGTTTCAGTTTGAAGTCAGGTAGACGACGGTTGTTGCAATGCTTTAAATTTAATTTTAATCTAATTAAAATAAAATACTCAAAATTAATCACAAGAACGTAACAAATACCCATCATCACAAAAATGGATCTGGAAAAAGTTTAGAAACATTCGAAAAAAGCACAAAATTATCAGAAGTCACGAGTCGAAAAACGTACCTTAAATACTTCCCTCTACTTAAATAAAAATGATTTAAAGTTCTAAGTAAACCGCCGGTAATAAGTTTATATTTTAATTTAGCAATATTACAATGTACCTTACAATGATCTATCATCATAATAATCGGTGATAATAAAATATACCTTGCAATAATTAATCCATATAATCACCATAATCATTAGCTGCAAGACATCCGCTGCTAAACATGGGCTTCCTCATAAATATTTACAAAGGCCAATGAGGAACAATCCCACACTTGTTATTTCAGTGCGTGGTGGACATTCGAAAATCTTTTTCCGGTCGTCATACGGTCGTCAAACGGTCGTCAGTTCTGCGCGCTATGTAATCTACCCATCTCCACTTCAACTTCATAATTATATGAGCTAAGTCGGTACCTTCATTTTTCTGCGAAAAACAAAATGGTTATTGACCAAAAATTTAAATTAAAATGCATTTAATCATTGAATCCCATGAAATGTACCGCTAATAAATCTTGTTCATACGTGAAACTGTTATTGCCGGTAATTCACGCATCTTTATCTCAAACACAGCCACCAGGATGTATTGTCGGTTGCAATCCCAGCGCGTCTCTTAATTAATTTGAAAGGCAAACCCACGCGTTTGCATTTACATTTCAATCACTCGATCTTTTGCCGGTTTGACTCACCGTTATGGATGAATGGAGATCATCTGGCAATTGTGTATTTTACTTTGTAAATATTTTGTGATCCATAACATAATATTATTTTTAGCAGTCATGATTCCGTACCGTAAAAGCAAAAAATAGAAACCTTTTTAGATGACGCATTGATCCAACAGTATTTCTGTTGCAGACATTTCCTTCAGAAAATATTTGTCGAACAGACATAGAATTTAGAATAATTACAAAGAATATTAACGTAAATGTATCTCAATATTTAACAGTCAAAGTATTTACAAAATATTTTATATGAGGCAAACTAAGTGTTTGATTTTTTTTGTAATTTTAATTTTCGTGTATTTTATTTTCATTATTATAATTGTTTGTGATAATAATAGCACTTTTTCTATATTAAAAGCATTTTCAAAACTATTTCCTAAATTCAATCAGTTATAAAGAAATTGCTAAAAATGTCCACTAAAACCGACTTTGAACCTTTCAAGAGTCATTTCCGAAACCGTTAGAGTCAAAATTTGGGAAAAACGTTGCTATAAATTTTATTTTAATTATACCAGAAAACTATAGCAAGAATCTTAAACCTTATAGTTTCTTTAAGAAGTCGCTGTATTTATGCACTTGTGAAAGATATACTAAGCATAATATGTATATAGGGAAAAAGAATCCACTTTTTTTGTAATAATTTAATAAAATTATTACACTTTGTAATTCTAAATGTTTATATGTTTTTAATTATACTCTAATCATTCGTAGAGTAAGTACTCAAATTTAAAAGGTTTTATTTTAGCCATTGACACCCACTGCTCATTAGACTAAATTTATAAAATTCTGGTTGTAAAATGACTGAAGTATATTAAACCTAGAATATAGAATAAAATAACATAAAAGTAAAAATGGGCAAGTTTCAGTAAAGAGAACAAATGATTGTGTTGGCTTCATCATTAAAATAATTTTAATAAAAATGGTTTTGTATTTCTATGAAAATCTCCTCATATTACTTTTCTTTCCATTTAAAATGCTTTTGGTATGTATTCGGTGTCAGAAAATGTGATCATATTTCTGAACACAAGTCACGTCTCAAATAATAAAAGATCCGCGGTAGATACTATGCCCTGTCGTCCTTACGATTATGCTTTTATTTAATAAATTAAAGAAAATCTGAGCATAAATTATCTCACTAGCAGGCAAAATTGAAAGGCTTGTACCCTGACTGCCTTAGTTTACGCCTAAAAAGCTTATTCGCCCTATTTGTTTCCAAACATAACTATACCATTTACGAAAAATTCCTTACTACCCGAGCAGTAAAATTTTGAAATCAGCTGGATGTTACCATCGGGGAAATATCCTCTATAAATATATTCAAGGATAGATTTAAAAGTCCAACCTCTTCTAAATCTCAGTTCTTCTTCGATCTTGTCCTTTTCTTCTTTCATCCTAACTCATGTCCTAAATTGCATACATTTTCTGTCTATTTTAAGTCTGTCTATTTTAAGTCTGTCTATATATCTATAAGTCTGTCTCGTTCTGTCTATTTTACTCTTATTATCATCGATTAAGTTTTGGTTTTTGTTTCTTTCTCTATAAACACTTTGTGTTATATATTGTAACATATGTTAATGTGCAATAAAAGTACAGGTTTTCCAACTTATTCTTATAGTTCACTAAAATATATACTCCCGTAACAAGAAGTCTATATATGTTCTGGATATTATAGTCCAACTAATTTACTAGAAACAAATTTCGTATACAACAATGAAAAAAATATTTAACTTGATCAGTTCAAAACTTTGTTAATTTTTGCCTGATAATCGGTATCGCAATTTTTAATATTTAGACTTCTCATATATAAAACAATATATTTTTTATTGTGTCCAATAATTTCCACGAAGCATTACCTTACGCAATTATCAATACTTCTACAAAGCTGAATGCCTATTCAATTTTGTAAAAATCACGTGCGCTCGGCACAGCTTTTAAAAAATCTTAATATTTTATATTGTACAGGCCATGAAGAAAATGATAAATTGAATGTAAATGATGATGTGGAAATTTAATTATTAACAATGGGAACTGTGAAATGTAGGAACAAAGACAAAATTTTCACCCATTGTCAAATAAAACAAATTTTGCATTATTTGAAGAAAAGTATCATATCAGAGCTAGAAAAATATTTAAACTTTTATTTAGTTCTTCTTTAATTGTTATGCAAATAATTTAGGATAGAATGTATTACTATGTCAACTTTTAAGTTTTTACATTGAATGGTTGCTGAGAATAGCCACTCGGAAAGTAGAAAAATGTAAATATATTGCCTACTATATATATATATATATATATATATATATATATATATATATATATATGCACATATATATATATATGTATATATATATATATATATATATATATACATATAAATATTCATATATTTATATGCAATATTTAAAAAATTGTGACATTTAGAATAATCGTTTTAGTTTTTCTACAATCTTTGTGTGGGCTTATAAGACCCACGTATATTCATGATTTTAGGTTGAGCAGTGTCGAAAATAAGGTAAGGGTATATATTTTTTTGTATATTTCTCAATATATGTTTAAAGATTTAATACCACCGACGGAAGCAAAGATCTTATACGCAGCGCAAATCAAATTCAATTTGTGATTATTAATTATTATAATATTATATCAATACAGTAACAAATAAAAGGCATTTTGGCAAATAAATTTTAAATTATCTAGCATAAAAAAAACTTAAAAAAATTTAAATATATAAACAGATTTAGTATACCAAATAACTACGTAAGAGAATGATTTCTTTCTACTCCCACAGGCGCATGTGGAACAACCATACGCACACACGTAACGTTTCATCCCCGCATTTGCGACGTTTTACCTTTTTCCAGTTAAATCCCATTCCCAAAGATCTTATAAAAAAACTTGGTACTTTCTTCTTTTTATTACTTTGTTAAAATAAAATGGAATCCATTGTTCATCATTTTTTTTAAACGCTTCACACATTTCAAAATGTTTTATCTGCTTTTTATTTTTAGTTTAAATACGTATTTTAATTAGAAAATGAAATATCTTACTTTGATTGCAGTCCTTTAGATTTTCTTTAAACGACACGATTTCTTATGATTATACTAAGGTAAAGGTTACTTCAAAAAACAAACAGTTTCATTTAAATCGATAGTAATTAAAACAACCGTGTAAGTATGTAGATATGACCTTGTTAAATTGGTAAAAACTCAGCTTCGTAGGTTCCAAAGCACAAAATAATACAATTACATTTAACAACATTTTCTTGCATCTCGTCCCATTTTCGATATGTGAAAAATTTTACTTCTTATATGGGAACCACTTCGTGATTTTACCACTGCGACCTGATGCCAAGTAAATCCCTTATTGGGATTTGAATATTAAACGTTACGAGTATTTTTAAAACCTGAGATTTAAAAGGTTAACCACAAAGCGGTGCGCTCAAAACCAGCCGAACCCAATATTATCACGCATCATTACGACCCATTTTCAAGCCTTTTGTACATCTAAGTAATAATTGAAATCCAAAACTCATATGCTTGTAATTAAAAACTAATAAGTACTAAGTGAAACATACATATTTTTAAAACGATACTAAAAACTAAGCTATCAAAATGTTTGTACCCATTTTTATAAATTTTAAATCTTTGAATATACATTAAGTGTACAGAACTCACCAAGTTCAAACCTCAATATTAAGTTGAGAAAATGTTTTACTATGTACTTAAAAAAGTTTAAATTATACAAAATTGTGGTACAAAAGTGTAATTAATCAAAGCTTTAAATTTGAAATAATTTTATCATTGACTGAATAGTCCTGCGAGAACTCTGCATATGTCTTCACAAGAGATTTTTTAATGGGATAAATTTCTTCCATAATTCTACAAATGATTTCTTTTTTAATTACACATCTAACGAAATAAATTTGTTAAGTGGAAATATATCTCGCACTACGAGGATTTTGTGCACGCTTGGGTGCAGATAAAGATTAAAATGTACATTGTATTTCCCTAAAGCTATTTCAATATAAATTTTGTTTTCCGTCGTGTGTGTATTTGAATACGGTTTATTTTTTACAGACATAATAAAAATACATTTTAAAATACAAAGTTATTCGCAGTTGATCTACGTTATCTGTAAACTTTTATAGATTTGTCATAAGTTGGTCAAATTTTAGAGTTGAACTAGTAAAGCCTGCTTAGGTTTTTCTTTAAATTTCGTTAAGTATACTTTTTTCAATAATCTCCACATATTCAAAACTAATGGTTTAGCTGGTGGAAGGTGGAGACAAAACCCCAAAAATAATTTCCATTTTAAAGCTAAATACTATGTAAACAAATCACGGTATAGAAAAAGTGTTCACAATATACCCCCATATTTTTGGACGACAACCTTTGCAGTTGAGTATTTGAAGAAAAAAAATCACCACCACTTTATATTTAGGGGACGTAGTCTAAAAAATTTTTCAAATATTTTAGTTCATAATTTTGTACACCTTATAAATATGGGTAACCATCAGCTTTATAGCCGAAATAGTTTGCGAGTGAAACGGCTGTGATATAGAGATGAACAGATAGACATGGCGGAAATACAAGCATTCCTAGTTCGGCTATGGAATCCTACTAAAAAGGAGATCGAACGCTTTACATGCATTTAATAATGTTAATAACACCGTTCACCTTACTGATCTGCAAATAATGTAAATTGAAATAAATTTCCCTTTTATAACGTAGATATTTTTCAATAACACTTTTTCAGCGAATAAAAATTGTAAAATACATTTTTTTCTAGATATATTAAATTACCGCAGAGGCAAAATTTTTGTTTCATTACTTTCTTCTGCCATATTTTAAAATCGACACAAAAATCGTCGTGAGGTACAACTATTTATTTCAAACATACAAAATACATTCAAATAAAAAAAATCCGAGGAACGTGTGGACTTGCGGGACTAGTGGGAGTTCGAGCCGCGTAACGAGTGTTCTGTCCTTTGTCTGAAATGAAATTATTCAGCTTATCATAAATCATTAGGTTCATTGACTTCCTAGTGGAATAAATATTAAAAATTACCTAAATGTTAAATAGCAAATACATATATTATCTGAAATCATCGTTATAGTCTTCCTATCGCTTTTATATTTTTGCCCTGTTTTTTTTCATAATTTTGGATTCACGACTTTGGTTAAGTCAACATGTTTTTTACATATTTTTAGCTGTATTTTTGAAGATATACTACCTAAAATTATGAAAAAAAACATAGTTTTAAGGTTCTCATGACTAGCCTTTTAAAATTCTTTTTCAAATACTTAATTTTCACCCATCCTTGAAATGTCAACTCAAAAATATTTTTAGGTGTTGGCTATTGAAATATGTGCAGTTAAATATGTTTCATTGCTACAGCACATCTGAAATTTCTACTTCAAACAGTTTCTTAGAGAAACAGCTATGTCAGACGGACGGACGGACACTTGAGTGATCTTATCAAGGTTCCTTTTTTACTTGTGGTGTACGGAATCCTAGGAATGAGCATGTAATATAACATCGATTACTTCAACTAAATGTGGTTTGCTGCGACGATTTGATTACATATATTTTCTTTATATATTACAATAAAACTTCCGAGTTCCGAGATAGATCTGGCATCGCGAGGGTTTCGTCGTTTCGTTTCGTTTTCTAAATTAGGTTTCACAGATTTAAAAATGTAGCACGTATGATAATTAGAATCATCGCCATAATTTTCCTACAACCTTAACTTTCTAAAAAACCTAATTTTTGTCTTAGACCGAGTAGTTTCTGAAATAAGGAGGAAGGAGGAGGAATAGATGTTATTCTTTAAAATACATTTTTTAATTAAACATTTACATAAATGATTACCCAGAGTTTGTCACTGACATGACGGGTATCCCGCTTGCTACTCTATTCAAAGGACACACATGCCACACTTTTCTGTCCCATAAGCTTGCTGTACTGACATAGCTATTACAAAAATTAGATACAATATTATCAGGACCTCTATTCGTAATTGTTCAGTGTGAGTTGCACCAGTGTGATGATGATAATTTCCAAACTCATGCGTGTTGGTCAATGTAATTTATTATATTAAATTATATTATATATGATATTTGTGATTTCATTCTATTAATATGCCGCTTAAGCAAGTAGCTATGTACATCAATAAGTAAATTGTGGAAATGGCACATATGCTGGCTTAATAATATTTCTGTTATATAAAGTTATCAATTATAATAAAATATATTTTTATTTCTAGTAGACAATATAAAATGTTACGTAATATTTTTTTGCTCAATTTTTAGAAAACCTTTGAAGATGTGCTACCTAAAGTTATGTTAAAATATTTTTGAGATCTTTATAATTAGCCTTTTATAACGAAATACCACATTATACATGGAAAAAAATTGAGTCCTTAATTTTTCCCCTAAAGTTTCCATGCGAATATTTTTCGGTGTTAGCGTGATTATTTCCGTGATAGCCTATAGACACAGTTCTGTTTTACTCTTTGAGGTATAGATTCATAAAAATACATACGAAAATGCTGAAATACAAAACAAGTGAATGAGCAGATTAAACTAATAGCGATATAAACGAAACAACATCGATTTGCAGGAGCGAGATTGCCTTCAAAATTCATACCAAATTCATTATCTCGATTGCAGCATCCGATTGGTACTTTATTCTCTCCTATCATTAATGAGTGCGGGCCGCCTTTTCCTTCAAGCGGTTTAAGTGTTACACTTATTATTCATGAGACATTGACTATCGAAAAGATTCGAGTAATTAAATTTGCAATGCTGATTATTAAATTGCATTTAACTAACATGACAATTTCTAATTGATACTTAATAAACCAAGTTTCGCCGTTCGTTGTGACACTAAAAAAAGGTAACATTAAATTAAGTAAGATGTAATAAACCCCTAAAATACCAGTTAAACGCATATAAGAGGGATACGCAAGCAATTGGGTACATATATAAATATTTAAGGGTACGTTGCCTAAAACATTTTTGATGAAGGTAAAAATATCGCGAATATCTCAAAAATTATGAAAATTTAGGTCCTAATTATATTTTGAATAAATTTTTAGTAATTCTATTTTTGTATATTTTGAATTAAGCAGTATCGCAGATATGATATCCCTTAGCGAAGGAGACATATTTTTCCAGATATTTTCAACAACATCACTAGAACAAAATTAAATAAAATTTTGAGAAAAGAAATGCTTTTGGAATTCTTACAACTTCATCTTTATCTGATGACTTGTTAGCCTATAATACGATACATGAAATAAAAAATTATGATTATTCTATTTGATCGCTTAACAAGTTCTACGTAAATAGATGTGCAGGTAAGGGATAAATTAAATGTTTTATCAAGGTGCTAAACAAGATGCTACGCATTATATTTTTAGCAACATGTCGAGTTACGAACTACCTTTGAACAATTTTAAAATAATTAGTTTGGTAATGCTTGCAAGGTTTTTTTTTTTTTTAAACAAAGTGATATTATATAAATAATTAGGATATCCTTTTAAAAAAATGTAAACTTACTCTAATGCATGTAATTTTAAGTCGAAGTGAAAATGTTTTTATATGCATCTTTCCCATCGACTGAAGTGTGTTTTTATTTATTCTCATTATTCATCAAATATAAGCCCACAAATTTATGAGCAACGTGTCCCTCCTATTTTCTCACTGAACGTTCAAAACTTCCCAAAAAAATTCAAGATGATAGCATTTAGCTAGTGTTTTAAAGATAAAAGATAAACTCACGTTCACCAATTTATAAAATAAGATAAAGCTGTTCATGTTTTGTCTCTGGTTTCATTGTTTTAATAAAAAATTGTTAAAAAAACACTGGGAATAAAAAGTTTGAATGAAACAATAAGATAATGTAGGAAAAAGAAAAATAAATATATTAAAATTAATTAAAGGTAATTCGGTCGGATTCGAACTTTTCAGTAGAAAAGTTAGAATAACGTACATTATTTAGTTATCATTATTCCATATATTCTAATATAAGCAAATTTTACTACGGCTTTGAATTAACGTATTCAGCCAGACTCTAAACTATTGTGGGTCGGACGCATACTAGGATAGAATTTTTTTTCGTATTAACATTATATTATGGATTAATATCATATTTGTACAAAGGCAAAAATGAATGCGGCTTTAATTAGATGAACAAAGTAAATCAACCAACGCGGAATGCCCACTAGCCATATCGGCTATTTCCAAAATATATATTCACCAAATAAATGTCAAACATAATATTATTATTTATTATAAATTACACCAAATTTCAGTCGTCGTCGTAATCTGGTGAGTTGATTACAGACACAGAACCTTTGTCGACGCGACATACCACGGGAACCAGGGCTAGGTTCCCGGCTGGTATTTGTGCGTGCTGGGTTTCCGGTTGACTGTAAGAATTTGTTTTCGTAGCATTAAGTCAACCATATATATATATATATATATATATATATATATATATATACATATATATATACACACACACACATATATATATATATATATATATATATGTATATATATATATATATATATATATATATATATATATATATATATATATATATATATAATTGTATGCATTAAGTAAATAAATAAAAAATATTAGGTAACAGTATAGTATAAAGAATAGGTACAATCAAGAATGTCATCAAAACTATAACACTAATATTATTTGAATGTTTATATTATTTTTTAAATTGTAAATAAAATGTGTCGTGCGTTTGTTTGTTGTGTCTTCGTTTTTACTTCTCATGTTATTATTCCACACTTCTACCGAAATAAAACTGACAATGGATTACCACGAGCTGATTAAACGAAACGGTGTGAGTTGCTCAAAATATATAGTATTATTGTTAATATTTAGTGAGGTCGGTGTGTTTCATATTGGTTTTAGTTATAGATTTTATTAGCTACAAGACATGAGATTTCACAAAATATTGACAAAAGGAATTATCCAGCCTCAGTATCAAATTTTATCGTCGTATTTAATTATTCTCTAGATTTACCATGGGAATATTTTTTATTTGAAAATATTGATAAACTAAAGGAATTTTAATTGAAGTTCCACTACTTCAGATTTAATAGTATATTCCACAGTGGCGTGGGTTTATATTTTAGTTATGACTTCTCTCTGAAATTATTTTAATATTGCCTTGAACCTGTAATTATTTCAAAAAATATGTTAGTTATTGGTCTATTAAAAATATTATTAATTAGCTACTTATTTAACAAATGAGTATAAAATCAATATATTTAAATTAAATTATCGTGTTGAAATCTGCCACAAAGTTTTGATTAGTCTTTCCCGCTTCCCAATTATAGTTTCAACATAGCATTTCGTTAGCAACACAATAAACAAAACAATAATCACAATCGAAAATTACAAAGTTACAAAACTGCTTCAAAGGAATTTAACGTGAAAGCCGCACACGAATATTCCAATTCGCCCGAACGTAAAAGCGTTTCAACAAAATTAGTTGGCAACTCACCTGGCACCGGTTCGCTGCGTGCGCGCCTTCAGTTGTACTCATCGGAACTAAAGCGAGAAGGTTTTTACGGTTAAAGCATTGGGAATAGTTCAACATTTTAGGAGAAGGACACTCTGACTGTGAGCCAATGGGGTCATTGTTGGGCGGATGGGACTATATACAGGCGTATGGGATTACAAGTGACGTGTTTATTACTTGTTCATGTTATCAGATTTTTCAACTCAATTTACGGGATGAAATAAATGAATCATATTCTGGCTACAATTTTTGAATGCCCTTCAATGTTGTACATATTCAAATATTACATGAAGTTTACTTTATACGAAAGATTTGGCTTTCTTAAGCAGTTCTTTGTGTAAATAATTATGATCTTGTCACTTTTGATATAAAAATGTATGTTTCTTTATTAACCAAAGCAATGAGGTTCTCGTTTATTCTTGTTAACGACTTCTGTTTGTGCTTTAAAAATTTGTTCACTACTCTACTTAAACTTATTTTTATGTGAAAATGCAATAACTTCTTGAAACCTCACTTGTAGAGAAAAATTGTTAAGAGCAGTTAAAAAACATCGAAAATAGTAATTGAACAGTTAGAATATTTCAAACAATTCTGATTCTATCATCGTGCTAATGAATCTACAAATGTTTATTTTGAATTCACAAAATTTATTATTGCATTAATTAATACCAAATTTAATTAAAAGTCAATTGCGGATTGTATCAAGAAGCGTAGGCAATTTTGTTAATTTCTAATTTAACGTTTTAAAATTTGTACCCGATCTGTGTCTTTAGATTAATTTTTTATGCACGTAAGAGAACATAATTTTTTATGAAAATTTTATTGGATGCTCCATGCTTTCAAGTCATTTATTAAAACAAAATGTCAGAAACTCTTCCACTTTTCACAAATAAAATAATATATAACAAAGTTAAGAGATATAACTTCGTTAAATATTATTTCTAACGAAGGTATCGGAATATAGTTATTCTGTGTTCTTGTTTATTAATGTCCTGATATATAATGCAACTACTCGTAAAGCTCTAAAAGGCATAATGTATAATAAGGTATACCATATTGCCATATTACATCGTAGGTTGAATATTTTCTGTTCACCCGGTAGGCTCTGGTTCGATCTTTGAATTCTGATTTATTCTCTTTGTTTATTTTTAATGAAATTTGTTTTCGTAAAGTAAATTTTTTAACATAACTTAATGAATAAGAAAAATATGCTGCAAAGTACAAGTATGACTCGCCCAGTATGGTTACTTACATGGTTTGTAGTGAAATTATTTTTTTTTATTGCTTCTTAGTGCAATAAATATGTATTATAACCTCATATAATTTAGTAGGGGAGTGGAGAGACATAATTCATAGTAAAATTTGTTTATACATATCCCATGCAATACTCGTTAAGGAATGAAAAAAAATTCGATCACTTAATTTGCCCGGGAATTTCTTTGTGGTGAAATCAATGTATTATGAAATATTTTATTATTCATTTCATTGTCAAATATATGAATTAGTTCAGAGATCATTATTTTTCAAAACCAAACTCATATTTTATTGACAAATTTGAAACAAGAAAAGTTGGGGTAAAAAAACAGATATGCCAACAAATAATTGAAAGTAAAAATTTATTCCTCAATATACCAAAAATTCCAAATATGTTAAAATTTGATTTGTGTCTATAAAATCTAAACGAAGTGGGACATTTTGAAATCGTCAGTTACACGAATTTCTTGATGTCTACATTGTAGATGAATTCGAATTTCCATCTACAATGTAGACATCAAGAAATTCGTGTAATTGACCAAATATCTCCCGTCTTCGTCAGCGCGTGTGCAATCGTATGCTTTATCTTTTTTCCCTTCGAACGTTTTCACTCGCAACGTCCGGGCCAGAATCCGGTGAGAATCGTCCGGTGAGAATCGACCAGAGTCGCTTCGATTTTTTTGTAGAACCGATTTTTGTAGGACGTATACGTTAAAATATGTTCCATTTTCGCCGATTTTTATCGGTAGTCCGTCTTACGAATTATATGGTTTTAATGTAACCTGATGTCTCACTTTATATGGTTATAAACAACATGATGACATTCTACACTCGATAGAAGGAAAACCATTTCAAAAGAACAACAAATAACGCGCTTGACAAGTAAAATTTGTTACACTGGTGTTTAGTATTTCCGTAAGAAAGAATTGCACAATTAAATGTTGTCGCCGTGGTGTGTTGGGTTGATCACAAGGCATACGGCCTTTGACGATGCGAAGCACCGCGGCGACTCGGGTTCGATTCCCGGCCGTTCGTCGAACGGGGCTGGACTGGTGTTGTGGTTGGCTGTAAGAGATCGCTCTTCTAGCAATAAGTCCGCCATATGTATCAATTAGATACATTAAAGTAGTAAATAAATTGAATGTAGTAAAATGTAAAACTGGAGAGAATTACTGTAACTGTAAGAACACAGGTAAGATATTGTTTAATTGGTAGTAGCCCGGTTTCGAAATATTCAATAAAATTTTCTTGAATCGAAAACGGAATGACCATTTTTGATATTTCACTAGAAAATTTATGATAAGTGTAGAGATTTTTCCAAGTTCACATCTCAGTATTAATTTGAAAACATACATTGCTACATTCATAATAAAATTTAAATTATGAGTCTGATACAAAGAATGAACATGGCAAAGTTTCTAAATTTGTAATCATTTCATTATTGAATGAGCAGTCCGGTGAGAACTTTATAAATTTTTTGATACGAAATTTTTTGATGGGATATATTACTTCTATAATTTTAATAATGATTTTTTAATTTCTTCACACTAAACGAAATATTTTGTTTAAAGTACAGGTGTATTCATCAATAAAAATAAAAAGGAGGTGGAACGTTTTCTATGTATTTAATAACATTTTACTGATCCGAGAAAAATGGAAATTGAAACATATTTTTATTTTATAACGTAGACACTTATTAAGAATATATTTTAAGAGGTGAAAATTGCAAAATATATTTTTTTCTGCAAATATATAATTATTTCTGTATATATCGTATACTTAAAAATTTGTTCCATTACTATCTTCTGCTATATTTTAAAATCGACACGAACCACGTGTTGAGACAACTATTTATTTCATATACAGATTTACTTCATCCTGCAACAAATATTTAAAAATACCCTGATGTGCTTAAGTAGCGAGAACGAATATATTATAGTGAATATCTCAAAAACTATGACATCTAAAGTCAATGTTATGTTTTTCCTACAGCTTTTCCTATTTCTGTCAGGATAATATACTGTATAATTTTGGTTTTAGTACTTCCGTTAATAAATGGGCATGAACATGTTTTTTTGCTTATTTTTAAGGATGTATTTCTCGAATCTTAATTTTCAGCCTAAATTTCAAAATAAATATTTTTGGGTAGTAGCTATTGAGATTTGTGTAGGTAAATATGCATTACTACTAACTATTGCAAATTTCAGGTTTCAAATTCAAACGCTTTCTAATGAAAACGGTTTTGACAGACAGACACACAGACAATTTAGTAATCTTATAAGGGTTCTCTTTTAGATTTACGAAATCCTAGAAACGAGAATGTAACCCGGGATGGAACGAAAGAATATAAACATTTCATTATCATTAACAGAACCTGTATATAAAAAAAAAGGTTACTAAACACTGAATTATTTATTAAAAATAATTTTTCTTTTTGCGATATTATTCTGGTATCACTTACTATTTAAGGCTGAATAAAGTGTTCGGTGCGTCGCATCACATATCGCTTTGATAATGTTGGTGCTACCCGGTGCACATACTATGCAGAAACATTAAGTGACCAATAACATTTTTTCATCCCTTATCCCGTTCTCGTGTATTTTAATCATGTTTTGTGATTGGCAACTCGTAGCAAACCGGCTAGCCTTGCTATTCCAATTTAATAACACACTATAAAATATTCGTTATCGACATAAGATTTTTAAAGCCACTCCTTTTCTGAGTTTCAATTTTTTTAATATTTCATCATGAGGGTTAAAATATTATTGGGTCCACAGGACAGGCTAGGTTTAGGATAACCTTTAAATTTCGTATTAACCATTTGTATCTGTTCTGTTTGAAGAACCAATTACTACAACAAGGATGCTTATACTTGTTACATTAGAAATTTTGTTAAAATTTTAAGCAAATATTTGCAAATTCACTTTAAATAAAAATTGTATCAAAATTTTACATTGAGTCGAGATAGATATTATTGAGAGGAGCTTTGTTTATGTGGGATACTTGTGTGGAGTAAAGCAGGCCTTTTCGCTACCGACAAAACTATATAATCCGAAAAAAACTTTGTACCAGATTTATTTTAGATTTATTTAGAAACAGATAATAGAATGTTCGTCCTAAACAGATTATTAAAATATATTGCGATTCAAATAATTTATGAAGTAACAATATTTGAATACATGAAAATCTTAAATTTACAAAAAGTTAACTACAGCACAATTACATTTAGTTGGTTACCGAATATTCAAATTCGCTTCCCATTCCATTTTCAGTATAGTTAAATCCTCATTCCAATTTTAAAAGCGATTAAGTTTTTTATTTAAAAGATATCCGCCAATATATTTGATTACACACTTCACATAATGAAAATTTCAACGAAATATGTCCACGATAAATCCCATTAAAACAAATAGTAATAACAAAGTTTCGGACAACAGCTCTATGCTGGTACAGTTTCCATAATCCAGAAAGAGCCTTTCTTTCGTTATGCGTCGTGGTAAGAAGAAGAGAAAGCTCGTGAAACTGATTTGATAATAATTAAAATGAACTGAATCCTGCAACTTGTTAGGACACTGGATTTTTGTAATTTAAAAAAAAATTGGAAAATTTTCAGCCCGTGTAAAAGAAATATGTAATTTTTAATTATAATTCGCATTACATTCCGAGTCGAGATAGCAGCATTTACCCAATATATGTAAATGGGCATTTCGCAATGCGATTCGTGAGCATCTCAAGCCTCGTTTATTAATTTAACCGGATCAGAGAAAAGTGCTCTAAGTAAAGTTCGTGGTGACCGTACGGAATCATTTTATTTCTGAAGGCATATTCACACAGTTAGCAGACTCCTAAATGGAATAAGATTATTCGACTATAGCTAAAAGCGATGTCAGAGGTGCGGTATTTCAAACGAAACCCTGCCGCATGTGCTTTGTAATCGCAACCCTAACTTCACAGCAATCATTTGAAAACCGCCTTGACGTGATCGCAGCATTCTGTATGAAAAACCGAATCAAGTATGATGGGATCATGGATTTCTTTGGACAGCGTTTCTACGAGGTATCCTCGGACGCAACCATCGTGGGATCTACCAGAGGCCAGGATCCGCCCCATGCGGTCTTGAGACGTTAATCAATCCGTCCTAGAAGAGAATATTAATGTGCTCAGGCGGGATCAAGTTGATTAGAGACATTTACATGCATAACATCACGTGACGGACACAATACAGAGTGTGACTCTCCCTGGTGGCAACATAGAGATTTCACTAGAATACGAAGTGAATATATTGTGTGTCATGGTGTATAAATGTTTAATATATTATATATATTAAATTTGTTTTATGTCTTGTTATTTAAAGTATTTGAGGATATACAAATATCTCGTAAGGCATGGACCAACCGAAAAAGGGAGGTAGTCCAAGTTATGACTAGGTAACTGACAAATTTTTACTTTAGTAAAAATATCTTATTTTTCTAGATATGGAGACTCCTTTAAAATTTGTAAAAACCACTACTCTGAATTGAAATATTTTACAACTAATACGGTTCGATTAAAAAGAAAATTAAAAACTTGCGTTCTAGGATTTTGTAATTTTCATCACCCGAATTGACAGTTTGTGGCGAAAAAAAGTACTGCGTAGAACTGAAAACCATTAAAAAATTTAAAAATTTTAGTAATAAAATCTTACCGCTTTCAAACCCAAGAAAAGATATTCGTACTCAATCACAGAAGGCATCCATTACAAGGTAGTTGCACTATGTTTGAATTTTAATGTTAATGCATTTTTCTTTAAAGTTTATTCACGAAAGCTATTAAATACTCCTTGTAAAAAATTAAGTTAATTTAAATTAAACAAAATTCACAATATCTTCATTGTGAATTTTTCTAAGGCGCATTATATACGCCAATATTTAATTTAATACATTTTTTCACCACATTTTTAGCAATGTAGTATATTTTTTCACCACAAATGTTAAAATTTGGGTTATGATAACTACACAATCTTAAAATGTAGCTTTTTGAATTAATTTTTTGAGAATAATGTATCAGTTATCGTAAAATATCTTAATTTATTTAGAAGTAGTATTACTCAGTTGTAATTAATTGTAAAAAATTAACAACCAAACTTAATTTTTTGTCGTGACAAATGTATTCAAAGCATGCCAATTTATTATATTTAAATCAAAACACCGTAGTATTAATTGATCCGTGAATAAGTATATAGAACGACAAAACCTTTTTTCTCTCAAATTTTAAATTGTCAATTGTCATTTTACACAGGGGTAGATGTTGTGTCACCTGTCTATAACAGGTGACACAACATCTACCCCTGTATAACCTTTAAGGTTATTAATATGTATATCTATTTTAAAAAAATATATTTTTAATAAATTAAAGGAAATATTATTGACTACTGCAGCTCAGTACTATATAATGTGTATAATGTCTATAATGTATGCCGAGTTCATTTTTAAAGTTCTAGATATAGACCTTTTTTAAATTTAACTGGTTAAGATAATTTTTAATTTTGTCTGATTACATTGAAATAAGGATTCTGGCTAGGAAATACTTGTTTGACCGCCGAATACTTGTTTGGCTAGGAAATACTTGTATGAAAATTTACCTAACTTGGAAGCAAAACTGAATTTCTTGAAAAATCAATTTTTGTCTAGTAAATGCTACACTAATGAGAAAATTAAAACATTAAGAAATAATTTAGAATGTTTTAAATCAGAAATAAAGAAAAGACGGGCTAAATTTCATAATAAAGAAGACGTATTTCTTAAAAACAATCATTCTTGGTTGTAAGAGACCTTTACGATGCCTGTTGCCGGCAGTCGGTCAGATCAATCGATCAGGCCCAACGCGTAAATTTCTGTAGAGTTGAACGAAAGAAGTTAAAAAAGAAAAACAAAGGATCTTTGCTCTAACTTTAGCGAGGACATTATAGTATATGCTGCGCAAGTAGACTTAAGAAAAAAGAAAAGCAAGACGCTTCGAATGTGCTCAAAGCAATAATCAGTTCGCCAACTCGCGCAATAAAGTATGAAGAAGCATCAAAAGATAAAATTAGCTCTTTGACCATCCAGGAAACAAATCAAATGTTCATCCATGTCACGAGACACGAGCGTAATATGATATTATAAGAAGCAGGAATAATAAATTGTTTCCGTGTTACAGTCTTTTACAAAAAGAAAAAAAGAAATATCCGTTACCGGAAGCGTGTACGATACACGGTACAAATGTGACTTAGTAACTTTTACTGTTTTTATTATTTTTAATAATTTAAAAAATTTCTTATTTTTTGTATTCAAAACAATTGGTCTGATTTCGTAAATTTTTTTAGAATACAACAAAATACAAAAATAATTTTGGCCACTTAGATCGTTGAAATACCCATATGTACATCGTTTCTTATGGAGGCGATTCTGACATAAGGAAATTTGACCACCTAACCCAAGTTAATATGTGTCCGACATATACTTTGCCAGCACTGTTTTTCCGATTAAATTTATATTGTGGTTTTAATATTATCTTTGTACAAGGAAAATGTCAAACATAATATTGTTGTTTATTATAGCTTACACCTAATTTCAGCCATCGCCGTGGTATGTTGGGTTGATCATAAAGCATATGGCCTTTTATGGCGCGGCATACCACGGGGATTCGGATTTAATTCTTTGCTGCTCGTCGTGCAAGGCTGGATAGTAGTTTAGGGTTGGCTGTAAATAACTGCTCTGGTAGCAATTATTTCACCGTACGTATCAATTGTATAAATTAAACACATAAGTAAATAAATAAATTACCTGGATGAAACTTCTTGCCAGAATTGATTATTTGGATAAAGTATTTTGAATATAATCCTGTTTCCAAAGATTATATTTTAAGACAACACGTCGAAGGATCTTCAAGTAACTTTCCCTCAAAATGACTATCGGTTATTCATAGCTTAAACCTATGTCTAATAAACGCCAAAAATTATATTTTTATTTAGTTTAATTTTCTTCATATCCTGCAAATTAAACTCCTTGAGAATTTAACAATCTGTCCATATTATAATACTTTAAAAAAATGAATTTTGCACACGCAAATATTTTAAAGAGAGTGATTGATTAACGTAAAGAAAGATCATAAAAGCAAGAAAGCTTCTTTTTAAAATTTTTGTCCATTTAAATGTTAATTTAGTCGTCAATGAAGTGAAATCTACTATATGGATTTTGAAATTTGGTAATTTCACGCAAATGAAATCGAAGATATAACTAGTATAAAATAAAGTTGGGTGGTACAAAAGAGCGAGACGATAAATATCCCTGTCACGAACCCATATTAATAATTCGCTCTGTGAATACTGCTTTTATAATTGTTTTATTACTTTAGAATTGCGTATAATTTAGTTTCATAAATTCTATTTAGTATCATTATAAAAAATGTTGTCGTTATTACTTAAAATTACAGTCTCAACAATAGGCGAAATCAGGAAAAATATCCAAAACATATTCCCAAAAATATAACGTTATTTTTATTTAATAATATATATTATAGTTTATTTAACTTGTAAATACAACACGGGTGTGGTACAAATTGTATATATTCGTTTTTATTCCTCATAATAGTAGTATTCCTCACATTTACGACAATAATCTTAACAATAAATAACCATGAATTGATTAGATGTTCACACAGTCGTATAAGTTGTTTGATATATTGAAAGTCTTACTGTTCAGTGACGTTAACCTATTTCATAATATTAATTGTTAGAAATTGGTATGATTACACTACATTATACTTCAAACAATATTGCAAGAATAGTGATTCAGTAATACCGCCCAAATTCAATCATCATATTTAGCTCTCCCCGGGATTTGCACTACGTATTTCAATACATTGTGTGAATACAACAAAATAAAAGAAGTTTCATTGAAATACTACTTTCTATAATATACATATATATATATATATATATATATATATATATATATATATATATATATATTAACTACTTTCGATAAGATATCAAACAAAACTGCTGCAAAGGAATTTAACAGGAAAGCCGCTTTCGAATATTCCAATCTGCCCGAACTCAAAAGCACTTAAACGGAATTAGTTGGCAACCCACCAACCTGCCACCAGCTTGCTGTGTGCGTGTTTCAATTGTACTCACTGGATATAATGCGAGAAGGTTCCTCAGGTTTAAGCACTGGGAAGAAATAAACATTTTAGTGGAAGTACACTCATAACGTGAGCGAATAGGATCGTTGTTGGGCGGCGGGACAGTATTCCATCGTGTGTGATGTGACATATTTATTTATTTTGCCTGTATTGACAGATTCTGCAACTAAATTTACGAAATTAAATAAATTAATGACTAAGCATGTAATGGTCTTTAAAATATTTACTTGTAATAAAATTGATTGTGTCTATGGAAAAAACAAATTAGTTTCTTTTTTACCCTCAGTCTTAATTGAGAGTCCCTTTATGTTGTATATATTCGAATATAACAGGAAGTTTATTATATGATACTTTATCTGTAATATTTGACTTTCTTACGTATTCTCCTTGCAAGCAATTAATATCTTGTTACTTCACATATAAAAATGTATATTTGTTTATTAACCAAAGCAATAATATTGTCTTTCTTTTATTACTTTTAACGATTTTTATTTATGATCGAGACTGCCCAACAATATACTAACTTGGGATGTTTAATTCCATTTAAAATGTGTATTTTAATAGCTTGACATCAAATTTATTTTTATTTGTAAAAAAGGCTTTTTCAAGTCTCACTTGGACAGAAAAATTTTAAAGAGTAGTTAGCGGCAAAAAAATTGTAATTCGATATTAAGAATATTTCATACAAATCTAGGTCCATTATTTTCTTAATGAATCTCCAAGTGTTTTTGGTTCATTTGTTTAGCGACACACATTTTATTTGTTTAATGCAATTTTGACTTTTTTAATTGGTGATTAGATACTAAATGTAATTAATAGGTCAATTTAATTAAAACAATTAACTAAAAATTTTAAGATACCCGAGATTTGTCTGATTTATTCGTCAAGCATACAAGGAAATATGATTATTTAGAAACATTTTATAGTGCGCGTTGAGACTTCTAGTTCCTATTAAAAATTTTGGAAAACCTTATTACTTTTACTAAGAAAATTATATATGACAATTATTCGAAAAATCGAAAAAATTTTAACAGTAATTTTGCGTTCTTGTTGATTAACGTCTTGATATATTATACGGTTATACCTCCAAAAGGCACAGTGTATAGTAAGGTATACTATATTGCCATATTACCTTCTAGGTTGGATATCTTTCATTCACCCGGTAGATTTGCGTTCGATCTCTGTAACTAGAATTTTTCTTTTTGTATAATTTGATGAAGATTGTTTTTGTAATATAAATTTCTTTGTATTACTTAATATATAGTATGATTCACGCATTCATATGTTAGTTTAAGCGAATTCTTTTTTTTTATTGAAATTCATATGGACTTTTCAGCGAAATAAATATTTATTAATACCTAATATAATTAAGTATAGGAGATGGGGGTATATGCATTATCGTGAATCATCATTGCCATTTTCCAACCAATTTGCACAGGTTTTTAAAAACTCTCATGTTTCCTAATTTTAGGTGCAATGTTCTCGAAAAATAGACAGGGACTGGTTTTTGTATATTTCTCCATATATCTCTGAAAATATTATATATAATATTATTAAATATATTTGTGAAACTATTATAACTATCCCTTTTAAACCATACGCCATGTTATACATATAATTTTTAAAAAATCAGGGAAATAATTTACAATCGAGATATCAAACATTTTCTTTTGGTGACATGAGTATTAAGATTTTCATTGCTAAAAGAATGAATCATTTTAGAAACGATTATATACCAAAGTCAAACTCATATTTTATTGACAAATTTGATAAAAGAAATATCAAGATAAAAAAACAAAAGCCAAGCAACGCCAAGAAATAATTTAACGGAAAAATGTAGTCTTCAATATACGGAACTCTAAATATGTTAAAATTTTAAATGTATCTACAGATTCACAACCTCGGCTGGTAACTACCGGCTTTTGTCGGTTGTTGACCGAATTTCCATCGACACAATGTACATGTGGGCGTGCCGCCGAATGAATGCCGTTCGTATTTGTCAGCGCCTGGTCAATCACACTTTTTATCCTTCTCTCTCTTAGCGCGTTTTCACTAGCAACATTCGTACTAGCCAAAATCGACCAGAGTCTGTCCGATTTACTAAATGTCATATGTTTCATTTTCGCCGATCATTGGCGGTAGTCTGTTTTGCATATAATGCGCTTTCATCTAATATGATATTTTATTTGATACAGTTATTAACTATATAACGGCACGTCACCATAAATAAATAGCGAAAAATAAGCAAAGATTAAAAAAATATAACAAATAAAGCGCTTCACAAGTTAAATTGTTTACACTAGTGTTTCCTCATGAAAATATTACACCATTCAATTGAATCTATTAAAATATCTAAAACTTTTGTTTACTTTTGCCTTATTATAATATCACCTTTAACATTATTTAGATTTCAAAGGTATATACATTTTTCTTTCTGTTTTTTCCAATATTTCGATAACTGTATTTGAACATAACTGTATTTACAATGAAATTAGCAACTTCGTGTCTTTTGTTCTTTGTCCTACTAAAATTAAACGGACTCCATTGTTCATCATTTCTTTCCAACTACAGATTAAAAACGACTAAAATATTTTACATTATTTTTATTTTTAGCAACATACTTTTCAAAAATATGTAAGCATATTACGATTGAGTTGACGGATGCATTACCTACAAGGTAAAATTTTTGTATTTCAAAAGCAATGAGTTATTAAACCAGCCAACTGCAAGACTGGCTGCACACATTGATGGTTAGGCTGGTTTAAAGCAAAATCACTTATTCATCATATTTCATTGCTAACAAAGTCTACTTAGAGCAGTATTTAATTGTACCTAATTTATTTAACAATAATGGCCATATATTATTATGAATATCCCTGAACTATGATATCTAGAATCGTTATTATAGTTTTCCGACCACCTTCGAATAGGTTTCTAGAAAACTTGATTTCTATAATTTTAGGTTGAATAGTTTCAAATGAAATGTGAGGAAAATATTATGGTATGTAAATATTTTTACGTATATTTATGAAGGTACTATACTTAAAATTATTAAAAAAATATTTTCAAACCTCTTATAAATAACCTTCTCAAACGATAAAACACACTACATTGAGAGTATTAAAAATGTTTCTTCGTGTATTTAATTTGTCCGTCCCCCACCCCACTCTAAAATATTTATTAATAACGTCATCAATATTTTTTTTTATCGTCAGCTATTGAGCTATGTGGTTGGTTCAAATATTTAATAACCACGCCAGATTGCAAGAATCTATGTCAAACAAATTCTAAGAAAAAGCGTTGTGATCCGCGAATAAACGTACTCACAAGTGACCTTATGAAAGTTTCGATTTTCCTTTTGAAATGTCTAAAAGTTCTATCTTATTAATATAACACCTACTTTACATATTGAAAAAGTCTTACATAAACATAAAGAAAGATAAAGTTTCATCCTCCACCCAAAAAACGTGTGAAGAAAACAATAGGACATTTTGTATGTAAAATTTTCCGTCCTAGTAAGTTGATATATTTAGAAAGGAGACTGTGACGAAGAGTTAAAAAACATCAGTAATGGATATAGCGAGCAAAGAAAAGAGTTTTTCTCTTCTCTGTATCGTAACGTGTTATACTAACAATACCCGTATAGAAGGTATAACAGTGTCCGTTAGGCTTTCAATCGTAATAAAGTTTACATTCGTATTTTATTATTTGTTTAATTTTCTAATTGCATTTTGATATAGTAATAAAGCATACTAACCTGCATACATTTAAATTTGACGCTCAGCTCAGGAAAATTGTCGGGAAGGTGGAAAGTGTCAAATTTTTTTCTCAAGAAAACAATTTGAAATTTCACACAAAGTGTGGGAAAACATGCTCCTCCCTTATTTTCGAAACTACTGGACTTAATATAAGGATGAAAAAATAGGATTTATTGAAGCGATGGAGCCTAATATTAAAGATATTGAACCGGTTCACGGTTTAGTGTTGACTTGTAATAAATAATTTCCCTTTAAGCGATGTACAAAAACCTCGACCTCGAGTCAGACTATAATTTAACCTGTTTACTACTTATTGCTTTTTAAGGACAGAGGTTTTTGCTTCGAGGAAAATACATCTTACCAATTAAATGTTTATTACACAAATATTTTTGAAAGTTACTCAAAAGGCATTAAGCCTTATGATGACGATATGACTTTCAAATTATATAATATAATGAACATAATACGATGAGATATTCGAAATCATATTCAAAAAGCTTTAGGTGGTTGATTATACATGAGGGCAGAGAGTAATTGATGACTTGGGTGCTCAACAATGATTTAAGAGATAAGCTTCAGCAGACTGTTATTAGGACTCTACATTAATCATGAAAGGTAAAAACGTTAGAAACTCGTACTGTTGCGTTACATGTGCCAATGAGATTTGTATAAAATAAAACTGCCATTGACTGATACATGTACACTGACTGATACAAAAATTGTGTATTTTAAAAACTTTTTTTTATATTTGTTACTATCTAGCGCCAAAGTTATTTCATTTGAAACCATGTGTAAACGAATATTATCCTTTGGTGACATAAAACTGTGTGTTGCCTTAAAGATATTTGAAATGGGCTAAATTAAACATTTAACCTATACAAATAATGTTTGCACAATTTCATTATTAACAACATTTTTAACGTCATAATTTACGATTTTCTTATGATGTTAACCGATTGAGTTTCACCTCATCTTCAATGTAACTTTAATGCAATTTCAATTTAACTTTTATTCAACTTTAATTCAGTTCCCACATGATTTCATATCGTTGTTAATAAAAACCAATTCAGTTGTAATTTGATTACATCCGAATTACGACTTAATTATAATCAAATTTCTTTTGAATTTAAATTCCATTGTAATTCCTTTCCAATTCAATTTTAGTTCAATGCCAGTTTAATTTCAAGTCAGTTTCAGTAAAACTTCAGTTCGATTTCGATGCAATTTAATTTCAATTTCAACTGAATTTTAAATCAATTCCAATATTATTTTTAATTCATCTCAATAGGCTAGTATTCTCAATAGGCTAGTTTATATCTAAGTCCCTTTTTAATTTCATTTCACCGGAATGTCAGTTCAATGTCACATCACATTCAATTTAATTTGAATTTATTTTAAATAAACCAGTTTACACTTCGTCGTATGTTAAAAATGTCTACTCCCATATAATGTTGAGACTCAAACTTTTTCAGCAACCAGTGCAAAAATTTGATTCAGACAAGTTGATGAAAATAAATCATGAAAAATTAAATAGAAAATATTAAAAGAATCTATACAAGCAACAAGTTAGTCAAATGTTGTGATAAATTAGTGTGCCTAATATTCGGGTCTAAATCCGGTCTAAAAACTCAAACGACATTAAAACAATGAATGCCTGAAATAAAAGTTACAGTTTAGGAAAACAATTATAATGGATTGAAAAGTCAGTGTTTTTAAATACATAAAATGTTCTGTATTACAGAATAACTTATATTCTGTATTACAGAATCTCTCTGGCCACAGAAATTTACCATAGATAAAGATTTATGAGTCTGTAATTTGTGTGAGCGTTATTTAGAAATCCGTTGCGGAAACCATAATTCATTACTTTAGCAACATGCAGTCATATCTTGACTAAGAAGATAGATTTAGAAATATACTAAATATTTTTAATTCACTTAATTTTTATTTTTCAAACAATGGTGCGTTGTCAATACATTTATGACTTTTCTCTCTATTTAAATGTGAATAATAAACCAATTTGGTAAAAATATTTGCCTATATGTTATAAAAGAATTGATTCAATCATTTTAATGTTAATTATGGGCGTGTGTAAAAATTCTTTAATTATACATTTTTTATTATGACGCAACATTAGATCTTTTAATTATAAAAACATTTCTGATGCATTCTACATAAAAATACGTGGAATTGTAAAAACGATTCTTATACAAAACTCATTCCAACGGTTCAAAATAACTACATCACACATGTCAATGTTATACGAATGTGCCTTTATAAGACCTCTCTAACAAATCTACATTCCTAAAGCAGTATGTTGGAAGTTGTTCTTTATATTCACCCCATTCATAATGCAATGAACTGTATGCAAGTCTTTATCTAGTCCTGTCTGTTCATAAAAGACACTAAAAAGAAAAGTGAAAGGACACTATCGTAGAAAAAAAAATTACGTAAAACAGAACTCGTTATACGCAGAAGAAAAATGAAAACGTGACACATCTAAGCTTTTGAAAAACAAATGATGAAGCATCTGTGCTGAAATATTTTGAGACAAGTAATAAGACCAAATATACATGTACTTTATAGAATGATGATTATACAGTTGAAATATAATATCGAATGAGAAGGCGCTATGTTTTATGTAATTAATGTTTGCATATCAGGGATTGCTCCATGTTGGTCCTACTTAAAGGTTATTCACGCTTATTAATTTTTGCAATATTTTAGACGTAAAAAATATTGTATCAAATGCTCTTAAAACTACTAGCTAATTAAGTTATTGTGATCTTTACTTAACTATAGACAGTAATATAAATATCTTTAAATTGGCCACAGAAACGTCGAAAAAAGCCACATAAAATACCAAATTCAATTCCACAGCACGCGATGCATACGTCTGTCAATTTTGTTGACCTAATAATCTAAATTCATTTTGATCTCCTGTCCTGTACCTCTCAAATCTGTCGATAGTAATTTGGTTTGATGTTTGTAGTAATATTGGAAAAATTGAACTTAATTTTTGTTTTTTTCCAAATTAACTTCAAAATCTGTTTGTAGGGGAAAATCGCTCCCAACTTGCATTGTGAGATATAAATTAATAAGTTTATTGGTGAGCAAGACAATATTATGAACATACTTCAGATTAATTTCTTCAAAATAATCCATAATTACCCTAGTGGCTACTACTGATTAGGAACGGTAAGATATTAGGTTTTTTTTTCAAATCATTTAATAATTAATTTTGAATTGTAAATTTTGTTGATATTAAACACAAATAAATAAAAATAATTTTTTCTGCTTGAAGATAATTAATATTTATTTTTGCCCCAATGACTACGACTGATTGGGAACAGTAAGAGATTAGGTCTTTTATAAAGTTATTCAATAATAATTTTTTATTGTAACTTTATATATATATATATATATATATATATATATATATAATAAATAAAAACATTTTTTCTGCTTAAAGGTAATTAATATTTATAGAATTTCTTCTATTCACTATTTCCTTTCAGAATCCGCAATTACGCATTCTCCTCAACTTTTTAATTGTAAGATTATGACTGTCGAACATATTGCACGTATAATCGGAGATAATATATACGTTTTCTCAATATCAAAAACAATAAACATATAACGTAAAAAATAAAAAACGACATAGATAAAGAAACGAAGAAAATGATAGTATTAACCGAAAACTATGTATATCTTCCAACAGCGGTAACGTGACAATGGCAGACTGTATCCACAAGTATTTCATTACCTTAACGGAAACTTTTTGTCTTTGCTATGAATTCGAAATTGTATTTGAGTTATTGAAACTGTACTGCAAGCTTAGAAAACTAAGAAAGAGTAGGGGATTCATTGCTACAAGACTAATCTCTTACAACCAACCAGAATTAATCAAGAGAGAGAAACAAGTACTTTAGTAGACTGTAAATGACTGGAAAATGCTGATTGACACTTGTAAAACAAAATAAGGATAGTTTTGTGGATATATATGTGAAAATACGGAATTAATAAAAAATAAATAAAAGAAAAGCAAAATATCGAGTTTAAAGATCTGCAAATAACAATGGGTTACGTTTTTTCAGAAGAATTTTGAATATGCAAGTTTTCTTTATTTCTGTCACATTTTCTATATTTCTGTCCATTTGATTCCAAATTCTAGTAACATATACGGTAAAAGATTATCTATAGAATTCAATCTTATAAGGAGATATGTACATAAAATAAATACAACCCATATTTATTTTTACAAGATATTTCAAAATGTGACAGGTATCGGAATCTAGATCCGCGGTGTGAAAAAATAACGAGATTATTTAAAAAATGTAGGCAATGATATATATATATATATATATATATATATATATATATATATATATATATATATATATATATATAAATAAGTCAATGAAATGGAATGAAACTACTCTTAGAAGTAAGTCGAAATAGTATCTCGAAACTTATTTAATTTGGGAAGATCATCTGAGATCTACTTGTGGCTTTAGAAAGCTTCCTATATCCTTTATTTCAGAGAAACTTTTATAATTTTTTTTTTTATAAACTTTTTAAACTTTTATAATTTAAATACCCCACACCATAAAAGATTTGAAATGCTTTATAGATAAAATTAATAATTTATTGGCCAACTCCAAAATTTTTAGCAAATACTTTTGAGTGTTAACCTTGTTACATAAGCAAATCAATATATTTTATCATTATGCCTGATTACAAGTTTCTACATCAAACCATTTCACTGAAGTAAAAGGCTGTAATAGCTGAAGGAAATGGGAGGTGACTCACTATATAAGGGTTTGTTTTTTCTTTCCATGTAAAGAATCGTAAAAACAGCGAAATCAATATCAATGACTATTTAAAAACAACTAAATCCATTTGTACATTAAAAATGTTTCTTAAAATCCATTTTACTTTAACAAGGAGGAAAACTTGCCAGATTAAAAAAAACAATTTAATTGACACAAAACTGCAAACATGAAAAAATTGTGAATGCGTGCAGGCCTGCGTAGCTTTTGGTTTTTGGGTAATCAGTGCTTTAAATCTATTTATACTCATACTAAGTCTGCCTACCAATTTCCTAGTTACTTTATGCCTTTTTGTATATATATTTACATACGTACTCATCAGCCTACTAATATTCTAGTTACTTTATGTCTTTGTACATAGCCATACGTACTTACTTACCTACCTATTTATTAACATCTTAGTTCTTGGTAAATTGCCTACCCACATACGTATTTTGCAACTTTCTTGCTTACATCCAAACAAGTAAAAGGATACATTCATTTGATTCGATAAATTTATTCCTAACCAGTGAAAAGTTCTTGTCGCCACCTTCAAGCCACATCGTTGAATCAAAATAAAAAAAAGGATGTTTGTAAGCCAAATAATTTATTTATGTATACACATAAACTTACCTTATATTTACTACATTTATCAACCAATAGGAATTATTTTTTTAATTTGGAATAGCATGCTCCCAGTGTAGTCTTATAAAATTGTGGTAACAGTTTGACTATGAAAATTTAAAGTACGTCAAACATTTCTTAGCACAGAATAGTACAGTTGCCGTAATCATGTTCGGATGATATAGGTCTAATGAAATCCTAATTAGGCATGACTAAGGACGATATAAATTTGGTCTTTAGCAAAATTAGGATACAATTATAAAACCGGAACGTGGCATAAAAACTCTTCAGTAATGAATAATAGCCACGTTTGTTTGGACTAGTTTGATTTATCTTGACGTAAGCAAGGAAGTACAAAAATAAAGAAGTGTGTGGTATACACACATAAATACGTGTACCCACGTTTTATATTAACTCATGCCTGCGGCATTAATGAAACAGTTTAGTTGATTTTTTTATTTGATATATTCTGTATTTGATATTTTAAAAGTTGGAATAAATTAGGTGATATTGCTATTGATATCGAACATTGCTAGCTTTATGCCTCCACCATCAAGTCTTTGAATACTATTTAACGTGACCACTCATAATTTTTGTTCACAACACTTATGAGTAGTCACGTTCAACTACTAGTGCAAGAGGAAGAAAGCAAGTTAAAAGAGATAAATTAAAGCTGATAATGTCCAGTTCCAAGACCAAGTCACAAGATTACTTATAATAGTACAGAAATATAAGAAAAGGCTCCAAAGAAAAATATGGTTAGGGATAGAAACTGTGAAAATAACAATGAAAGAGACATAAAAATTCCATTCCATCAAATTCTGTTAAGTGGAATTATAACAAAACAAAATAGTACACATTAAGACATTGTATTGAAACAGTATTTGACGATGCTTCAATGAAGAATCCGAGGTGAAACTATGATTAATAAAAGGCAATTTAGGGCTACAGAGAACTAGAAAATCGCAAACACTTTTCCCAAAAGAGATGGTATTGAAAAAGAAAATTCATTATTTTTGTCTAAGCGAAAAAAAACAAATACGTGACTTCACAAAACAATAAAAAGCAGAAACGAATTCTTTCGAACAGAACGATTCTTATGAACCCTTTCACCCGTTATTAATTAAGAACGGAAGATATATTTTATCAAAAGTTGTTAGCGACATTGACGAAGAAGGAATATGCAAATAATATTTTGTAGGGCTAACGACGACAATGGAAATATTTAAATTAGTAAAGATCGATGTGTCAGACGTGAAGTTCCAAAATTTCCTGAAAATTGTTCCAACTTCGAACAAAATTAAAGAGGAGATCAATAAGAGTATTTGAAAAGTGAGTTCATGACTTGCAAGTAACAAAATTATGTGGCTGATTTCATTAGATTACCAAATATTGGTTAGATATAAAGAAATTAATAACAGTGATAAAAGAATTTATTATAAGTACAAGAGACATAGTTTTTTGTCATTATTTTAGTAGTGAAAATAATTTGAATGAATTAATACAGGGTGTTAATTAATATATCTGTTGTTTTCTATTTTACTTGTTTAACTTATTATCATTCCACCAGAACATTACTCATTTATCGCAAATTTTCTCATACATGAATGAAAGCCAATGGTTTCTAGTGCTTTGCTTTTAAAAGTTTTAAGTGAAATCATTTTCTGAAACTTATAAATATATGGAAATAAAGCAACTAATCGTATTTTTATATAATTCATTTTATATTTGCCACAATATTTTAAAGTTTACACAAAGTTACACTATTTTCTATAACATGAATAGCATTAAAATTAATATATTCAATTATTTGTCATCATCGGCTGGAAAACATCCACAGCTGAACATAGACCGTAGAGATCCTCATAAATATAGATCCTGTGCTGCTTGCATCCAACTGCCTCTCGCAACCTTTACTAGATCATCTGTCTATCTAGCAAGTACCTGTCTCACTCTGCATCCGGTGCGCGATCGTAATCCGACAAAATTTCTTTAAATTTAGCCACTATGTGGATTACCTACTACTACGAGCTATGTCGTCATATCATAATTATCATAGTTACTTTATGGATTTTGATTTCGTCATGGAACCACAAAGCTAACGCCTTCTATAGCTCGCTGAGTGATTTGGAGCCTTTTTATCAAGCTAATAATATGGGGCCATGTCTAACTTGTATATGCCGTCACGGATAACACATCATTTCATTGATTAAATAACTGAAAGTATTGACTAACTAAATATTTTCTTGTGGTGAGGTCGTTTGTTCTTTTATATAGACTATGCATAGTTTTAAACAATCCTCACAATACATTAGATATGGAGATTATTCCCAATCATTAAAAACATGTTTGATGTTCGTACAAAATGCACTTTTTTTCTAAAATAGTTATGCTGTATGATTTTATATGGGTAGAACAATCTTAATTTTGGGTGTTATTACTATAAAATCAGATATTCTGAAATTCGATACAGAATCAGTTCTTCGTATATTTTAACAATATATTATATTCTACGGTATTTTCCCTTAGGGTAAAACTATAAAGAGATATTTACCTAGATAAAACATAGAATACCAACTCCAAAGCCTAGTTCTTCTAGTAAGTTGATTCATTTGTGGGAGTCGGAGGTATATCGCGAAAAACCCAGGATGACCAGTCAATAAATAAGCCACACCGACTTGTTACCTTGCACCGTTTTACTAGTTCAGTTTTAGTTTATTGAATTTTTTATCGCTGTCTTGCCTTCATGAAATATTGAGAAATATTGCTGTCTTGCCTTCATGATATATAACCTATGAGCATTTTAAAGCATACGCCTACAAAAATAACTTTTGCGAACATACGTGTGTTTTCAGAGATTAAAGCAAAGAATCAAAACAAAGGAATGTATTATTTTGCTTTCTCTTATAGATCTCTTTTTTAAATTGGAGCATAGTTTATATTATATAAAGCCTATAATATTTTTCAAGATATTGAATTTATAACATAAAAAAATCGGAATCGAGCTCTTCCAAAATAGTCTCATAGATTAGTGGGTAATAATTTTTTTTTCTTTTTTAGATTAGCATATATTATAAGAAACCCGTCATGAAAACATAGCATCAAATTATTTTATTACAAGTATTGTTATTTCTCCATTAGCACATCAGTACCATGAATATTTTTGTTCAAAGGAGATAATTGCCAATTATCTAAACTGAAACATTGATCTGATGAACCATACATTGTTAAAATTACTCGTAACATGCTATATATGGTTAAAATTAAAAATATCTGTATTTACCTCGTACTTCATTATTCTCAACGCGTAGTATAAAACTAAATTCGCAGAAGGTTCTGCCTTTTTGAATATACGTGATTTTTCTAGTAGCTACTAAACCTATTTTACATCAACATTAAATGAAAGGAAAACATAACCAGGAAAATTTAGACGCTTAATTGATAAACATTTTGTGGAATTCATTCAATTCATGAAACACCGAAGGGGTTTCATGGATACATTGCGTCAACAATACCTGAAATAATGCATGGCAAAATGGTTCGCCAAATTGGTACTAAAAAAATTTCCGAGTAAATATATCTATCTAAGGTTAACTGACATTCTCAGAAAAATGGTCTTAGAAATGGAGGTAACGAAATGCTTCAACTAACGACTGTCGATTAGATAAGATATATTAAATATTTTTTTAAAAGCATTTGATTAACATGAAAATAGTAATTCGCTTTGAAATATTTTGAAGAATAGTCTATATTATAGAGGAGTTTTCTGAAATAAGCATAGGCAGCATGCGCCGCTATTTGCTTTCTTAAGAACGATGTCCCCTGGCGCGGCGCATCGACACGAAACGGGCGGTTTCTGTCTCTATATATATATCTAATATAATATTGTTAGCTGTAGTGGATAAATCTGTATAAACGATAGCTGTAACGTAAACATATAATCTTGTCATTCTGGAATATGGGGAGACATACTTAAAACAATGCATCAAGAAATATCTCAAACACTGTCTCTTTCTACGCTAAAATAAATTCGTCCGAAGCAGGGCCGGGTCGTCAGTATAAATGCATACTTTTAAAGAAATAATATAATGTAAAATTTTCAAATCAGATACAAACGGATTGGGAGGAGCACTACTAATTAAATTTGTCCCATCCCTCAATTTTCCACAAAAGACACACAAATTATGAATTGCGCTTTCCATTAAAATACGATTAAAATAACAAAAATATCGTTATAAAGCAAACAAACAATTTCTAAAAATGGTTGGCATATGCTAAATATTAAACATTTCAAGAACTTTAACAGAGATTTCGTCTTATATTTTAAAACACTTGACCCTAATTTAAAGATATACTGAAATTTTTCCTATTTATGTTCATGTTATACAAAATAAATTTAAAATAAAAAATATACGCATTTAAGTACCTCGTTAATAATGCAACAAACAAAACAATAATAACCCTCAACCGTTGCGAAGCTATAAACTGCTACAAAGGTATTTTACGTGAAAACGACGGTCTAATATTCCATTCCATCTGAACTCAAAAGCGTTTTAACGGAATTAGTTGGCGACCTACCTGGCACCGGTTTTCTGCCTCTGCGCTTTCAATTACCTTCTCTAACCATAATGTGAGAATGTTGTTAGAGATTAAGCACTGAGAGGAACTATTAGACGCAGACGAGACCGTCTATAAGTGGTTAAAGTAGCGTACGAGCGTGCAATATACGTGATATAGTTTATGGCTTTTTTACGATTTTTTTTAGAGATGTGATTGTTTCAGAAGTTTGGCGTTTTAAAATGTAAATTACAGAACAGTGGGCAGAACAAAAACAGGAATATATTCAGCACATTGTGTTATTAAATCATAATGAATACTTTAAATCGATTGAAAATTCATTTTATGGATGGAATGACTTTTGCCCGCAACTTTACTCGCGTTGGCTTCGTCAAAACTTAAAAAAATATTCTGAAGCAAATAATCAGACAAAGAAACAAAAAAGAAAATATATATCACCACATTGAAATAATCTAAATCACACCACATTGAATAATAAAATATGTGGTATTATATATTTAATAGCAATTAAATTACATATTTAAACAATGCAAATTGATGTGCAGACCAATGCCTAATATTTGGAAAATAATCTAATAGGTTTTAATTTGATACAATAACATTAATACAAATTTATTTCGCTTTATCAAAAGAGTTGTTTGCACCAAAAGTCATTAACACCGTAATAGAATCTTCATTTTAGTCGAGTATTTTTAAAATTCACTGATGCCAAAGCTATTGTACATAATCAATGAATATTATTATGTTATTTCAGTTATAGTCCGTCAGGTATTCATTGGATTAGAGATTTAAGGCAAAATTCGCATGTTTATTAAAAAAGTTAAATTACCATAATATCAACCAATTTAAATGTATAATAGGGAAAAACCAAGTACGCAAAGTTTATGTTACATTTAAGAAATTTTTTATAATTTTTATCATTACGTCACGATTCAAGGAAGTATACCAGCAACAAAGTGGCAAAGATTGTTTGCCTTCTTTAGTTGTTCCTTCGCACTATGGTCTGTAACTACACATTGGATTCCAAAAATTATTTTTGTGTTAGAAAGCATTTATTTTGAGAAAGGTAAGAGAGGAAAGGAAATAGAGTAAAGAAAATATGTAATAGAGTTTGAGGAACACTGCTCAAACGGTGCAAGTTAGAGGTGGCCGGTTAATTTATGACTGAATAACCCCGACGGTCAATGACTTAATGAACAGAGCGAAAACGTTTCGTTTAGGGAAGAGTAGCAAAATACCGTTCAATTCAAAATTATGAAAAATAGCGTTACTAAAACTTTACTCAAAATATAATTAGGATCTGACTTTTCATAAATTTTGAGATGTTCGCGATATTTTTAACTTTACCAAAAATGTTCTAGGCAATAAACTCTTAAATTGTTATATGTATCTAAGTGCTTACGTATTCCTCCTATCTGATTTTTACTGGTATTTTACGAGTTTATTACGTCTTAATTAATTTAATTTAATTTTTTTTTAGTATCACGATGAACAACGGAAATTGATTCATTAGATATTAATTAGAAATTGTCATTTTAGTTAAATGCAATTTATTAACAAGCACTGCAAATTTCATTTTCTCGAATCCTTCCGATACTCAATGTCTCATGAATAAGTTAAACATGTAAACTGCTCGAAGGAAGAGGCTGTGCGTACTCATTCATGATAAGGATTCATTAAAGTACCAATCGGATGCTGCAATCGAGATAGTGAATTCGGTATGAATTTTAAAGGCAATCTCGCTCCTACAAATCATTTTTCCTTTTTGCTTTTATCGCTATTGGTTTAATCTACTGATCCTCTTGTTTTAATTCACAAACAAGAATCACTTCGTGATTTTACCACTGCGACATGACTCCAAATACACCCCTTATTTGGATTTGAATATTAAACGGTACGAGTATTTTTTAAAGCATGAGATTTAAAAGATTAAACAAATAACGGGGTGTTTCTAAACCAGCCGGACTCAATATTATCACGAACCATTTCTACCTACTTTCAATACTTTTGTACATCTAAGTAATAATTGAAATCCAGAGCTCATATGCTTGTAATTAAAAACTAGTAATTACTAAGTGAAACATATATATTTTAAAATGATACTGAAAATTAAACAATAAAACTTTTGTATTCATTTTTAGGAATTAGAAATCTCTGAATATATATTAAGTGTACAGAACTCAAAAGTACAAACCTCAATGTTAAGTTGAGAAAATATTTTACTACGTTTTTAAAAAAGTTTAAATTATAAGCTTGTTGCAAAAAACGCGTTTGGCAAAGTTTTAGATTTGAAATATTTTTATCGTTGACTGAAAAGTCCTGCGAGAACTTTCGATATTTTTTCACAGGAGATTTTCTGATCTAATATATTTCTTCTATAAATCTACAAATGATTTTTTTTTCATTGCACACCTAACGAAATAAATTAGCTAAGTATAAATATACCTCGCACTACAAGGATTCTGTACACGTTTAGGTGCAGATAAAGATTTATATGTACATTGTATTTTCCTTGAACTATTTCAATACAAAAAACAAAATTAATATTTCATTTTGTTTTTTGTCATTTAAGTGTTTGAATATATTTCCTATTGTATCTTTCAAAGACGTAATAAATACATTTTAAAATATCGAGTTATTGGCAGTTGATCTATGACATTGGTATACAATTTCCATGAACTTTTTATAGACCCATCTATACGTCATAAGTTGGAAGAATATTACTGTTGAACTAGTAGAGACAGCTTGGCTATGGTTTTTCTTTGAATTTCGTTAAATATATTATTTCGAATACACTCCACATATTAAAAACTAATGGTTTAGCTGGGGGAAGGTGGGTGAATACTTCGTAAGCGGATTCCAATTATGGTATGGAAAAAGTGTTTCTAACATATTACCAATATTTTTATACAATATATTAAACGATATATGAAGAAAAAAATCACCGCCACTACATTTAGGGGACGTACCCTAAAAGTTTTTTTCATAATTTTGTAAATATGGGTAACCATCATTTTTAAAACCGAAATAGTTTGAGACTAAAACGGCTGTGACATAAAGATGAATAAAAGACATGGCGGAAACACAAGCATTCTTAGTTCGACTACGGAATCCTACTTAAAAGGAGATCGAACACTTTCCATACAATTGATAATATTGATAACCCCGTTCACGTTATTGATCCGCAAAGAATGTAAATTGAAATAAATTTCCCTTTTATAACGTAGATATTTTTCAATAACATTTTTCCAGCGAATAAAAATGGCCAAATATACTTTTTTCTGTATACATTATGTTACTGCAGAGGCAAAATGTTTGTTTCTGTATTTTCTTCCGTTATGTTTTAAAGCCGACATGAAAAACGTTGTGATATACAACTCTTTATTTAATGCATACAAAATGGAGTTATATAAAAACAACGAAGTGGGGGGCCGGCCCGCGGAACAAGTGATCTGTCCTTCGTCTGAAATAAAATTATTCAGCTTATCATAAGTCATCAGGAATATTGACATCCTAGTGGAATAAATATTTAAAAATATCTAGTGTAAAAGAGCAAATACATATATTTTATCATGAGTGTCTCCGACACTTTGATATCTGAAATCATCATTGTAGTTTTCCTACTGTTTTTCTATTTTTGACCTGTTTTTTTTAAATTTTGGATTCATGACTTTGGTAAATTAACGGGAATGAACATATTTTTTGTATACTTTTAGCTATATTTCCTGAAGATATACTACCTAAAATTATGAAAAAGAAATATTTCTAAGGCCCTTATGACTAGCCTTTCTAAATTATTTTCCAAAAATTTAATTTTCCCCCATCCCTAAAATGTCAACTAAAAATATTTTAGGGTGTTGGCTATTGCAATATATGCAGCTAAATATATTGCTATAACACATTTCAAATTTCTACTTCAAACCGTTTCTAAGGGACACAGCTATGACAGACGGATGGACGCACATTTGAGTGATCTTATGAAGGTAACTTTTTTACTTTTGATGTACGGGATCCTGGGAACGAGAAAGTTCCTCAGAATAGAACGACAGAACGTAATATAACATCGAGCACTTCGACTAAGTGTAGTTCGCTGTGACGATTTAATTGCATATATTTTCTTTTCATATTACAATTAAAGTTGTCGGAGTGCGAATAGAACTCGCATTACGAGGATACCGCACACAATTAGACCTTCAAAGACTTAAAAAATATGGTACGTAAAATATCTAGAATCATCGCCATAATTTTCCTACAACCTTTTCTTCTAAAAACCCTACTTTGGTTTAGATCGTGTAGTTTCGGAAATAAGGGCGGGGGGGGACACTTGCACATATTTTTTTGATTAATTTTCAGTATACCTATATGTACTGCCTGAAGTTATAAAGAAATATTTTTAGATTTTTACAATTAGCCCTTCCAAGTGACAGTTAGCTATTAAGATATAGCGTGTGAATATATTTATTTGCATGCCAAATTTCAAATTCCTATCCCACCTTTCTGTGATGGCCTATAGATGTAATTCTGCTTTACTTTTTAAGGTGCAGATTCCTGAAAATATATATTACATACATCTATAATACAAAACAAAATAATGTAAATTGAAACTGCTGAAATGCAAAACAAGTGAATGAATAGATTAAACCAATAGCGATAAAACCGAAAAGAATAAAGATTTGTAGGAGCGAGATTGTCTTTAAAATTCATACCGAATTCATTATCTCGATTGCAGCATCCGATTGGTACTTTAATCTCTCCTTATTATTAATGAGTACGCACAGCCTCTTCCTTCGAGCGGTTTACGTGTTTAACTTATTCATGAGACATTGAGTATCGGAAGGATTCGAGAAAATTAAATTTACAGTGCTTATTATTAAATTGGATTTAACTAATATGACAATTTCTAATTAATATCTCATAAGTCAACTTTCGTCGTTCATCGTGATACTAAAAAAAGATAAAACTAAATTAATTAAGACGTAATAAACCCGTAAGATACAAGTAAAACTCATATATGAAAGATATTCAAGCACTTAGGTACATATAAAAAATTAAAGGTTTATTGCCTAGAACATTTTTTATAAAATTTAAAATATCGCGAACATCTTAATAATTATGAAAAATCAGATCCTAATTATATTTTGAGTAAAGTAGTAAAGTAAATTATATTTTGAGTAAAGTAGTTTTAGTAACGCTATTTTTCATAATTTTAAATTAAGCAGTATCGAAAATATAATATCCCCTAGGGAGGGAACATATTTTTCTAAACATTTTCAACAATATCTCTAGAATTAAATTAAATTAAATTTTCAAAAAAAATGCTTTTTTAATCTTTACAACCTCATATATAATGGATAACTTATTAGCCTCCCTACGATACATGAAAAATCTGATTAATATATTTGATCGTTCAACAACTTCTACGTAAATAGTTACCAATGTTAACTAATTTAATTAGTTAATAAATTAATTAAAGGTAAGGTGTCAAATTTAATGCCGTATTTAATTATCCTCTAGATTTATGCTGGAAATATATTTTTTAAAACTATTGATTAAAAACAACAAAAGAAAGAAATTTCCATTGAAGTGCAACTACTTCGGATATAATAGTGTATTATACTGTGCCATAGGTTCAGGCCTTAATCACTTCTTTCTGAAATAATTTTAATATCGTCTGACGATCTATAATTATTACCAAAAATATATATTCGTTATTCGTCTATTAAACAATTTTTTAATTAGTTATTTAGATAACATATGAGTATAAAGTGAATAAATTTAAATAAAATTTTCATATTGAAATCTGCCACAAAGTTTTAATTAGTATTTTCCGCTTTCCAATTATAGTTACAACAAAGCACTTCGTTAGCAAAACAATAAACAAAACAATAATCGCAGTCGAAAATTACAAAGTTTCAAAGGAATTTAACATGAAAACCGCGCTCGAATATTCCAATCCGCCCAAACGCAAAAGCGTTTCAACGAAATTAGTTGGCAATCCACCTTGCACCCGCTCGCTGTATACGCGCCTGCATTTATTCACTGGTACTAGAGAGAGAAGGTTCTAAAGGTTTAAGCATTGGGAATAGATCAACATTTTAGGCGAAGGACACTCTGACTGTGAGCCAATGGTATCAATATTGGGCGGACGGGACTATATACATTATATATATGGAATTACAAATGACATTTTTATTAATTTTTCGAAATTTTAATCGAATTTTTCAACTGAATTTGCGGAATGAAATAAATGAATGAAAGAGTATATAATATCCTTTACTCGTCGGGGTCTGCAGAGAAAGCAAAAAAGTTTTTCTTTAATCTCAGTTGTAATCTGGATACAGTTTTTGAAAGCCCATAAATGTTGTACATATTCAAATATTACAGGATGTTTGTTATACAACGTCGTAGTTTACACATACTATTACGCTTTCTTAAACAGTTTTTTGCGTAAGTAAGTAATATCTTGTTACTTACGATATAAAAATGCGTGTTTTGTCATTAACCAAAGCAATAAAGTCCTCATTCTTTATTCTTATTAACGACTTCTGTTTGTGATAGGGAATGTACAACAAAATATTATGTTGTTAAACCACATTAAACATATTTTAACTACTCTACATTAAACTTATTTTTATATGAAAATGCAATGCTTTTTTAAACCTTACTTATAGAGAAAAATTCTTAAGATCAGTTAAAAAGCAGCAAAAATAATAATTGAACATTTAGAATAAATCAATCACGATTCTATCAATAATATCTACAAATATTATCGATTCATTTGTTTTATTTAATGTGATTTTAACTATATTATTGCATGAATAATGTAATTAAGAGGTCAATCGCGGATTGTATCAAGAACAAAATGCAGTTTCGTTAATATCTAATTTGACATTTTAAAGTCTGTACCCGAGCTGTATGTTTAGATTCATGCTTTATACGCACAAGAAAATATGATTCTTTATAGAAATTTTATTGGGCGCATGGGGCATTCAAGTCATTTACTTTCACAAAGAAAATAATTAAAACATTACCGAATAATATCTCTTTATCGAAGATATCGTAATAAAATTATTGTGTTCTTGTTTATTAATGTCTTGATGTATAGTACAATTATAGCTCTAAAAAGCACAGCGTATAGTAAGGTATACCATATTGCTATATTGTCTCGTAGGTTGAATTTCTTCTGCTCACCCGGTAGGTTCGGGTACGATCTTTGAAACTAGAACTATTCTCTTTGTTTATTAAAATTTGAAATGTATTTATCGAATCTAAATGAACTGGGACACGTTGACCAAATTAACATCTACAATGTACACGTCACGAAATTCGCTTCACTGACTAAATATCTTCCGTCTTCGTCAGTGTATGTTCAATCGCATGTTTTATACTTTTCCCTTCGAACGTTTTCATTCGCAACGTCCGGAACGGCGAGAATCGACCAGAGTCATTCCAATTTTTTTGTAGAACCTATTTTGTATTTTAAAGGAATTTAAGATGAAAGCCACGCTCGAATATTCCAATCCGCCTGAACGTGAAAGCGTATTAACGGAATTAGTTGGCAACCCACCTGGCGCCGGCTCGCTGTGTGCGCGCCTTCAATTATACTGGACATACGAGTAATGCGAGACGTTTCTCAAGGTTTAAGCATTGGGAAGAGCTCAACATTTTAGTCGGAGGATACGCAAGCCGTGAGCGAATGGGATCGTCGTGTGACGGGTGGGACAGTATTCAGTCGTAAGAGATGTTAATTGATATATTCCTTACTTGCTTGTATTATCGGATTTGGCAACTAAATTTATGAAATTAAGTATAAGAATTAATGAGTACATAATGTCTTTAAAATATTTGGCTTGTAATAAATTTCGTGGGGGTGCATGGAGAAAACAATATAAGTTTTTTAACATTTTTTAATTTTTTAAAGTCCCTTAATTTAAATATTATAGGAAGTTTGCTACATAATGCTTCACTTTATGAGTAATATTTGGCTTTGTTAAAAATTCTTCGTGCAAGTAATTAATATTTTGTTACTTCAAATATAAAAACGTCTACTTCTTTATTAACCAGAGCAATAATATAGTCGTTCTTCTCGTCTTGTTGATAACTTTTGTTTGTGATCAAGACTACACGACAACTATGTGACGCTTAATTCCATTGAAAATTTATATTATAATAATTTGACTTATGATTTATTTTTATTTGAAAATGTAATGGCTCTTTCAATCCTCACTTGGAAAGAAACTTTTTAAAGAGCAATTACAGTGCTGCATAAAATTATGATTGAACATTTAGAATATTTCACACAAATCTAAGTCCATTTTGTTAATTTAATGCGATTTCGACTTTACTACTTGGTGATTTAATAATAAGTTTAATTATAAGTTCAATTGAAAATTGTATTAAACAGAGTAAACTTATTTAAAGTTTAAAGAAATATACCCGAAGTGGGCCTTGAGATTTATTCATCACTCATACAAGGAAACATGATTATCCATAGAAATTTTACTGAGCGCATAGTGCCTTTTAGTGACTTACTAAAAATATTGGGAGACCGTAACACTTTTCACTATGAAAATAATATGTAATAAATTTATATCTCTTTATAGAAGAAATTGTAACACAGTTATTTTGCGTTCTTGTTTATTAATATATTATGCGATTATACCTCCAAAAGTCACAGTGAATAGTAAGATATAATACCATGACATATTTTGTCGTAGGTTGGATATCTTTCGCTCACTGTTTTCTTGTATATTTCTTAATATACCTCAGAAAATATTCTACACAATTATTAAACATATTTTTGAAATTTTTATTACCAGCCCTTTCAAATGCTGGTAATAAGAATTAGCGTGGGGTATCGCTATACAAAGGATTCAAAAAAATCGAGTCAATAATTTGCTCGTGAATTTCTTTTTGGTGAAATTAATACTAAGATAATATATTGCCAAATGAATGAATCATTATAGAAACCAGAATATACCATTACCAAACGCTTATTTTATTGGCAAATTTATGCAAAGAAAAAAAATCACTCTCCTTTATTTGGGTATGAAAAATAAAAGCAAACTAACAATTTTTTTGAACGATTTTATTTAGTAATTTTGTAGACTTAATAAATAACGGAAACCATCAACTTTATAGCACAAAAAGTTTACGAGCAAAACGGCTGCCATTTACAGATAGAGTATATGGGTTCCTTGTTTGACTACTAAACCCTAATAAAAAGGAGATCAAAAGCTTTCCATAAATTCAATAATATAGTTTAACTTACTGATCTGAAAAAAATGTAAATTAAAATATGTTTTCCTTTTATAAGGTAGAGGTTTATTAGAATTCTTTTTCCAAAGAGCAAAAATTTCCAAATACTTTTATTCACGTATATGTAAAATTATTGCATAGATAAAACTTGACTTCATAAAGTTCTTCTGCCAAAATAAAGTTTTAAAAAACGACTCTTTGAGAAAATTTTTCAGAGAATACCTTTAGACTATAAGTAGAGAAATACTTTAATTTTAAGTTATATTCGAAAATTCAGATTGTTAAAAATATTATAAAGAAAGTTTGAGCATGTACAGATGGCGTCAATTACTGAATTCAGCGTTCTTGATGCATGCTTGTCAGTGTGATATTTTAAATACTACAAAAAAAATATCCGTTTTAATTCATTAATTTCAACTTTTGCGTTCCACGGGAATCCTGAACACAAATTTTCGTGATACTCGTATGTTATTATATCACACCATCAATTTAGCAATTTTTGGTTTAATCTGCAACATAAAGTTAACACTTGAGACTTAAAAAACCTATTGTTCAACCATAGATTCTAAATTAATCTGGGTCCGAGATATATTTGGTCAATACCTGATTATATTATTAAACATCTAGTGGTTTAATATTATATTTGTAGTGAAGCAAATATGAATGTGCCTTTAATTAGATGAACATTGTAAATAAATGAACACTAAATGCGCACCAGTTGTATCGGTTATTTCCAAGTTATGTATTTATAAAATAAATATCAATAATATTGTTGTTGAAAAACTTCTAGTCAGAGTACATTAACAGGAAAAGTGTTATCGGCACAAAACCGTTTTCGAAGTTTCTAGTTTATGAAAATACGTCGAATGACCTTGAAGTTATTTTCCCTCGAAGTTACTATAAGTTATTTATAGCTAAATCTCCATATAATAAATGTCCAAAATATTATTTTTTAAATAACAATAAATTATGTAACTTACCCCGTATATTGCAACTTGGCCCATATTGCGTGGATTTAAAAATAAAAAATAAACTTTATTTTTTATTGTTAAATTCACTAACAATAAAAAATAAAGTTCCGTGATAAATAAGTTGTGCGGCATAATATATTTGTATTACGGTAATATGTACATTGAGACTTCATGCTGTGAGTTAAAAATTTTAATGGTTACACTACTTGATATTTCAAGTAATATTGAAAAATAGTGATCCAGCTTCAATAAAATTGTTTAATTATAATCCTCAATATTTATATTTTTTTTATTTCAATACATCGCGTGAATACAATAAAATAAGGAAGTTTCATTGAGATACATATACTTTCGATACGATACAGTGTTCTACAGTGGCGTGGCCATTCTCCCTTACGTGCTAATCATCATTAAATAATTTTAATATTGTATTGAACTCATAGTTACTTCGCTACGTGTATTCGTTATTTGTTCATAATATAATATCTATAAACATAACTATTTTTAATTTAAATCTTAGTTTTAAAATCTACCAGAAAGTTTTAATTCGTCTTCCCGCCCCGTAATTTTAAGTACAACAAAGCACTCCGTTAGCGACACAATAAACAAAACAATAATCACAGTCGAAAATTACAAAGTTACAAAGCTGGTATAGGAATTTAAGATGAAAGCCGCGCTCGAATATTCCAATTCGCCCAAACGTAAAAGCGTTTTAACGGAATTAGTTAGCAACCCACCTGGCGCCGGCTCACTGCGTATGCGCTTTCAATTATACTCACTGTACATAAAGCGAGAAGGATCTTAAGGTTTAAGCATTGGGAAGAGCTCGATATTTTAGTTGAAGGACACTCAGGCCGTGAACGAATGGGATCGTTGTTGGGCGGACGGTGCAGTATTCATTCGTAAGGGATTCTAAGATTTATTACTATGTTAATGTGAACTACATTATCGGATTTGGCAATTAAATTTACAAAATAAAATAAATGAATGGATGGGTTTGTAATAACTTTCAAAAATATTTTCTTGTAATAAATACGGCGGGGGCCCACGGAGAATATTTTTTTCTTCAACCTCAGTTGCACTCGGGCTACACTTTTTAAAGCCCCTCAATATTGTATTTAAATATTACAAGAAATTCATCGTATAATAATTAACGTAATATTTAGATTTCTTAAGCAGTTTTTCGTGTAAGTAATTATATATTGTTACTTCAGATATGATTTATTTTATTATTGTTAACGATTTTTTGTCGATGAAGACTGCACAAAAAACTATTGTAACGCTTAACTCCATTGAATATATATCTTTTATTGGTTTGATGTCAAATTTTATATGCAAGTCTCGAACAGAAAAAATTCTCAGAACAATTAAAATTTATCAAAAATAATAATTACACATTTAGAACATTTCAAATTATTCTAGTGCTCAAAATCTTCTCTAAATATTTTTGATTTTTGAATGTTTTGATTGATTGTTTTATCCTAATTTTATTCGATTAATGTGAGTTTAACTGTATGCTTATTACTGCAAGGCTGAATTCCAAATGCAATTAAAAGATCAATCGCGGATGGTATGAAGTAGAGTAAACAATTGCGTCGATAACTGAATTAAAATTTGAAATCTGTACCGGAGGTGAGTCTTGAGATTTATTCGTCACTCATACAAGGCAATACGATTATTTATAGAAATTTTATTGAGCATGTGAAGTTGTTGAGTGATTCTTAAAAAAATATCGGGAGACCGTATTACTTTTCACCAATAGATATATTATTTATAGATAACAAAATTACATATCTTTATCGAAGATATCGTGACAGTCATTCTGCGTTTTTGTTTATTAATGTATTGATATATTATGCAATTACACCTCCAAAAGTCACATGCCATATTGTCTCGTAGGTTGAATTATTTTTCACAATATTGTTATGAGTTTTTTTTTTAATTTTTTATTATAAAACAAACTTTTTATCCGTCCATATGTTTAACAAAAAGGACAATATCGTATCGAACTGATTCTTGTATTTCTTTTCATGCTTATAATTTTCTGGTTTATTTCGCACCTCGCTTTTAGCATTTTAGAAGATAAAATGTAGAACATATTTCTGGCTGTTCATTTCGTTGTTTTTTACACAATTAAGCCTAAATTGGACTCTATTTTAGCTCCCTCCAGAATGAAGTAATGCGTAAAGAAAAAGTTCTTTAATGGGTCTTTATATAACATTTTCCATCACCGGCTATTTTTGTTTATCTTATTTCACCTGTTACGAGATTTATAACAATTCAAATACTACTGACCATGACAGAAGTGAAGACGCGTCGAGTAGGAAGATTCTTGAGGTTTTATTTTATCTATTTTTATCTCCATCTTATTTTCTATTTTGGTAGAATATATAAGGACACCTTTTTTATTTCAACGACTCTTCTATATATATATATATATATATATATATATATATATATATATATATATATATATATATATACGAAGAGTCCTTGAATAAACCGGACAAGGAAAAGATCACGAAAATGAAGTTATATATATTGATACGATCAAACTCGCATCGCTCTCGACACCAGTATTCATGATGTCATATAGATTACCGAAAACAAGAACCGCTCACGCACCATTGTAAGAAAGTTTTCCATGGTAAAAATCATGATACTCAGTATCATGAAGTACGACTAAACGGGCGGGAAGAGGTATATATTAGGACCCTTTCTTTTTCTTGTGTTCATTAACGATCTGACTTTCTGATTGAACAATTTTCTAAAATAATATTGGTTGCTGACGATACATCTCTCGTATTTGAAATAGATATGTTGAACAATTAGATGACGCTAATAAAGCAATATCACAAATATTTAATTAATTTGCGGATAATAAATTACTACTCAATGCAAAAAAGCACAATGTTCTTTCTCGGTATTACTATAGACAGTTGACTACAATGGAAAGATCACATTTTACAATTGGCAGGAAAACTTGGTTCCGCTGCATATGTCCTCAAGAAAATTAAAGATTTAATAAATGTTGAAATTGCAAGAATTGTTTACTTTAGTATAATGTCGTACATTATATTGTTGTGTAGTGGGGCTATTAATAGTGAATCCATTTTTATTTTGCAAAAGAGAGCTATTCGCTCCGTTTTCAAATTAAGATTCGCTTCTCGAGATTCGCTTAGAGAACTATTTAAAGTAATTAATATCCCACATTACCCTCACAATATATTTTTTGCAAATATTTTATATGTGAGGAAAAAACAATTATTTCACTGCAAACATTGTCATTATCACAATTACAATACTAGAAATAAAAATGAACGGGTTATTCCCAATTTCAGACTCACAAAGGTTGGTAATTCATTTGTGCGGCAGAGCATAACGCTTCTATTATAAAATACCAGAAGATGTATTGAAATTGTCAGAAAAACTTTTTAAACGAGTTGTTAAGGCTCATTTACTCAAAAAAGCGTATTATAAAATTGATGATTATATAAACGACACAAATAACGAGCCATCACTCTAACTTATCAAGTTAGTATACATAAATATAATTTCATAATTGTATGATAAATTTGGTTTTT